>CM060343.1:33298107-33318107 GCA_030674155.1 Stramonita haemastoma
TGTTCTTCTTCAAAAATACTGTTTCTTGTTGATCTCAGAGTTTTTGTGTTGCTTTTCTCCGGTTCGTTTGTTGTAGTAGTCTTTAAATTAACGTCCATGCACAGTTTGTGATTTGGACGGCAAACAAACAAATCAAGTACAAACAAATAACAACCTATAAACAAGCAAGATTAAAGGAATTTAAAGGAATCTACTGAACACAGAATAAAATAAACATAACGTAATCTCTAGCATTAACTCAGCAACAGGGAGAATGTGCGATGATGTTTTCTTGCCTTCAAAAGGTGGTAAAATATCTTTAAAACCTGGGCATTCAAAAAGTATGTGCTGGTTTGTAAATCTTTTGCCACAAGGGCACAAAGCATTCTTACTAAATTTTGTTTTAAAAGCGTCCAGCTTTACCCTGTAAAACAATGATGTGATGGTTCTACAAATATGTAAAGGGGTCTTATTGCGATGGAAATAGTGATATAAAACTGCTGTTGTCTCTAAGAATTGTGACTTGTTATGAAATTTCGTGACAGATTTATCTTTGTTTTGTGGAACTTGGTTAAAGCGATTACAAGAGATTTTTCTTAACAAGCAGTGACACTCTTGTACTGTATATGGGACATGTAACTTGATTGACCCATTAGATTGTTTAGCTCCCTGTTTTGCAGTCTGATCAGCAAGATCGTTTCCATATATACCACAATGGGATGGAATCCATAGAAAGGAAACACAAGTACCACGTAAAGTTAGGAAATGAATTAAGACTTTGATTTCGCTAACTATTCCTACTTCGTTGTCACAAAAACTTACGGACTGCAAAGCACTTAACACAGACTTAGAGTCAACACATATCAAAGCTTTGAAAACAGAAACAGGTAAATCTAAAAGGAAATTCAGTGCCATAGAAATTGCCACAAGCTCTGCAATGAAAATGGACCTATTTTTTCCTATAATATAGAAAGATTTTTTAATCTTGAGAGCTGGAATTGCATATCCCGCTCCTGCTTGATGATTTTCCAGCAGTGATCCATCAGTGTAAACTTGCAAATGTTCTGAATATTGCTCATAAAGACGACTTTTAATGTTAGAAGCTAAGATATGTGGATGCTCACTTTTTTTTAGTTTTGTGTCATCAATGTCAAAGTCTGCATGCTGCATCTCCCATGGTGGTATGGTTGGAATCAGTGGTCGAGATGCAATATCGTTTACATCAATTTCAGCTTCATCTAGATAGTCCAAAGTGTAAGTTCTAAGAGATTCAAGAGATGATATACTTTGTGCTCTTTTCGGATAATGTATACTAGATTGTGTATCTATTTCTGCTTTATTAAAGTTTGTAACAGTTTGACTTTTCACTACATATTTTGTTACTGACAACTTCCGAAATCCATCCAAAGGTAACACACCCATTTCTTTATAAGTACCAATGTTAGAAGTGTGGAGAGGAACCCCTAGCGCCAATTTGAATGCTTTACAATCAACACTTTGTAATTTTGCGAGCATAAACTTTGGCGCACTGAAATATGCTTCTTGCCCATAAGTCAATTTACTCCTCACAAGTGATACAGCCAAATGTTTGAGAGTAAAAAATATCTTGACCCCAAGGCTGTTTGCTAACAACTTTCAAAATGTTAAGGCTTTTACGAGCTTTATCAAGAACATGTTCTATGTGGCATTTCCAGTTTAGCGTTGATGTGAGAAAAACTCCCAAAAATTTAACCAGATTTGTATACTGGATCTGAACATCGCCTATTCTGAATACAGGCAGATTCTCAAGACTTGTTCCTTTACTAAAAAGCATCATATTTGTTTTTTCAGGTGAGAGTGCAAGACCGTTTTCCCTCATAAAAGTATACAAACTATCTAAATCAATTTGATATGCCTTCCGTATATGATTTATATCTCTTTTGGAAGATTTCTTTTTCATGGTAACATTAGCCCACATGCATATGTCATCTGCATACTGAACCACTGTGACATTTTTTGTCAAAGTGTCTGGAAGATCATGAATTAAAATATTGAATAGCATTGGCGCAATTACAGACCCCTGTGGGATTCCCATGTCAACAGATCTAGAAGTTGAATAGGTGCGTCCCACTTTAACTTGAATACTTCGACCTATAAGAAAATCTTTGACGTAATTAAAGACATGTCCTGAAAATCCTACTGACTTCAACTTAAAAAGCAATCTAGAATGCCACACACTGTCATATGCTTTGCTTACGTCAAAGAATGTGGCCAAAATATTTTTGCGTCTGGCAAACTGATTTTTAATTTGTGTTGTCAACTTAACAATATGATCAACAGTGGATCTTCCTTTGCGAAAACCAGCTTGATTCACTGGTATGATATTCTCTTTATCGCAATAATGTACCATTCTATGAAGGACGATTCTCTCCATTAATTTTCCAATATGGGAGGTAAGTGCTATTGGCCTGTAGCTCTTAATGTTACATCTGGGCTTTCCTTGTTTTAAAATTGGCACAATTATAGACTGCTTCCATATAGATGGTAATCTTCCACTACTCCAACATTTTTGGAACAGAACGCTAAGGAACCATATATATTTTTCGGGAAGATGTTGTAGCATTTGGTTGGATATTACATCCAAACCAACAGATGTCTTTTTGTTTCCCAATACCGAAATTGCATCCTGAACCTCTTGTACAGTAACTGGGGCATTGATGTAATGATCATTTTGTTGTGGTGGGTCTTTATATTTAGATTGCTTCTCTTCTATCTCTCTGAAAGTTATATATCTTTGGAAAGACTAGATGTTTGCATTGTTTTAGAGAACATATCTACAAAAGCTTCAGCCTTCTCAGCATTGCTAGGTAATGTATCATTTTTTTTATCTAACTGGATAGGATATCTAGGCAACTGTACCCCATTTTTCATTTCATGTATCTTCTGCCAGACCTTAGGTACATCTTTGTAGTTTGAGACATCTGAAAGACAAAAAGATGACCAAAAATCTTGTTTGGCCTGGGCTATCACCTTATTACTATTGATATTTGCTTTTTTCATTTCTTCGTGGTTCTCTTTTTTACGATATTTTAAGTATTTCTTAGTCTTTATTTTTTTCATGTCCACTGCACTTTGGCATTGTGGATCCCACCAGATATTTTCGTTTGTTGTTTTTCTCCGCTTGTTTGATGTTGTTTTTCGCCGTTTAATTGATGTTGTTCTTCCTCGTTTAATTGATGTTGTTCTTCTTTTCTTAGTTATTGTTCATCGTTTGTTTCTTGTTTATCTTCTCTGTTTATTTGATGTTGTTCTGTTTGATGTTGTTCTCCGTTTGTTTGATGTTGTTCTCCGTCTGTTTGATGTTGTTCTTCGTCTGTTTGATGTTGTTCTTCTTCCATTGTTTCTTGCTGTTCTCTGTTTGTTGTTCTGTCCGTTTGTGGCGTTCTTCATTTGTTGTTGTTCTTCTCTATTTTTTCTCCTCTGTTTGTCTGCTGTTATTCTTGTGCAGTGGTTTGTTGTTATTCTTGTGCAGTGGTTTGTTGTTATTCTTGTGCAGTGGTTTGTTGTTATTCTTGTGCAGTGGTTTGTTGTTATTCTTGTGCAGTGGTTTGTTGTTATTCTTGTGCAGTGGTTTGTTGTTATTCTTCTGCAGTGGTTTGTTGTTATTCTTGTGCAGTGGTTTGTTGTTATTCTTGTGCAGTGGTTTGTTGTTATTCTTGTGCAGTGGTTTGTTGTTATTCTTGTGCAGTGGTTTGTTGTTATTCTCGGCGTGTTTCATACTGTTGTTCTCCGTTTGTTGGTTATTGT
Organism: Stramonita haemastoma; assembly: GCA_030674155.1. Lineage (NCBI taxonomy): Eukaryota > Metazoa > Mollusca > Gastropoda > Neogastropoda > Muricidae > Stramonita > Stramonita haemastoma. The sequence goes on from CM060343.1 coordinate 33,301,873, forward strand.
GTCCTTTCGTTTCTTCTCCGCTGATTCCATGTTGTTGTTCTCTGTTCATTTTATGGTGTTCTCCTTTTGGTGGTGGTTGTTTTTGATCCTGCTTTGTTTGATGTTGTCCTCCATTTGATGTTCTTCTCCATTTGTTGTGATTTTCTTCTCCATTTCTTTATGGTTGTTATTCGTTTGTTTGGTGTTAAAGTCCGATTTTTGATATTGTCCTCTTCTGTTTGTTGTTTTTCTTCTTCCTTTATTTGATGCTGTAATGTAGTTATCTGTTTTTGTAATGTTGTTCTCCGTTTCTCTGTCTTCTCTGTTTCTGTGATGTTGTTCTCCGTTTCTCTGTTTCTGTGATGTTGTTCTCTGTTTCTGTGATGTTGTTCTCCATTTCTCTGTTTCTGCGATGTTGTTCTCCGTTTCTGTGATGTTGTTCTCAGTTTCTCTGTTTCTGTGATGTTGTTCTCTGTTTCTGTGATGTTGTTCTCTGTTTCTGCGATGTTGTTCTCTGTTTCTGTGATGTTGTTCTCTGTTTCTGTGATGTTGTTCTCCGTTCCTGTGATGTTCTCAGTTTCTCTGATGTTGTTCTCTGTTTCTGTGATGTTGTTCTCTGTTTCTGTTATGTTGTTCTCTGTTTCTGTGATGTTGTTCTCCGTTTCTCTGTTTCTGTGATGTTCTCAGTTTCTCTGTTTCTGTGATGTTGTTCTCTGTTTCTGTGATGTTGGTCTCCGTTTCTCTGATGTTGTTCTCTGTTTCTGTGATGTTGTTCTCCATTTCTCTGTTTCTGTGATGTTGTTCTCCATTTCTCTGTTTCTGTGATGTTGGTCTCCGTTTCTTTGATGTTGTTCTCTGTTTCTGTGATGTTGTTCTCCATTTCTCTGTTTCTGTGATGTTGTTCTCTGTTTCTGTGATGTTGTTCTCTGTTTTTGTGATGTTGTTCTCCATTTCTCTGTTTCTGTGATGTTGTTCTCAGTTTCTCTGTTTCTGTGATGTTGTTCTCTGTTTCTGCGATGTTGTTCTCTGTTTCTGCGATGTTGTTCTTGTTTCTGTGATGTTGTTCTCTGTTTCTGTGATGTTGTTCTGTTTCTGCGATGTTGTTCTCTGTTTCTGTGATGTTGTTCTCTGTTTCTGTGATGTTGTTCTCTGTTTCTGTGATGTTGTTCTCTGCTTCTGCGATGTTGTTCTCTGTTTCTGCGATGTTGTTCTCTGTTTCTGTGATTTTGTTCTCCTGCTGTTTTATTTGTTCTTCTACATTTTGTTTGAAGTTCTTCCCTGTTTGTTGTTGGCTTTCTCCATTTGTTATTGTTGTCTGTTTGTTGTTTCTCTCTGTTTGTTTGATGTTGTTCTGCTATGTTTGTTGTTGGCTTTCTCCGTTTGTTCGTTATTGTTCTCTGTTTCATGTTGTTTCTCTCTGTTTGTTTGATGTTGTTCTGCTATGTTTGTTGTTGGCTTTCTCCGTTTGTTCGTTATTGTTCTCTGTTTCATGTTGTTTCTCTCTGTTTGATGTTGTTCTGCTATGTTTGTTGTTGGCTTTCTCCGTTTGTTCGTTATTGTTCTCTGTTTCATGTAGTTCTTCTCCGTTCGTTTGATGTTGTTTTCTGTTTGTTTTTTATGGTTCTTCTCTGTTTGATGTTGTTTTCTGTTTGTTTCTTCTCTGTTTGATGTTGTTTTCTGTTTGTTTCTTATGGCTCTTCTCTGTTTGATGTTGTTTTCTGTTTGTTTCTTATGGCTCTTCTCTGTTTGATGTTGTTTTCTGTTTGTTTCTTATGGCTCTTCTCTGTTTGATGTTGTTTTCTGTTTGTTTCTTATGGCTCTTCTCTGTTTGATGTTGTTTTTCCATGGTTGTTTTTTTAATGTTCTCCGTTTTGTCTTGTTTTTTTTTCTGTTCTTTTTATTCGTTTGTTTTTTATATGGTTTTTCTTGGTTTATTTGATTTGTTGGTCAGTTTGTTTCTTGCTCTTCTCTGTTTGATGTTGTTGTTTGTTTGATATTGTTCTCTGCTTGTTGGTTTGTTGTTTTCTGTATTTTGTTGTTGTTCTTCTCCTTTTGTTTCCAGGTGTTCTACGTTGTTTTTTTTAATGTTATTCTCCTTTCTTCGATGTTGTTCTTCTCCGTTTGTTTGTTGCTGATAGTCTCCGTGTGTTTGATATTGTTTCCCGTTTGTTTGATATTGTTTTCTGTTTGTTTGATGTTGTTTTCTGTTTGTTTGATGTTGTTCTTCTGCTTTTGTTTTGATATTCTTCTTCTCTGTTGTTTCTGCTGTGTTTGCTTTTAGTTATTTATCTCCGTTTTTTGAAAATATTGTTCTTCTTTGTTTGCTTGTGTTCGTGTTGTTTCTTGCTGTTCTTCATTTGTTTGTTGTTCTTCTCTGTATGTTGCTGTTCTCCTTTTGTTGTCGTTCTTCTTTCTTGTTCTCTGATTGTTTGATGTTCTCTGTTTGTATGTTGCTGGTGTCCTTTCGCTTAATGTTGTTCTTACTGCTTTGTTTGTTGCTTTACTTTTCTGTCTTCTTCTTCTTCTGTTGTGTTTTTTCTTGTCGCTTTTTTAGGGACTTGATCTCTGTCTGTCTGGTTTCTTTTTGCTCTGTTTATTGTTTTTCTTCTGTTTTTTTTTTAATTTGTTTTAATTCCTTTCTTGTTTTGTTCTGTAGGGGACAGGATAGCTCAGTGGTCAGAGCACTCTTTCCCCAAGCTAAGGTTAAGCAGCATCGAGCGTGGTTATCAAGTGGATGGGTGACCGTTTAAGTGCCTTGGCTTCAGTACAGTTCCTCCAGTTCACCCAGCTGTCAATGGGTATCTTCTCTTTTTAGGGTCAGGGAAGGTAAAGCAGCGAGGGAGAGGAGATGGGCGCCGCCCTCAATCTGCTGGCTCTTAGAGAAGCTGAGGTCTCTGATGCCTTGCTCCCCTACGACCACATAGATTATTGGACACCTTTACCTTTTTGTCTGTATACGTTGTTTCTCTACTCCGTCCGTCTGTTCTTAGACTGTTTATTGTTCCTCTGTTTGTGGTCATTGATGTTCTCCGCCTGTGTACTGTTTTGTTGTTGTTGTTGTTCTTTTGTTGTTGTCCTGTTCATGTTTTTTTGTGTTTTTGTGTTTTTTGTTGTTGTGTTGTTCTATGTTGTTGTTGTTGTTTTTTTTGGCTGCCTCATCTTCTGTGACGTCTCCGTCCTGCTGTTTCACGCCGCTCATTTCAATCTCCTTACCACAGCCATACCCAGATTCGTTATGTCTCATCCCCAGGGTCGGGTGTTCACAGGGAGCCCTTCAATATTAGGCCACCGCGGGGCCACCAGCCAGAGTGGCCCTGCACTTCTGCTGAGTCACTTTGGTTGTCTGTTGTTATTTTTGTTGTTCTATTGGTTTTGTTGTTGTTTGTTTGTTGTTATTCTTTAGTTCTTTTTGTTCTGTTGTTCTTTTACTGCTGTTTTTTGTTGTTTTTGTTTTGTTGTTGTTTTGTTTTCCTTGTGCTGTTCTTTTGTTGTTGTTCTTTTGCTGTTGTCTTTCACCGTCTGTTTGATCTTGTTCTTTGTGTATTTCTTGTTCAACTTCTTTTGTTTGTTATTTTTTCGTCCTCGTCTATTCGTTGTTGTTGTGTTGTTGTTGTGTTTGTTATTTTTTCCATGTGTTGTTGTTGTGGGATTTTTCCTTCTTCATCTACTGTTGTTGTTTTTGTTCTGTTTCTAGTTTAGCTTCCTTTGTTTTTCTTCTTGGCCTTTTTTTCTTTGGCTTTTTGTTGTAGTTTTTCTTCTTCTTTTCTTCTAATTGTTTTTGTTGGTTTCTTCTTCTTCTATCAAATTTTGTTGTTTTCTTGTTGTTCTTATCCGTCTATTTGCTGTTAATTTGTTGTTTTCCCCCCTCTTTCTCCTTTTTGTTGTTTTTCTTCTTTGTTCATTTGATGTTTTGTTTTTCTCCTTCGTCTATTTGGGTGACCGCTTGCACGCCTTGGCTTCAGTACAGTCACCCAGCTGTCAATGAGTACCTGCCCCCTTTAGGGTCAGGGAAAATAAAGCAGCGAGGGAGAGGAGATGGGCGCCGCCCTCAACATGGTGGCCCCTAGAGAAGCTGAGGTCTGTGATGCCTCGCTCTCCTACGACCACAAAAGGTTATGAAACACCTTTACCTTTTACCGTACCTATTTCTTATGTTGTTGTTTTTCTTCTTCGTGTATTTGTTGTTCCGTTGTTGCTTTTCTTTTTCGTCTATTCATTGTTTGTTTGGTGTTTTTTTTCGTTTTTCTTCTACGTCTAGTTGTTGTTGTTTCTTTTACGTTTTTCTTCTGTTCTGTTTGTTGTCTTCTTAATGTTTTCCTCCTTTAATTCCTTGTTTTTATTCTCCGTCTATTTGTTATTGTTTAGTTGTTTTTCTGTATTTGGTGTTCTTTTGTTTCTTCCCGTCTACCTGTTGCTGTTTAAATTAGTCATCTACTTGTTGTTTTTCTTCTTCGTCTATGTGCTGTTGTTTCTCGTTTATTTGTTGTTGTTTTTTCTTCTTTGTCTGTTTTTTTTTTCTTTGTTATATTGTTGTATTTCTTCTTCATCTGCTATATTGTTGCTATTCTTTTTTGTTTTTTTTGTTGTTGTTGTTTTTTTCTTCGTCTATCTGGTGTTGTTTTGTTGTCATTGTACTTTGTTGTTGCTTTGTATTTTCTTCTCCGTCCATTTGTTGTTTTTCTTTTTCGTGTATCTGTTGTTTTCTTCGTGTTTTTCTTCTTCGTCTATTTGTTGTTATTTTGTTCCTTTTCTTCTTTGTCTATTTGTTGCTGTTTTTCTTGTGCACTTGTTGTTTTTCTTCTTTATGTGTTGTTGCTTTGTTGTTGTTTTTACGTTTTTCTTCTTTGTCCGTTTGTTGTCTTCTTGTTGTTTTCCTTAGGTGTCCGTTTTTTTTCTTGTTTTTTTCTCCGTCTATTTGTTATTGTTTAGTCGTTTTTCTTCTTTTATGTGGTGTGTCTTTTCTTTCTTCCCGTCTTCATGTTGCTGCTTCATTTGTCTGTTTTTTCGATCATGTTTTTCTTGTCTGTTTGTTTTTTCTTCGTCGATTTGTTATTGTTTCTCACTATTGTTATCGTTTTTCTTCGTCGTCTGTTTTTTTTTTTCCTTCGTCTATTTGTTAGTTGTTTTTCTCTTCTTCATTAAAAAAATGTTGTTGTTTCTTCTCGATTTTTTTTCTTCGTCTATTTGTTTTTTTCTTTCTTGTTTTTTTCTTTTCTTCTTCGTCTATTTTTGTTTTTTCTTCTATTTTTTCTTCTTTCAAAAACTTTTTTGTTGTTTTTTCTTCTTCGTCTATTTGTTGTTGTTTTTTCTTCTTCGTCTGATTGCTGTTTTCTTCTTTCTCAATGTTTTTTTTCTTTTTCTCTTTTTCTTTTTTTTTTTGTTTATTTTTTTTCTTAATTTTTCTTCTTTCTTTCAAGTGTAACTTTTTGTTGTTCTTTTCGCTGTTGTCTTTTTTCTTAGCATATTTGGTAGCTATTCTTTAGCTCTTCTTCTTTGTCTATTCGTTTGTTTCACCCCTCCTGCTAACTTGATGTTTTCTTCATCGTTTATATAATTATCATTGTCTTTTTCCGTCTGCTAATTGCTTTTAGTTTACTCTCGGCATGTTGTTGCTGTTCCTCTAATATTTAAGTTTTTCTTCAGTGTTTTTTTTCTGCTGTTGTTTTCTGTGTTTTTTCTGCTTATGTGTGTGTGTGTGTGTTGTGTGTGTGTGTGTGTGTGTGTGTGTGTGTGTGTTTATACATAAATAAATAAATAAATATATATATATATAATATATATATCTGTGTGTGTGTGTGTGTGTGTGTGTGTGTGTGTGTGTGTGTGTGTGTGTGTGCGCGTGTTTTCTTTGTGTTGTTCTTGTTGTTGTACTCCGTCTATTTATTGTTTGGTTGTCCAAGATTGTTCATTAATGTTTTTTTTGTGTTAATAAATTTCGTGTCTCTGTCTGTTATTGTTTTTTTGTTTGTTGTTTTTCTTATGTGCATGTTGTACATATTTTTTAGATTGTAGTGGCTTTTCTTCTGTTTCTTGTATTTTCTTCTTCTATTTGATGTTTTTCTTTTCCAACTGTTTATTGTTGTTGTTTATTTTTTGTTAGTTGTATTTCTTGTTGTGTCTTTGCTGTTTTCCTGTCCACTTTTTGTATGGTACCTGATGTTCTTTATCTGTTTGGTGTTGCTCTCCTTCTATACAAAGTTCGTATAATAATGTTTTCTATTTGTTTTAGTCTATTTTATTTTATCTTATCATTATTATTATTAGTAATTATTATTAATTATTATTATTATTATTATTATTATTATTATTATTATTATAATATTAACAACATTGTTATTAATATTGTTATTATTATTATTACCCCCATTGTTATCGTCATTTTATTATTTCTTTATCATTGTTAGTATTATTAACATTGTTATTAGTATTGTTATTAGTATTGTTATTAGTATTATTCCCATTGTTATCGTCATTTTATTATTTCTTTATCATTATTACTATTATTATTTCATTTGTTATTCTTCTTCTCACTCCTACATGGTAATGTGTTTCTCTCGGTATTCATCTGTGGTTCTGTCTTGTGTTTTCATGTTCTTTTCCCTTTTTTGCGTTTTTTGTTGTTGCTTTGTTTTCCTGATTCATTTAGTAATTTTATTTATATTAAAGTCTGGTTCTTTTCTTTCTTTTTTCAATCTGTGTGTGCTTTTTCCAGAGGGGGGAGGGAGGTGCTGGTTTGTTTGTTTTTGTTTTTTTGGGGGAGGGGGTTTCTTGTTCATTTCTGCCGCGCTTTCCCCTTTCTTTGGGTTTTGGAGGGTTAATAGTTTACTTTCATGGCTTTTCTCTTCATCTTTTTTGTCTACTTCTTCCTCTTCTTTTCTCATTTCTTCTTCTTCTTCGTGTCTTTTTTTCGTTTATTTTTCAAAAACCTGTCTGCATCCTTCGTTATTTTTGTTTTTTGTTCCCCTTTTCTTGTGTTTTTGTCTCTGTATCCTGTATTTATAGCCTACTTCTTTTTTTCTCTCCAGATTTTGTTTGTTCAATTCTGATAATTTATGTTTTTCCTTACCCTCTCTCTTCTTTTTCTCTATTGGGTGTTTTGCTGTGCTTCAAGTCTCCGTGCCTTCCTAGGACTTGTCTTTATTCATATAATTTATTTATCAGTTTGTTTGTTTATAATTTTTTCTTTTGTTTCCAGGATAGCATATTACCACCCATTTTCTTTAAATCCAGTCCTGTGTGTGCGCAGTTTTGTGAATTTTGTCACGCCTTTTCATCGGCACACAATGGCCTACTCTTCTCAAAACCCGAGCGGTTTTTAACACATATGCAAGATGTTCTGCGTGCATTTGCACACTGGACTTTTCAAGGAGAGTAGATTCGGCACTGATGTTAACTCTAGAGGAAAAATCCTCTTGAATGAGATTCGAACCAGGTCAGCAGATCACGAGCGCATCACTCTGACCACCAGGCTGTCCTGTCTTACTTTTTGTCTGTTAGCTTTTGTCACTTCGGATTTTCCCGTGTTGTTCAGGTGTTTTTGATTTTTTGTTCTTTACTTCTCGTTTTCTTTATATTTTAAAAGGTTTTTTTTCTTTTCTCTCTTTTTAAAAAAAAAGGTTTTTCTGCATCTGTTCCTGTATTTCTGATACATGTTTCTGACCAAATTTTATCTGTTTTATTTGCCTTTTATTCATATTATACTTATGCTGTTTTTCTTTTAATTTCTTCTCAATTTTAACTCTCCTTCTTCTCTTCTTTCTGTCTTTCATACCTTTTCTTTATCTTACCTTTATTCTGGTCTAGTGTCAATCCAAACCAAACATGATGTTTATAGCCCTGCCGACCACACAGGCCATATCGGGGCTGTCACCTTGTAAAGTTTTAAATCTCAGAATAAAACTGCGCAACTCTATACAGATTAAAACGGGATAAAAAAAAAAAAAGAAGAAAAAACAACTCTACTGTCCTCCTTCATATCGACACTCTGGTCAAACATAAGGGTCAACCTAGGGCGGGCACCGCGTTGTGGGGAAAAAAATACCACATCAGTCACATAAAATGGGTTAAAACCAAAACCACATTCCTTAAAACAGCTTTGTTCTTAGTGACCGACTGTACCACTTTCACTCCTGTGTCCCAGTTTCTTTGCTTTGTTTTTTAAAACTGTTTATGCTTGCTGTCTGTGTTCTCCTTCCTTTTGTTCTGCATCTTGTTGGTGGGTTTTGTCTGTTGTTGTTTTTTCTTGCTTTTTCAACGTTTCTCAAGTTCTTATTCAATATCTCTTTCTCTCGATTTTATTTTCTTTTCCAATTTTTCTATTTTAAAAAAAATCATTTCTATCAAATATATATATATTTTTAAATGCCTAAAATACTGCCACTGAGATATTTTAGTTCGAGATTTTTTAATTGAGTCGTCGATGCATTATCTTCAAAATGATGGAGCAGTTTTCAGTGGTTACCTGCACTCGTTTTCCTCCACTGCTGTTTCTTCATCAATTGTAATTATGTGGTCAAATGGGGAATTGCATCTCTTGTAGATCCAGCTGTAGGCCATTTTGTTCTTTTATTTTTTTTACAACTTCTTTTGCTTGTGCCTGCACTGTAAGTGTGTGGAAATGTTTGAGTTATTATCTACTAGCTAAGACTGACCACTTGGCTGGATACAAAACCTACCATCTCCCTTGCATCCTTTCAATAGGATCCCCAAACTTAAGGCACAAAGATTCACTAGCTGTTTGGTTTTTTCTATTTATCTTTTTGTGTGCAACATCATTATATTAAATGTATATTTTCTTTCTTGTTTTATCATCATCTTTGGGTGGCAGCGTAAAAAGGCCACAGGAATATCAAATATTCTTGTGAATGGACTCGTATTTCTGACTGTTGAACAGTGTTATCCAGGAGCTGAGAAATTCCAGTCAGGTCAGGCCGAAGCCATGGTTCCACTCAAGAATGTCTAGAGTGCTGTCAATGAGAAATGTTACTTTCTACAGGTTTTAAATTTTCTTCTTTAAACTGGATCTTTGATATTTCCTCTTCAGAGTGATTGAGATCAACACCAATCCAATCTCATCTATAGCCTCACCAACCACACAGGCCATATCCAAACCAAACATGTTGTTTATAACCCTCTCGACCACACAGGCCATATCAGGGCTGTCACCTTGTAAAGTTTTAAATCTCAGAATAAAACTGTGCAAATATGTACAGATTAAAACAGAGTACAGGCTCAGCTCTACTGTCCCTGCTTGTATCGACGCCCTGGTCAACCGTAAGGGCCATCCCAGGACGGACACCGCATTGTGGGGAAACCACATCAACCACACATAAAATGAGATCAAACCAAAACCAGATTCCTTAAAATAACCTTGTTCTTAGAGACCAGCCATACCATTTTTCACTCATATCAGACGGGAAAAGCCCGATTCTCCCAGGAAGTTAAAAATGGTGTCGAGTGGAACATCAAGAAAAAGGATTAAGATAATGTCAGTGGTTACTTGCACTTAATTTCCTCCACAATTTCAATATTAAACATTTAGTTTTCTTCTGATTTTTGGCGGGTCACGTCTCTATCACTTTTCTGCCGGTTGATACCCAGATTCAACCTATCTACCGTTGGCCGCCGCTCTTTCTCTGTTTCTGGTCCATCGATCTGGAACGACCTTCCTCTCTCCCTCCGGCAAAAGCCTACTTATGACACTTTTAAATCCAACCTAAAGACACACTTATTCCAAACCTAAGTTTTCTCCTTCCGCTTCCATCTCTTACCTGTCCCTGCCTTCATCATCTACCTGTCAAAGTGTATAACTTTTATAGGTGTGTGTGCGCGCGCGCGTGCTGCGTGCGTGCGTGAGTGCGTGCGTGCGTGCGTGCGTGCGTGCGTGCGTGCGTGCGTGCGTGCGTGCGTGCGTGTGTGTGTGTGTGTGTGTGTGTGTGTGTGTGTGTGTGTGTGTGTGTGTGTGTGCACGTACGTACGTGTGAGTGTACATTCGAATTTTTTAGAACTGTAAATTGTTGCTGATTGCTTGTGTGTTGTGAAGGTCGAATGCAAGCGCTTTGATTTGATTTTACAAGATATAACGCTATACAAATTCAATGTATTGTTGTTGTTATTATTACTATTATTATTATTATTATTATTATTATTATTATTATTATTATTATTATTATTATCATTATTATCATTATTATCATTATTAGTTGCTTGTCTGTTCTTTCTTCTGTTCCTCCTCTTCTACCTTTTTATTTTTTGTTTCATTGTTTTTCCATTTCTCTTTTTTATCACCATTTAAGTTTATTTTCCTCTTAAAAATGCTGTTCTTGCTGCATTTTCTCGTTTTTTATATCATCATTATTGTCGTCTGCTCCTGTTTTTCCGGCTTCTTCTGTCTTCATTCCATTTTCTTCTGGTCTCTGTTCCCTTCTGGTGTTTCCACTTCTGCTTCAACTGTTTCCTTATTCTTCTCTCTCTCTCTCTGTCTGTCTCTTTGTATCTCTCAAGCACACACACACACACACACACACACACGCACACACACCACACACACACACACATTAAACATACACACACACACACACGCACACACTCACACGCACACACACACACACACACGCACACACTCACACGCACACACGCACACACACACACACACACACACACACACACACACACACACACACCCAAATTTTCCACTCACAACTGTTTATCTTTAAGTAAGTATCTTTTTTACTATTCTCTCCTCTCCCTCTTTCTTATAAAAACCCATCATGTTTGCCCATTCCCTATTCGTGCTCTCACACTCATTCACACAGACGACTTAGCCATAACTTCTCTTATGCCCCTTCCCACATACAGCTATCTATCTGCCCCTTCTAACATCGTTTTCCCTACCCCCACCCCCCACCCCCAATACCTACCTAAAAACGCGGGAAAAAAACAAAAAAAAGTTTGTTTCTGTGTCACGTCTTGTATCATGTTATCTATCTGCCTTTTGTGTCCACATGTGGGGCCAGGTCAGGAAACAAAGGTTAGTGTGAAGGTCAGTTAGCAATGAACATTAGTAACTGGGAAAGGGCTGTCAGTCAGCTGGCTTGTCTGCCTGTATGCATGCATGCATGTGGACACAACGGCACATAGACACAATGGTACCAAACTTTTGACACAATGGTTTGGAAGGTTTGTTTTTTTAATCCATTATTTAATTACGATTTTTCCAGCTCTGAAATGAGCGATTTTCTTGTCTACAGTATTGTTTGTTCAAATCTCGTCTGTTTCCAACAGAACCCAAGCTGAATTAAAGAACAACGATACTTATCAGCCCCAAATCAACCCCCCTGAGAAAAGCCTGCTATCCATGTGCCAGCCTTGTTCTACTCCCACTTACCTAGCTGCCATATCCCACCTCTTTCTCCTAGAACCTAGTAGATAGACTAAGGAAATAGATAAAAACAAACCATATGCAAAACATCCCGCTCTTTCATTTGCCAACCTTTTAATGCTATTAATTTTCCCCAAACCTGGCCACACATAACCTGCCCCTCCCTCCGTTCTCTGTTTCCCTTTAGTAATTCTTCTATAACCTCCACTATGATTGTTCCCATCCTCTCCCCAAAAAGCCTTATTTGATTTACATACACTTGCACATGCTCAATGCGTGCACAGGTGCGTGCATATACACACACACACAAACACACACACACACACACACACACACACACACACACACACACACACACACACGCGCGCGCGCGCACGCACGCACGCACGCACACAAAGAAGTAAAAACCTGCCCCGCCTTTTTTTAAGAGTAGGCTATTGTTTACCAGACAAAATTTTCAACGCATCATGCACACGGGAACTAGAGGTACAAATGCACGAATGCTTACCGGCTATCCTCCTCCTAATGGAAGAATCACTCACACACACACACACACACACACACACACACACACACACACACACACACACACACACACACGTGCACGCCACGCATACACCATGCACGCACATACACCACAGCACACAACACACACAGAACACAACACAACACAACACACACACAAAAACACACACAAAAAACACACACAAACACACACACAAACACACACACACACACACACACACACACACACACACACACCACACACCACACACACACACAAACACACACACACACACAGTACAATTTTGTCAGGCATCCATTTCCCCCCATGTCTGTAAAGAAAATTATCAGATTTGTGATTATTGTATAGGGTCGAGAAATTTATCAAATTTGTGGTTATTGTATAGTGTCAAGAAATTGTATAAAATTTGTTTTTATTGTATAGTGTCGAGAATTTTATCAGATTTGTGGTCATTGCATGGTGTCGAGAATTTTATCAGATTTGTGGTCATTGTATAGTGTCGAGAATTTTATCAGATTTGTGATTATTGTATATTCTGTAGAAATTATATCGGTTTTCTGGTTTTTGTATAGATCTAGTGTCGAGAAATTAATCAGATTTGTGGTTACTATATAATATTGTAAAGAAACTGTATCAGGTTTGTGGTTATTTTATATTGTGAATAAATTTTCTTCTATTTGTGATTAAAGGTATTTTGTTAAAAGAAACAACAAAAAACCGTCAAATCTGTTATTATATTTTGCAAAGAAATTGTATTGGTTTTGTGGTTATTATATATTGCAAAGAAACTATATCGTATTTGTTGCTAGTGCATATTGTTAAGAAACTATCAGATTTGCGCTTATCATATTTTGTAAATAGACTGTATAAGACTTGTGGTTATTATCTATTATAAAGAAATTGTATCAGATCTCTGGTCATTGTATATTCTAATGAAAGTGTATATTCTAATTCAAGCGCTTTGATTTGTTTTTTGCAAGATATAGCGCTATATAAATTCCATTTATTATTATCATTATTATCTAATGAAACTGTATTGGATTTGTGGGTATTACATATTGTATAGAAATCATCATGGATTTGTAAATATTATAGTCTAGCTTATAAAGAAATTGCATCAAATTTGTGATTATGATATACTGAAAAGAAATTGTAATGGACTTGTGGTTATATATTGTAAAGAATTTGTAATGGATCTGTGATTATTATAGTTTGTATACAAATTGTATTGCGTATGCATTGTTAATATTTTTAAAGAAATATTTACTGTATTTGTATTCAAATGTATTTCAAATAAACCGTATCGGATTAATGATCATTTAGACTTCTTCTAAACTGGATTGGTGACCAAAGGCATCTCAAATAATAAATACAGAAGTTAATATATATATTTTTTTATTTTCCTGACGAAATTATCACATTTGTGGTTAAACACTAGTTTAAAGAAATGCTATTGAAAGTGTGGTTATTATTGAGTTTAAAAAATTGTATCAGATTTGTGGTTGTTTTATATTGTATGATTTTTTAAACATTTGATTTGTGGTTATTTGATAATGTAAAGAAACTGTATCAGATTTGCGGCTATTACATATTGTAAAAAAAATTGTAATGGATCTGTGGTTATTGTATCTTGTAAAGAAACTATTGGATTTGTGGTTATCATATGTTGTAGAGAAACTGTGTCATATTTGTGGCTATTCAATTTTATAAAGAAATTGTATCAAACATGTGGCTGTTGTATATTGTAGAGAAACTGTATCAGGTTTCTGGTTATTGTATATTGTACAAAATCTGTATTAGATGGGTGGTTATTATATATTGTGAAAAAAATTGTATCAGATTTGAGGTTATTGTATATTCTGAAGAAAGGTAAGTTGTTGGATTTGTGATCATAAACATTTTAATGAAACAGCAATATAGCCCTGCGGACCACAGAGGCCATATCAAGGCTGTCACCTACTAAATACGTGAAATCTCAGATTAAAATAATGCAACTATACAAAGATTAAAACAGGGTATAAAACCAACTCTACTGGCCTTCCTTGTATCAGCGCCCTGGTCAACCATTATTATCAACGAAGGACAGACACTTCTCGTGGGACAAACCACATCACTGACACTCATGCAATCCAATCTTCTTCTTTCTAACCCCGCCGACCACACAGGCCATATCAGGGCCGTCACTTTGTATAAATTCAAATCCCAGTATAAAACTGTGCAACTATGATTATACAAAATAAAGCAGGGTATAACACCAACTGGACTGTTCATCTTGCATCAACACCTTGGCCAACTATAAGAGTCACCGCATTATGTATTAGAGTTGTATCGTGTGGATGACAAAATTTTATATATATAAATATATATATATATATATATATATATATATATATATATATATATATAAACAACCCAGCATGCACACAGGTGTCGTGTTATGACACCATCCCTGACGGGGAAAAGAAAATTAAAATGGGTAGGCGCTGCACTTGTGGCGACACACTCTCCCCAGGGAGAGCAGCCCGAATTTCACGCAGAGAAATCTGCTGTGACATAAAGTGGTATAAAAAAAATATAGAATCTAATAAAATCAAGTATGTCCTTTTCCTCCTCAGCCAAAGCTGATGTAGCCTTTTGTAGGCAGCCTTCTTCCACCACCAGACTTCAACGAATAACAAACCGGGCACAGACAGACAGACAGACAGACAGACAGACAGACATTTTTCTTTTTTTCTGAAAGTCTTCCACCAACGACACAACACCAGGCTACAACTCGCACAGCGTGTTGACTGGCTGTGGGATGGGTGTGGGAGGTGGGGGTGAGGTGGACAACACGTCATGCCACTATACGGCAGGGGGGGGGGGGGGGGCAACACATTACGCTACTATCTATGATAGAGTGTTTTTAATAAAGGGGGGGGGGGGGGGGGGGCAACACATTACGCTACTATCTATGATAGTGTTTTTAATAAAGGGGGGGGGGGGGCAACACATTACGCTACTATCTATGATAGTGTTTTTAATAAAGGGGGGGGGGGGGCAACACATTACGCTACTATCTATGATAGAGTGTTTTTAATAAAGGGGGGGTGGGTGGGGGGGCAACACATTACGCTACTATCTATGATAGTGTTTTTAATAAAGGGGGGGGGGGGGGGGGCAACACATTACGCTACTATCTATGATAGAGTGTTTTTAATAAGGGGGGGGGGGGGCAACACATTACGCTACTATCTATGATAGAGTGTTTTTAATAAGGGGGGGGGGGGGGGCAACACATTACGCTACTATCTATGATAGAGTGTTTTTAATAAAGAGGGGGGGGGGGGGGGGGCAACACATTACGCTACTATCTATGATAGAGTGTTTTTAATAAAGAGGGGGGGGGGCAACACATTACGCTACTATCTATGATAGAGTGTTTTTAATAAAGGGGGGGGGGGGGGGCAACACATTACGCTACTATCTATGATAGAGTGTTTTTAATAAGGGGGGGGGGGGATGGAGACAACGCATCATGCTACTATCTATGATAGAGCGTTTTCCATAAGAGGGGAGGACGAAGGGGGGGGGGGGGAGGCAACACATAATGACGGATGCTATCATTACACCATGTCACAGTGTGTTATAGCATGTTGACAGAGGGGGGGGGAGGGAAAGGGGAGGGGGAGGGAGAGGGGAGGGGGTCGTCAGCACATGAGGACACAATCCCTTATATCAGACAGTGGGAAGGATGGAACGGGGGGGCGGAGTGATTCAACGTATGATGGGGGATGTTTTCCGTGGTTTATTTCCAGGAGAATGGAACAAGCATTCATGTGCTTTTTTCTTTACATCCAGGCTCTGTGTGAATGCCGCTTTGTTGTCATCCAATCCTCCCTACACACAAACTGGCCACCTCTTTTGAAAAGTGGAACGGGTTTCAACATTGCACAAGATGTTCTGTTTGTATTTTCATACGGGTCTTCAGTTTGTAGAGTCAGCCAAAGGGTTTTGCGTTAGTGGAGTCGGCACTGATGTTAACGACAGGGGAAATCCCCTTGTACGGGCGTCTCGAAAGTAGCTCCAATATAGACTCGAACCCAAAACGTCAGATTGCCAACACAACGCACAACACTCTAACCACCAGGCTCCCCCCCCCCCCCCCCCCCCCCCCCCCCCCCCCCCCCCGTTTATTACATAACACATCATGTTTCATTCTGTGATAAAATGCAGTAATGGGGAATCAACACACCATGCCACAATCAGTGATATAGTGTGTTGAAGGGGAACAACACACCATGCCACAATCAGTGATATAGTGTGTTGAAGGGGGGACAACACACCATGCCACAATCAGTGATATAGTGT
>CM060343.1:33330607-33333107 GCA_030674155.1 Stramonita haemastoma
AGCAGGGTGAGGACTGGCTCATTAGTTTTGATGCATCAAGTGGATTAGAAGGTGATTTTTGAAGGTCGTCAATGATTGGTGCTGTTTAATTGAATCGGGAAGGGAGTTCCACAGTACAGGGCCTGAGTATAGTAAACTAGATTTGTACAAGTCTATTCTTGGGATTGGGACACTTGGCTTTTCAGTATTTCTGGCATGATTCATTGGGAACTTATCTCTTAAGGATGTGGGGACAGCTCCTGCCATTATCTTAAACATCAATACGTCTTTGTTATATTTTAGTCTTTGCTGTAGGGGGAGAATACTTAACTGAGTATAATCCACGTCAAGTAATGTTTTCTTCAGGAGGATAAGTTTGAGAGCACGTTTATACAGACTTAATAAGGGTTTCATAGTGTTTGCACTGGCAGAATCCCATAGGGTTGAGGCATAGTCTATTGAGGATTGTATATACGCTTGAAAGAATCATTTCCTTGAGTGGTAGTCAAGGAAGTGTTTAAGAGAGGAAGAGAGAGAGGGAGGGAGAGAGACAGAGACAGAGAGAGAATATTCTTGATAAAATCTTTTTCTCTTTTCTTTTTTTGCTCCATCGTTTTTCTGTAGCTATAATATTGCACAACATAACTTCACTGTATTTCAATGTTGCAGTTCTCCCAGTTCAGCTTTCACTTGTGCAGCAATAAACTTCTGTAGACTGGCTTCTTTCTCTTTCAAATGTTTTTGTCGTAGGACGGTGTATGTGTAAAGGAAAGGGTTCACAGCTGCATTCACGGGCAGAACAAGAGTGGCCATGGCTGCATTGACCTCCCCTGGTACAGGGATGTCCAGCTTGGCCAGAAGTCCACAGACACCAATGGGGAACCAGCACACAAAGTCCGACATGGCGATCACCAGCAGACGACGAGCGATGGCCAGTTCCTTGGACGTCGTTTTGTTCTTGATGATTTTGTCCTCTTTGTTTTGGGGAAACTCCATGGACAAAGTGTTTGCTTTGACTGACCAGTAAATAAAAGCTTGGCCTGCAGCAATCAGCAAGAACAGGAGGAAATTGACCACGATCATGACAGCGAAAGAATATTGATGACCAGCAAAGTCAGCTCGTGTGACGGGCAGAGGAATACAGATGCCTGTCTGGCTGTAGAACTCCCAGTGAGACGTCACAGGGAGTAGAGGGATGGAGGCCAGGATCACCCCTAGCCCCCAGATGACACCACAGGCCAGCTGAGCTGACGTGGTTCTGAAACGGAGCTGGCTGAGAGGAAAGCGGATGACCAGAAAACGGTCCAGGGTGATGAGGCAGATGAGGAAGGAGGACACCTCACAGGACAGGAAACACAGGAAACCTGCACTGTGGCACAAGGGGCTTCTTCTCCAGGTCACTTCCTTCCACAGATAGCTGCCAGCATACACACGATCCATCACTCCCAGCACAGTCAGGTAGATTCCCATGAGAAAATCAGACAGGGACAAATGGATGACAAACACCAGGAAACCAGCCTTGCTCTTTCCTGTGAACAAAACAAACAGACGATACACCAAACTGCCCAAGTTTCCTACTAAAGCCAGAAAAGCAAAGAAAACAAGCATGACGATGTAAAAAACCAGACTTCAGCAACTGTGCACAGGAAGAGACTTCATCAGCTGGTGCAGCACAGTGTCCAGTGAAAGCCTCAGGCAGCACAGCAGAACAGCACAGCTTGAAGTTATCACCGGAGACCCGCTTCAGGTCCTTCATTCCTTTCATAAAGCTGTGGCTGAACTCAGAGATAGGGCACCCACGTACATCTAAAATGTGCAGGTATGGAAACAGGTCTTGTTCATTTAGTGACGTGAGTTCAGTATGGGACAAGTCCAAGATCTGCAGTCGAGGCATAGAGTGTGAATACAGGTGCAAATTGAGATACTGGTCCGGGACGTGGAGAAAGATTCAACAGCAAGAGTTGAGGTAGCTTGTTATAGCCAGAAGACACCGACCGTTGTGTGGACAAAGGGTTGCCAGCCAGAACCAGCTCTCTGAGATTCTTCAACTGTTCCAAATGCGGAAAGTGCACAGTGTGCAGCAAGTTGTCACTCAGGTCCAGAACATGGAGGTTGGGCAGTCTCAGGTCACTGACATTTCTCCACCCGCAAGCTCCAACCCCCAGATGGACCAGCACGGTGTAGTCTGCTATGAGGTCAGAGGTCAGCCCAGTGCCTCTGCCCTCCAGGTAGCGCAGGTGGAGCCCAGTCTCAGGCCGATGCATGCTCGTGCCATAACAGATGCAGCGGTCAGGGCAAGCCTCCGTCACCCCACACATCAGTTCATCATCTCTCTGCGGACACTGACCATGACCATCACACACATGTTTCTCATGCAGACAGATTGTCCTGTCCAGTCCACGGCACCGATAGAACCCTGCACAGGAAAATTCCTCACATCCACTTTCATCCTCCTGGCCTGGGCAGTCCGCCACACTGTTACACCTGGTGTAGACAGGGGGACAGTAATCCCCCCAGGACA
>CM060343.1:33338107-33345607 GCA_030674155.1 Stramonita haemastoma
ATTCATACTTTATATTTTTAAAAGAAGATAAGGAAAAAACAACAAACACAACAATACCTTATAATAATACCCATCATCACTGAGAGGAAATAACATATACGCTAACAAACATACAATCAAACAAAAGAAAAACAAAAACAAACAAACAAACAAAAAACACATAGAAACACACCAAAAAACAAACAATCAAACCAAAACATCAAAAGACCAATCCACACGGATTATATATTAAAAGGAAGAAAAGAAAAAAACAACTAAAGCAACAATACCATATGATAATACCCATCACCACTGAGTGGAATAACATAACAAACATATGGGCATGTACACATTTAATTTTTTTTTTTTTAATCATATGGTGTCAAACAGCTTATATCAGTTACAATGTCACCAACCATTATTTAAGACTTAAAAAAAAATCCATGAAATGTCAATAAGCAACTTATGTCAGATTACATTGTGTGTGTGTGTGTGTGTGTGTGTGTGTGTGTGTGTGTGTGTGTGTGTGTGTGTGTGTGTGTGTGTGTGTGTGTGTGTGTGCGCGCGCGCGCGCGCTCCTTGAGCATGTGGATGTGCACGTTTGTGTAGGTATTTGTGTATGTGTGTATGAACGTTGGTGTATGTGTGTGTGCGTGCGTACATATGTGCGTGCATATGTATGTGTGAGTGGATGAGAGGGAGAAAGTGTGTGTGTGCGTATTCATGCATAGGTGTGTGTGGAGAGAGAGGGAGAGAGGATAGTTGTACTCGCATGCCACTTGGGTTACCACGAAATAATCACGTGTTAGCGGTGCAGTTTCAAAGCCAGGAAGAAAAAGAGAAGAGACATTGTGACCTCGTTCCCGTGTTGCAGACCAGTTGGTTGTGAGATGTTATTTCATTTGTACAGTCTTGTGGAGGAAATTCCTCCATCCTACCAGTTCCTATTGAAAAGGCTAAAAAGACAAAATGCTTATGTATATATTGGAAAGTTGAGTCTGCCCTGTAGCCATGTTATGGAATCCATGGCGTGATGTTGATTTGGGATGTAGCGCATGGGTTCTCAGAATGACTTTTGTGTTTTGTGCCCAACCCCCTTCCCACTGTCCCCTTGTGAATGGGCATATTGCCTGACACAATAAATCATTGTCATTGTCATTCTCTCTCTCTCTCTCTCTCTCTCTCTCTCTCTCTCTCTCTCTCTCTCTCTCTCTCTCTCTCTCTCTCTCTCTCTCTCTCTCTCTCTCTCTCTCTCTCTCTCTCTCTCAATGTATAAAGCCAAGTGTCCGAATCCCAAGAATAAACTTTTCAAAACTAGTTTACTATACTCAGGCCCTACGCTGTGGAACTCCCTCCCTGACTCAGTTAAACAGCATCAATCTTTAACAACCTTCAAAAATCACTTTTTAATCCACTTGATGCATCAAAAATAAACAAACCACACTTCCCCCCTCTCAAACTATCTGCCCTATCCCTCCCCACTCCTCTCTCCGTGTGTGTCTCCGAGAGAGAGAGAGAGAGAGAGAGAGAGAGAGAGAGAAGAGAGAGAGAGAGATGAGAGAGAGAGAGAGAGAGAGAGAGAGAGAGAGAGAGAGAGAGAGAGAGGAGTGATCATGTGTCACACTGGCAGCAGACGGGACAGAGGAAGACGGGACAGAGGAAGATGGGAGAGAGGAAGACGGGACAGAGGAAGATGGGACAGAGGAAGACGGGACAGAGGCAGACGAGACAGAGGCAGATGGGACAGAGGCATACGGGACAGAGGCAGATGGGACAGAGGCAGACGGGACAGAGGACTGGATAACTGGAAAAGAAGACAGCGTAACTTCATCTACAGAACAGAGGCAGAGCCAGTGACATTTCGAGAGCGAAGAAGAAATATGAACAGTATATTAACGGTTGGGAGTGAAAAACAGTTTTGACAAATCCATAGCACAACACAAATCACTGCCACACAATTAATAATAGATCAGGAATGATCCTAATGACAGTGTGTTCAGTACTGTTTCCTTAGGGTGTGATGGTGATACGACTATTGAACATTTCTGAGATATGGTTTCCAGTCGCGATGATTTGATGTGAATTGTCTATGGTTTGATTTTGATTTTTAAAAAAAATTTCTTCCCTGTGTGAATGGGCTGTAAAACTTAGGCCTACACATTAAAACCAATTGTCATTGTCATTGTCTTTGTCTCTCTCTTCAGCTATGAACTGATCAGCTGAATTGACAAACAAGCCATAGTGCACCATAGCAAAAAGACAATTCAGCGCCTACCATTCAGTAGATAATGACTTGGTTTCACTAAAAACAAGGTGCTGTATTAATTAAAAAAACCACTACAGTCCATACTTAACTTTAAGTTTCTTAGTGTCGGTGAGGTGTACAGAGATTTGTGTTATCTGATACAGTCCAACTCCCATGGTGTGGATTTTATTTTATTTTATTGTATTTTATTGTATTTTATTTTATTTTATGCCACTTTATGTCACAGCAGATTTCTCTGCGTTAACTTAGGGCTGCTCTCCCCAGGGAGAGCGCATCACCACATATGCATCGCCTAACCATTATATATATATATATATATATATATATATATATATATATATATATATATATATATATATATATATATATATATATATATATATATATATATATATATATAAACTCCCCGATTTTTCTTCAAGGATGGTGTCTAAGCACGACACCTGTGTGCTTGCTGGGGTTTTATTTTATCATTCTATCATCCGCTCCTACCGGCACACAATGGCCTGCTCTTCCGAAAGGCAGAACGTGGTTTTAACGTGTGCGCAAGATATTCTGCGCATGTTCCCGAATGACTTTAACATTCATTTCGATTCTTTTGTTAAACTGGGAAGAAAAGGCGAGGCATCAAACCCAGAACCTCACGGTTTACTTGTTGGCGGGCGAACCTCTTGACAATCCTGCAACCTTCCTTCCTTAAACATATGTCTGTCTGTCTGTCTGTCTGTCTGTCTGTCTGTCTGTCTGTCTGTCTGTCTGTCTGTCTGTCTGTCTGTCTGTCCGTCTGTCTGTCTGTCTGGTATATAGGAATGCTATATAAGTAACCACAGTTTGGTTAAGGAGAGAGAGAGAGAGAGAGAGAGAGAGGAGAGAGAGAGAGAGAGAGAGAGGAGAGAGAGAGAGAGAGAGAGAGAGAGAGAGAGAGAGGAGAGAGAGAGAGAGAGAGAGAGAGAGAGAGAGAGAGAGAGACAAGGCAAGGCAAGGCAAGGCAAGGCAAGGCAAGGCAAGGCAAGGCAAGGCAAGGCAAAGTATTTTATTCGAGGATACTAGATAAGCACTCGTGTGCTTTTTTTACATCCAGTCCCCGCCCTTTTCAGGGATACATCAAGTTGAAAAGATACTAAACAATGAAGAGAGAGAGAGAAGCAAAGAGCAAGAATGTCTGACCTGTTGATGGCCACAATCAAACTCCCAAAGGCCACACGGAGGAAACTCACAGAAGACTTCATCACCACCATCTGAACAGTCCCTCCTTCCATCACACACCAAGCTGTAGGGCACTGACTCCCCAGTTGCCCCGCAAGCGAAGTAAGGCACTGTGTGTGTCCCCGACACTGGGCACAGGACAGTGGAGGACAGACCTCTGGCTTCTGTCCCCTCCCCCCTCCCCCTCCTCCCCCACACAGGGTTTGCTGGTCACAGGCCAGGAGAGCCAGAGTGCTGTGCTGCAGGGGACAGGGTAGGAGGGAGGGGGAGGGGGAGGAGGGGGAGGAGGGGGAGGGGGAGGCTGTGGTGTTGAAGGAGGAGGAGGAAGGCTTCAGGACAACCTTCCCGCGGAAAGTCTGTTTGGGTCTTTTGCACAGGCGAAGCTTGTTCAGAGAAGAATCGGGAGGGTGCTGTAACAATAGGCCAGAAACAAGTGACTCTACGACATGTAGAAATCAGAATTTTTTCTTTCAGAATGTTCTTGGATTTCTACATGTCCCATGGCCATTTTTAATGAAATAAATTATATAAAATGACCATACGACATGTAGAAATCCAAGAACATTCTAAAAGAAAAAAAATACGATATAATCATGCGATTTTGATCCTGTACCTGCTTCTCTTTTCACTCAGTGCATCCCACAGCTTATACCTACCATCACAGAAATAGTAAACTCCTCTCTTCTTTCCGCAACTTTTCCATCGCTCTCAAAACTGCTAGAGTTACATCTCTACTCAAAAAGAATGACCTCGATCCTAACACTCTGATGAATTATAGACCTGTTTCTAACCTACCTTTTATATCTAAAGTCCTCTGAAACAACTCAATAGCCATCAAGCAGCCACTATAGTGCAGTAGTTAGCGCCTTGGAAATCGGACTGAAAGGTCGTGGGTTCGAATCCCATAAGAGTCATAGGGATTTTTCAGACACCGGCCAGCTCCTACCCAGAGTGAGTGTGCTGTGGGCTCAGTGGGGAGACTGGGACCAGGACCACACAGTCTACCTGCATCCACTTTACAAATGCGAATTTGAGAGTATTGCTCAAATTACCTGACAAACACTGCAGATGTCTGTATCTCTCGGGACCAGTTGACGCTGGGATATATTATGATAGAAAGCGTAGAGTGCAACCCTGTCAAGAAGTCTCAAAGCAGAAGAACTTCCACAACAGCATCATAACATCATACATCAATCCTCATCACCATTAATCATCATGTAATAATAAAAATTGCCTCTGATTTGGTTGCCGTCGTTGCTCTGGTCTCACGGTGACCTCAGATTCGGTTTCTTCATACACTTCTGTGCCTGTGGTGAGTTTGTGTCAAAGCCTTTGGGGTTGGAGGTTCGCGGGGAGGCGGTCGTTGGAGGGACGTTGTGGTGGTCGCCACCTTGGGTGAGTGACTCACTCAGTCTGGCTCCAAGACTGAGCAAATACTGTCGTTAGTAGGGGGCCTAGTAGGTGGTGTTCTGCGTATGTTAGCTCAGAACAGGCACCACTGAACACCACCAAAGTGACCCAGCAGCAGTGCATGGCCCCTCTGGCTGGTGGCCCCACAGCGGCCTGATATTGAAGGTCTTCCTGTGGACTTCCGACCCTGAGGATAACAAATCTAGGTCTGGCTGTGGCAGGGAGATTAAAATGAGCGGCGTGGGAACAGTAGGACGTGGACATTGCAAAAATTGAGGCAGCAAAAGATTTAACAAACAAAAAACCCAACTCAATAACCGTCTTCTTTCCAATAATCTCTTCTCCCTTCCCTGTCTACATATCACGTCGACCACAGCACTGAAACCATCCTGGTCCATACCTTAAACATACTTCTCCATGCTTCTGACTCTGGGAAAATCTCCCTTCTTACTCTTCTAGACTTTTTTTGCAGCCTTTGGCACTATAAACCATTCAATTTTTCTCTCCCGTCTCCAAAATATGCTTGGTATTAAAAGCACTGCCCTCACTTGGTTCACTTCATACCTTGCAGACCGAGTCCATACAGTTGCAGTAGACAAGATCCAATCAGCTCCTGCCAAACTGGAATGTGGGGTCCCTCAGGGATCAGTTCTGTGCCCTCTTTATTTTACCCTCTATACTGCTCCACTGTCACATATAATAGACTGTCGTCATATCAATTATCGCTTTTATACCGATGACTCTCAGATTCAAAGCAGTGATACATCTGAAAATCTGCCTTCTCTCTTGACAAATATGACCAAATGGCTTCATGATATCCAACACTGGATGATACAAAACAAATTACAAATAAAATCAGATAAAACCAAAGTCATGCTTGTAGGCACCATACACAAACTTTCTTCCATTTCAACAACTTCAATCGAAATTGGTAATACGTCAGTACTGCTATCCACTTCTGTGAAGTATCTAGGAGTCGTTGTCGACAACACTCTCTCCATGGAAAAATTCATCACCCAGACCTGTCACCCATGCAACTATCATCTACAGCGTATTAGTGCAATTCGAAAGTACCTGTCCACTGATGCAACATCCAAACTCGTCACTTCTCTTATTCTTTCACGTCTGGACTATTGCAGTTCTCTTTTGGCTGGTCTGCCAGCATCATCTATCCACTCCCTACAATGTATACAAACTCTGCAGCTCAACTAGTCCTCAGAAAGAAAAAGTCTGAACACATTAACCCTCTCCTGCAATCTCTCCACTGGCTGCCCATACCACAGAGATTAAACTATAAGGCCAGTACCCTCTGTTACACATAAAATTATCTCCACAAAGCAGCACCCTCCTACCTCTGTGAATGTCTTCATCTGTACACTCCTTCTCGATCCCTCCACTCCGCTGCAGATACCCTGTGCTTAAGGGTACCCAGATACAACCAATGCACCGTTGGCCGTTGCTCTTTTTCTGTTCCCCTAGCCACTGAGATGGCAGAGAGTGATGCCAGAGACTGGCAGTTGGACTTGGGGTGTCAGTCAGAGAGCAACACTAGATGCCAAGGACAATAATCAGTTGGAAGCACTGACATCAATGCTGTCTGAATCAAAACGAAAAATGGAGTCCCAAGCCCCCAAGAACGGGAAAAGAAATTCAAGCTGGCTTGATCCAAGGGGGGCACGATAGCCTAATGATCAGAACATTGCGTTCGATTCCCGTTTGAGGGGATTTTTCCCTTGGAGTTAACATCAGGGCTGACTCCACTCCCCCCCGAAAGTTCTTTGGATGAGACTGTAAACCGAGGTCCAGCGTGCAAACGCACGCAGAACATCTTGAGCACACGTTAAATCATGTTCCGCTTTTCGTAAGAGTAAGCCATTGTGTGCCAGTGGAAGCAGATGGCAATATTTACAAAGCTGCATACACATGGGGACTGGATGCAAAAAAGCACATGAGTGCTTATTCCATTACCCTTGATATAAAAGAATAAAAGAATAAATAAATAAATTGATTAATAAATACAAAAATGAATAAAGGAATAGGCGTCAATTGACTCGCTGACCTTGAAGTCAAGGCCACAGGGGTCAGTACAGCGAGGAGAAGCCAGAAAGTGTGCACAGCAAATGCTACAATTTTGGTTTTGCTGACTCATCTTCTGTGACTTCCCTGTCCTGCTGTTCCAACGCCGCTCATCTCAAGCTCCCCGCCACTGCCTTGCACAGACTCGTCATGTTTCATCCTCAGGGTCAGGAGTCCACAGGGAGACCATCAATATCAGGCCGCCATGGGGCCACCAGCCAGGGGCGGGGGGGGGGGGACGGGGGGGGATCAACCAAGTACTAGACAAGGAAGACAGCTAAAAAAGCTCAGATTCTGAGAGAGACAGAGACAGAAACATAGACAGAGAGAGAGACAGAGACAGAGAGATAGAGAGACAGAGAGTGAGAGACAGAGACAGAGACATAGAGAGAGACAGAGAGAGAGAGACAGAGAGAGAGACAGAGACAGATAGAGTCAGAGAGACACAGAGAGAGAGACAGAAACAGAGACAGAGAGAGAGAGACAGAGAGAGACACAGAGAGAGACACACACAGAGAGAGAGACAGAGAAAGACACAGAGAGAAGTAGTCAGAGAGGATAAA
>CM060343.1:33350607-33358107 GCA_030674155.1 Stramonita haemastoma
TTGAAAAAGCTGATATGAAGACATGTTGCGGGGAAGGTGGCAGCAGAACTAAAGGTCTGTATTGATAATGGATTTGGATAAGTGAAAGCTCAGTGTGAATGTGAATGTCGAGAGTATGATTGTCTGATATTTGTTAATTTGTATGTACATTATAACATGACATAAACTTACTCATGTTCATGGATGCTTTGTGTGCACAAAAAAATTGACATAATCATATCTAAAAAGAAAATGAACCTTCCCAATAAAGACAGGTAAGCGTAAGGAAAAACAGGACTACATGGGGACTTTGTCAATTTGTAAGAGGAAAATGAAGTAACGTTAGGCCGCCAGAAGAGTCAGGGAACAGGACAATAGGTCAGTCTGAATGTATGCCAGATATAAAATGTGAATCGCAGACCATGACTGCTGATTTGGAGAGAAGAGTAGCACAGGCAGTAGAGATGAGATGCTTCGGAGACTCCTTGCCAATTCTCCTACAGAGGACCGCATAAGTAACGAAGACGTGCGTAACAGAATCCAAGCAAACCACTGGTCCCTTCAAAAGCACTTATATCAATCGTAAAGAAGCGTAAACATAAATGATGCGAGCATGTTTACAAGATCAAAAGGAACTAAGCAAAAACGTACTGCAAATGCGCACTGTCATATGGAGGAAGAAAAAAGGGCAGACCAAAGAAAGATGGGAGGATAACATCAGCAAGTGGAAAGGCCTTAGCATAGAAACTCAACAATACTTTGAAAAAGGCAAAAACATAGAGAGGAATGGTAGGTATCTGGTTATCAAGCAATCAGGGATGCACCCAACAGTCGCCACAAAAGAGAGAGAGAGAGAGAGATGCGAGGTAGAGAGAGAGAGAAGGGAGAGAGAGAGAGAGAAGGAGAAGGAGAAGAGAGAGACGACATCGACAGACAGACAGAAGAGACAAC
The DNA here is from genome assembly GCA_030674155.1 of Stramonita haemastoma. NCBI lineage: Eukaryota > Metazoa > Mollusca > Gastropoda > Neogastropoda > Muricidae > Stramonita > Stramonita haemastoma. Next base: position 33,351,538 of record CM060343.1, read on the forward strand.
GAGACGACGAAGCGACAGAGATGGAGCAGAGAGAGAGACAGAGAGGAGACAGGAGAAGGGAGAGACGAGAGAGAGAGGAAAAAAAAAAAAAAAAAAAAAAAAAAAAAAAAAAAAAAAAAAAAAAAAAAAAAAAAAAAAAAAAAAAAAAAAAAAAAAAAAAAAAAAAAAAAAAAAAAAAAAAAAAAAAAAAAAAAAAAGGAGAAGAGAGGGGAGAGAGTGAAAGGAGGGAGAGAGGGGGGAGACGAGGGGAGAGGGGAAAAAGGGGAGGGGAGAAAGACAGATGAAGGAGAGAGAGGGAAGGAGAAGGAGAGAGGAAGGGGAAGGGAGAGAGGAGGAGAAAGGAGAGAGGGAGAGGAAGGAGGGAGGAGGAAAGGGAGGAGGAGAAGAGGAGGAGGAGGGGGGAGGGGAAGGTGGACGGGAGAAAGCCCATGGGGGGGAGGGAGAGAAGGAAGAAGGGGAAGTGAGGAGGGGGGGGAGGGGCTGGAGGGGGAGGGGGGGGGGAGGGGGAGGGGAGGGGAAGAGACCGGGGGGGGGGCGGGGGGGGAGAGAGGAGGGGGGGGGGGGGGAAGGGGAAGAGAGTGGAGAGAGGGGGAGAGGGGAGAGTGGGGGGGAGGGGGAGAGGGGGAGGAGAAAGAGAAAAGGAAGGAAAGGGGGAGAAGAGAAGGAGGGTGGGAGAGGGGAGGAAGGGGGAGGGGGGAGAAGGGAGAGGGAGGGGAGGGGGCAGGAGGAAGAGAGGGGAAGAGGAGGAGGAGAAGGGAGAGAGAAGGAGGGGGGGGAGAAAGGGGGGAGAAAGAGGGGGAGAAAAGGGGGGGAGACAGAGAGGGGGGAAGAAGGAATGGGGGGACAGAGGGAGAGGAGAGGGAAGAGAAGAGAAGGAGAGAGAGAGAGAGAGGAGAGAGGGAGAGAGAAGAGAGAGGAGAGAGAGAGAGTGAGAGAGGAGGAGAGGAGGAGAAGAGTAGAAGGGAGAGGAGAAGAGAGAGAAGAGAGACGAGATGAGGAGAGAGTAGGCGGGGAAGAAGGAGGGAGTTGAGGGAGAGAGGGAGATAGATGGGGGAGGAGAGACAGGAAGAGGAAGGAGGGGAAGAGGAGGGAGAAAAGAAGAGGAGGAGAAGAGACGAGAGAGGAGGCTGGGAGAGGGAGACGAGATGGGGGGAGGGAGGTGAAGAAGGCGAGAAAGGAGGAGGAGAGAGAGAAGGGGAGGGTGGAGAGAGAGGGGGAAGGAATGGGGGAGAGGGAGAGGGAGGGGGAGGTGCAGGGGAGTGGGAGGGAGAAAAGGGGAGGAGCGGGAAGAGAGGGGGGGAGAAGGCGGAAGAGAGGGGGGGAGAGAGGAGGGGATTTGGGGGAGAGAGAGAGCGGGGGGGGGGGAGGGGGGGGGCGTGGAGGGGGGGGAAGGAGGAGGAGGTGAGGGGGGGGGGGGAGGTGGGGAGCGAGAGGAGGGGGGGGGGAGGGGTGGGGAGGGGGGGGGGGGGGGAGGGGGGGAGGAGAGGAGGAGGGGGGGATGGGGGGTGGGAAAAGGGGAGGAGGAGAGAGGAGGGAAGAGGGGGTGGGGAGGAGGAGAGAGAGAGAGAGAGAGAGAGGAGAGAGGAGGGGTGAGGTAAGACAGATTGTTTGAGGATTGCTTTACAACTTGAGCTGATGGAAAGTGATGCAAGAGATCTTGATTTCGTTAGACACACATCAGTGGAATCTTTATGTTAATGACAGCACACAAGAGATATTGATTTCGTTAGACACACATCAGTGGAATCTTTCTGTTAATGATAGCACACAAGAGATATTGATTTCGTTAGACACACATCAGTGGAATCTTTCTGTTAATGATAGCAACAAGAGATCTGATTTCGTTAGACACACATCAGTGGATATCTTTCTGTTAATGATAGCACACAAGAGATATTGATTTTCGTTAGACACACATCAGTGGAATCTTTCTGTTAATGATTAGCACACAAGAGATATTGATTTTTGTTAGACACACATATGTAGCATGCCGACTTATTTCCCAAAAGCTAACACCCAGTAAGTTCTTCTGCTCATAGGAATTGAACCATCAGACTGACATAAAACTCCCCAAAATTCGCCTGAACTGTAGACTGTCTCTCCCTTTTGTACCAGAAGGAGAAGGGTTCAGTGCTCACCATGATACACACACACCGCAGTTACCTTACTCAGGGCCATTGGCTTAAAGATGATGAACACCCTTAGTGTTTGACTTGTAGTTTCTGTATGTAGTGACACTTAGCATCTGCTTATCAATTGGTGAGATGTCCAGGATATTATTAAAACTATGTTTCTTATTGGAGAGCTGTTAAGCAGACTGATACAAGTGTTTAGGTACAGATACTACACAGATCATGTTTACAATTTTTGTTCTACAAGACAACAGTCATCTTTTTGAAAGAATCAGGTATTTTCTGTGTATAAGCTACCTTCCTGCAAGAATAAGCTATTTTCTGTACAAAAGTTACCACTTCTTTGTTCTTTATTTCAAACAATTATATTTTTCATGGCCCGAGCAATGGTTTTCATCCCATTCTATGGGTCATTCATGTGGCTCTCTCACAATGCAGACACCATCCTGGGTTGACTGTAATGGTTGTCTGGAGCATTGATATGAGGACTCACATGAAGGTTGATTCTAATCTGAGTATTATTAGTCTACATTTGTACTGTGTAAATCCGAGATGTATGATTTAACAAAGTGACAGTCCCATTAAGGGTGCTATATTTGGCAATGCTGTAAACAATATGACTGGATTCGAGTCCTTGAGAATACACACACACACACACACACACACACCACACACACACCACACACACACACACAATAATATATATATATATATTTATATATATTTATATATATAATATATATATATTTATATATATATATATATATATATTATAGTGCAGATATTTGTTCTACGGCATCTCTCTGTAAAACTTCTCGGAGTCGATAGCACCGTCAGACAGTGGGAATGTGGCCTCTATACAGATGCTGTATAAATACTATATTTTTTACCACTAGGGCAAAGTATATGCAACCGAAGTTTATCGACCACTCTCCAAGATACAGAACGTCGCACAATTCACAGGCGTGTTCTAAATATAGACACACCAGCTGGGATTAGCGGTTCTGATGGCATGGGAAGTACTTTTTATTACTGCACTGTCACACACACACACACACACACACACACACACACACACACACACACACACACACAACACACACACACACACACACACACACATACCACACCGCGCGCGCGCACGCGCACACACACACACACAACACATACACACACACATACACACACATACACACACACATACACACACACAAAGACACACACACACACACACACACACCACACACCACACACACACACACACACACACACACACACCACACCACACACACACAACACGCACACACATACACACACATACACACACAAATATATAGATATTATATATAGATATATATATATATCTATATATATATATATATATATATAATTGAGAATATACATATATATATATATATAATATAATTGAGAATATATATATATATATATATATATATATATATATATATATGAATATATATTTATACATATTCATCACATAAATCATATTGCAGCTACCTTTATGGTGGGCAAAAACGATCACATAATGGATTAATCTCACCATTGATGGATCTTGGAGCACAAGCCAAAGAGCAACAACAACAACAACAAAGAATATATCATATACCAAAGAAAGACACCGTTGTAGTACAAGGTGATTGGAATGCAAAGAGAGGAGCAGATGCTATCAAGAACTAGATAGAGATATGTGACAAATATCGAGAACTTGTCACTTCTCTTATTATTTCACCACTGGACTATGGCCATTCTCTTTCGGCTGGTCTGCCAGCATCATCTGTCTACTCCTGTCATCGTTTTGAAAACTCTACAGCTCGACTGGTCCTCTGAAAGGAAAGACAATCTGAGCACATAGCCCTTTCTTGCAATCTCTCCACTCCACCCTACCACGATCAGTTCGCTCCGTTACAAAATTTTAATGTCTCCACAAAACTGCACCCTCCTACCTCTATGAATGTCTTCACTTGTACACACCTTCTCGTTCCCTCCGCCTGAGCAGATACTTGACTTATGTCTGTGAATTCCCTTGGGAACAAAGGGTCGCAACAACACTTCTCCATAGGACTCGATTCTAGGAGATCCTCTTCAACTCGCCCACGTCATTCCGGCTGCCTTCGTCTCTGCTTCAATGCTTCTGCACCAGGTCTGTTTTGGTCGACCTACTTTCTGCTTTCCTTGTGGGTTCCAGTCAAGGGCCTGCCTGGTGACGTTTGAAGCAGGCTTGTGGAGCATATGGGCGATCCATCCCCATTTCCTTTTCTTGAACTCCGTCTGGATTGAAGCGTGTCTAGTCCTGTTCCCCACACACAGACTGCAAATTCCTTGTCCTTAAGAATACCGAGATTCAGCCCATCTACCCTTGGCCCTCGCTCTTTCTCTATTTCTGCTCCATCGATTCGGATTGACCTCCCTCTCTCCCTTCGGCAAAAGCATACACATGATACTTTTAAATCCAACCTCAAGACACACGTATACTAAACCTAAGATTTTCGCCTTCTGTTTCCATCTCCTATCTGTCCCTGCCTTCACCATCTGAAATCCCCTTCACCCTGCCAAACTGTATAACCTCTATAAGTGTGTGAGGGTGTGTGGGTGTAGGGGTGTGCTTGTGTTTGTACAATTATTATTATTATTATTATTATTATTATTATTATTATTATTATTATTATTATCATGATCATGATCATGATCATGATCCTCCTCCTCCTCCTCCTCCTCCTCCTCCTTGTTCTTCTTTCTTCTTCTTCTTCTTCTTCTTTCTTCTTCTTCTTCTTCTTCTTCTGACGATGATGATGATGATGATGATGATGATGATGATGATGATGATGATGATGATGATGATGATGATCACCAGTGTAGTAGTAGTAGTAGTAGTAGTAGTAGTAGCAGTAGCAGTAGCAGTAGTAGTAGTAGTAAGTAGTAGTAAGGTAGTAGTAGTAGTATCATCATCATCATCATCATCATCATCATCATCATCATCATCATCATCATCATCATCATCATCATCATCATCATCGACGACGACGACGACGACGACGACGACGACGACGACGACGACGACACTACTACTACTACTACTACTACTACTACTACTACTACTACTACTACTACTACTACTAAATGGAATTTATATAGCGCTATATCTTGCAAAAACAAATCAAAGGGCTTGCGTTCAACCAATTCTTGCACATGCAGCTAACAACAATTTAGATTTTTTTAACGAAGTCAATACACACACACACACACACACACACAACACACACACACACACACACACACACAACACACACAACACACACATAGCGGTTAAACTCTTTGGCAGGGTGGTGGATGTTTCGGCTGTTGAGAGCAGGGGCAGAAGAATGAAACAGGATAGGAAAGTCTTAGCTTTGAAATAAGTGTGCCTTGAGGCTGGATTTAAATGTGTCATAGGTAGGCTTTTTACGAAGGGAGAGAGGGAGATCGTTCCAGATCATTGGGCCAGAAGCAGAGAAAAGAGCTACGGCCGACGGTGGATTGATTGAATCTAGGTATGTGTAAGCGAAGGGTATCTGCAGCAGAGCGGAGGGAACGAGAAGGAGTGTACGGGTAAAGACATTCACAGAGGTAGGAGGGTGCTGTTTTGTGAAGACATTTATAACAGAGAGTACTGATCTTATAGTTTACTCACTGTGGCACAGGCAGCCAGTGGAGAGATTGCAAGAGAGAATAAATGTGCTCAGATTTTTTCTTTCTGAGGACCAGTCGAGCTGCGGAGTTTTGTATTCGTTGAAGGGAGTGGATAAATGATGATGGCAAGACCAGCCAAAAGAGAATTGCAATAGTCGAGACGTGAAAGAATCAGAGACGTGACTGCTACTATTACGACTGCTACTACTACTACTACTATACTACTACTACTACTACTACTAACTACTACTACTACTACTACTACTACTGCTGCTACTACTACTACTACTACTACTACTACTACTACTACTACTACTACTACTACTACTACTACTACTACTACTACTACTACTACTACTACTACTACTACTACTACAGAAGATACTGATCTTGTAGTTTACTCTCTGTGGTAGGGTGCAGTGGAGAGAGTGCAAGAGAGGGGTTACTACTACTACTACTACTACTACTACTACTACTACTACTACTACTACTACTACTACTAACTACTACTACTATGACGACAACGACGACGACACGACGACGACGACGACGACGACGACGACGACGACGACGACTACTACTACTACTACTACTACTACTACTAACTACTACTAACTACTACTACTACTACTACTACTACTACGATGAGTTATGTTTGATGGAGAGCTCCTCCTTGCAAGTCTCACCACTAGGGAGTTGAAAGCCTGTCAGAAAATATTAAACGACCCTCAGTCATCACATTTGGCACATT
>CM060343.1:33365607-33375607 GCA_030674155.1 Stramonita haemastoma
TGCCCCCTTGAAGCTTAGAAATTAGAAAATTGATTTTAAAAAATACATTGAAAAAAACAGCTCTTAGGTCTAGGTGCCTCCTTGAAGTTTAGAAATTAGAAAACTAGAAAATTAAGAAAACATTTTATTAAAAACCAACTCTTAGGTCTAGGTGCCTCCTTGAAGCTTAGAAATTAGAAAATTGAATGAAAAAACATTGAAAAAGCAACTCTTGGATCTAGGTGCCTCCTTAAAACTTAGAAATGAGAAAACTGATTAAAAAAAAAAAATTGAAAAAAAACAACTCTTAGGTCTAGGTGCCTCCTTGAAGCTTAGAAATCAGAAAATTAAGACAAGAAAAAAAATCATTGAAAAAAACAACTCTTAGGTATAGGTGCATCCTTGAAGCTTAGAAATTAGAAAATTGATTTTAAAAAAAATAAAAAATTGAAAAAAACTACTCTTAGGTCTAGGTGCCTTCTTGAAGCTTAGAAATTAGAAAATTGATTTAAAAAAAAACATTGAAAAAAAACAACTCTTAGGTCTAGGTGCCCCCTTGAAGCTTAGAAGTTAGAAAATAAAAACAAAATCTTAAAAAACAACTTTAAGGTCTACATACTCACCCCATGATGAGAGGAGAGATAAGCAATGTATACATACTCACACAATGATGAGGAAAGATAAACAATGTGTACATACTCACCCACTGATGAGGACAGATAAGTAATGTTCAGGTGTGGGCCTTCAGATCTGTTGACCTTAGAAAAACCCAACCTCACTGATGATATACCTCTGAAAGGCACATTTTTTTTTACTCGCAAGACGACGCTGTTTGTGGAGGTGATGATGTCTCTGCGTTTTCCAGGATTCCTTGTATACTGACATTGATGATCCAAAAAATCTGAATTTAACTTCTCACCATTATGATACTGTTCAATACTGAACATGGTGTTAAAACAGTAACAAATTTGTATCTTAATGACATATCCTTGGGGAGCTCTCAGAAGCAGCTGACAATCATAGTCAATCAGTTTTCCAGTGTCTATCTCGTGCAAGCAACGGTCGGTTCTGGACCTCTCGCCACTTGTGCTGTTTCCAGAAACATCGTTTGAAACATCAAAGAAGACACCACGCCAAGGAGGATTAGTGACACACGGGTTGGTGATGTGAGGGGATGGAGGTTTCACAGTAGAGAGCATCAGATCTTGATGCACATCACTGCTCCTCTGTGTGTCAGGTTTCCCAGTAGAGAGCATCAGATCTTGATGCACATCACTCCTCCTCTGTGTGTCAGGTTTCCCAGTAGAGAGCACCAGAGGCACATCACTCCTCCTCTGTCTGTTCTCTGGGGACACAGCCCTCCCTCTGTCAGTTCCAGCAGCAGAGGCCTCTGTGATGCCGGCAGTGGTGACGTCACTGACTGCTGCACGTGCAGGGTGGGGCGTGTGGCCGGAGGAAGGGGGAGGTGGTGTGTGTGTGCAGTGTGGCCAGGCTGTGGGGTGTGGGAAGTGCAGACCCTCGCCACAAGAACCACCATTGAAACCATGTGCAGGTTCATGCTCCACGGTAAAGCAGTCTTCAGAGAATTGTGAGAATCTGCTAAAAAAAAAAAAAAAACTGGAGAAGAACAAAGAGATTCCAAGTCCTTATGCACTCAGCAGCTTGAAGGTAAGCCACTGTCATGCTGGATGATCCTTCCCATGCTATGTTTCCAGAATTTCCTCTGCTGCCTTCACAACACTGTTTTCGGTGTTCCAAAAGCAAATCAAACCGAAAAAGGAATTCTTGTGTGCCAGTAATCAGTGGAATTCTGAATTCCCTACACTGATTACCCTGCATCCCATTCTCTGAACTACTTGCCTGATTGGCATTGTTGAATGTAATATGTATATCAGGTTAAGATGTCCCATAACCTTCGTGGTCGTAGAGCACCAAAGCATCAGAGACCTCAGCTTCACCAGAGGCCAGCATATTGATGGCAGCGCCCATCTCCTCTTCATCGCTGCTTTATCTTCCCTGACTCTAAAGAAGGCAGGTATCCATTGACAGCTGGGTGAACTGGGTAACTGTGCTGAAACCAAGGCGCGCAAACGGTCACCCATCCAATTGGCAACCACGTTCGACGCTGCTTAACTTGACTTGGGGAAAGCGAGTGCTCTGACCACTTAGCTATCCCACCCCCATATATATATATATATATATATAAAATATATATATATATATAATATATATATATATATATATATATATATATATATATATATATATATATGCGTGCGTGTGAATGTAAGTGTGCATGCGTGTGTGCGTGCGTGTATGATGTTGTTGTTGTTGTCTTCAATTTAACGTCTGTTCACACTCAGTGATATTAGACGAGGAAAGTGGAAAGTAAGGAAGTTGAAGAAGGGAGTGGAAGGAGTGGGAGAAGAAAAGACTGAAGAGTTAACATGTGGGTGGATGTTTTTGTACATGAAAACGTAATAATACTTTATACATATATAAAAAAAAAAAAAAAAAAAATAAATAAAAAAAAACCACCCCCAACTTAGACATGAGAAAAGTTTAAATTTAACAAAGTGTGAACATTAAACATCAATAATATAACTACAACAAATGTTCAAGTGGACTGTGCAATAAACATCGAGCAATGGCAAAGGCTAACTTTGAATTTTCAAATACATTTTTCATAGACTGCTCGGAAAATACAGGTAAGAGGGGCTTTACAATTGGGCACTCAAATATGATATGGGTATTTGTAATGTGATCTCCACATAGACATTTGACATTTTTGCAAAATTTTGTGTATGAATGCATTTAACTTTATTCTAAAATACAATGCATTTACTCTTCTTGCGGTTATGACACTTAACTTTATTTTAGAGGGAGATAAGTAACATGAAGTAAGGGAACTAGTCAGACAACTCTTTAGACATTGTTCCTTGAATTGAACAGATTCTTTCAACTTACTCCATGACGTTTGTTCTAATATGTGGTATCCCTCCTGTAGAGATAAGGGAACATGTAGTTCTATTGATTCCAAATCATGTCTTGCCCCCTTTTTTGCAGCTCTGTCAGCCCACTCGTTTGGAAATATTCCAACATGTGAAGGTACCCAACAAAAATGAACCGGAATACCTCTTAAACTTAGAAGGTGTATGACGTATTTAATTTCAAAAATGATTCTGGATACTTTCTTGGAATTTGGGGATTTTATAGCATACAGTACCGACTTAGAGTCTACACAGAGCAAAATAGGAATAATGAAAAATGGAAAATCAAGAATGTGGTTAAGAGCCATAAGAATAGCAATTAATTCAGCTGTAAATATTGAATGATGTTTACCAAGATAGTATGATTTCTCTGTTTTAAATGCTGGTATGACGAATGCTGAACCAGTTTCATGGTTTTCTAAGACAGATCCATCTGTATATACTTTTAAAAAGTTAGCATAGTTATTTTCGATATGTGATCGGACATCTGCAACCATGATATTTTGATTTTCTTTCTTTTTTCCATTTGTACATTCTATATCAAAACTTGCTTTATTTATTTCCCATGAAGGACATGGTACAGCTTCTTTTTGTGTTTCTAAGTCGTAATGATTAAGTTCAGATTTTTTAAAAAGGTCTGATACGTAAGTGCCAATAGGCGTTAAACACGAAATATGTCTGGCTCTTTTCGGAAAATTCGTTTCAGCTTGAACTTGTAACTCACTAGAAACAAAATTTTCATTTGTTGTGCTCCGTAACACATATTTGGCACATGAAAGTTGTCGGTATTCAGCTAAGGGAAGTTCCCCAATTTCGTTATAAGTTCCTATGGTGGATGCATGGAATGGCACACCAAGTGCAATTTGTATGCCTTACTGTCTATACTTTGGAGTTTTTTAAGTAAATAATTGGGAGCACTAAAAAAGACTTCTTGCCCATAAGACAGTTTGGAACGTACAAGTGACGTAGATAAGCATTTTAGAGTGAAGATATCTTGTCCCCATGACTGCCTACTAACCATTTTAAGGAAATTGATACATTTTCTTGCTTTTGTTAAAATGTATCCAATATGAGCATTCCAGGTTAACTTTGATGTTAGTAAAATACCTAAAAATTTTACAGTATTTGTGTACTGAATTGTTTCCCCTCCAATCATAAACTGTGGTAGTGTATCTGGATCACTGCCATTGTTAAAAAGCATAATGTGTGTTTTTTCTGTGGATAATGTCAGACCATTTTCAAAAATATATTTATATAAATGATCTAGCTCTTTTTGATATATCTTTCTAGTATAATTAATCATCCTCTTTGTTGTACTGCGCTTCATAGTAACATTCATCCATATACATATATCATCAGCATATTGTACTAAGATTACATCTTTAGATAGTTTTGTTGGTAAGTCATGTAACAGTATATTAAATAGAAAAGGGGCTATAACAGAACCCTGTGGTAAACCCATGTGCAGTGACCTAGTGTGTGAATACGTATTCCCTACTCTTACTTGCATACTTCTGTTACGTAAAAAACTTTTGATATAATGATAGAGATGCCCGGAAAAGCCAATAGTCTTTAATTTATGCAGCAATTTAGCGTGCCAAACTTGATCGTAGGCTTTCCTGACATCAAAAAATGTTGCAAGTACATTTTTTCTTCTGGCAAACTGTTGCTTGATTTGTGTTGTTAGCTTAACTAGATTGTCAATAGCAGATCTGCCTTTTTGAAAGCCAGCTTGATTTACAGGAACTACTTTATTTTTTTGACAATAATATACAAGCCTCTTTAGAATTATTCTCTCCATAAGCTTACCTGTGTTAGAAGTCAGGGCTATGGGTCTGTAACTACTTTTATCAGTTTTAGGCTTTCCTTGCTTATGAATGGGAACAATGATAGACTGCTTCCAGTTTATTGGCATAATACCTTCCGTCCAACACCTTTGAAAAAGTTTATGTAACAGAATAATGAATTTTTCCGGTAGCTGTTTAAGCATATCATTGGATATGGCATCTAAACCAACAGAAGTTTTCTTTCTAGGAAGAGAAAATAATACATCTTTTACTTCATTGATTGCTATTGGGGCATTAATATATTCAGTATTATTAGAAACTGGGTCTTCATATTCTATTTTGTTCTCTTCAGCTTTTCTGTATTTACTGCTTTTAAGTGAGAGACCTTCAATACGCATGGACTCTGAAAACATATCTGCAAAAGCCTCCGCCTTTTCTGCATTGGAGGGAAATTCATTGTTTTTAAATTTAACTGGGCAATTTGGTAAAGTCACACCTTTTCTCATTTCATGAAATTTTTTCCATACTTTTTTAAGATCTGTATGACTTGATATTTCACTGGAACAAAATGATGACCAAAATTGTCGTTTTGCCTGAGCTATAACCATATTGCTGTAATTTTTGGCCTGCTTCTGTTTTTCATGGTTTTCTAATGTCTTATTTTTTAGATATGTTTTGAACATCAAACGTTTATTTGTCACCGCTTCCTCGCAAGCAGGTGTCCACCAAACATTCCCTGAACACTTCCTTGATTTTAGTGATTTAATAGTGGGGATAGATTGGTAAGCAGCTTGAATAATGGCATTAGTAAAGGTGGAATAAAATTGGTCTATATTATCAGAGTCCAAGCAATTTACATCATATGCTGTAAGGAAGCTTTTAAACTTTTCCCAATTAGCCTCTTTATAGTTAAATTTTGGTAGTATGTCTTTTTCAGTGTCACAAAGAGTTGGTATTTCATTAAAAGTAATAACAATAGGTAGGTGATCACTCCCCAGAGTATCTCCATTTGTTACCCACGTACATTCAGGAGCAAGAGCAGAAGATACAAATGACAGATCCAATGCTGATGCTCTGTGGGTAGAGATGTCAGGTATCCTTGTCACACTACCATCATTTAGAAGGCACAGACAAGAGTCCGTTATATTTTCTATAAAACGATTGCAGGAAACAGATGTACTTCCTTTATCCCAGAAAGGCGCGTGGGCATTGAAATCTCCTGCTACCAGCCACTTCTGATTATCTTGTACAGAGTGCAGCCATTCTGTATTAAAGTCATTAACTCCCTTTGGTAAATACAGGGATACAATATTCATGACTAAATCATTTGTAAACTTTACACGTGCTGCGCAAGAATATGAATCTGGAATGTTATTAGGCATTGGTGAACAACATACATTATAGTCTACCCCTTCTTGAATGTATATTGCTGTATTGATTTTACTCACAGCATCCACATGTTCATGTACAGGTGGATAGTAGTAGCCTTGAAGTTTAGGCAGCTTACATTTCTTTACATTGAGAGACTGTAATACAAGAGCTTGATAATTATTATTAGAAAGATGTTGAACTAAATATGGCAGATTAGTGGATATGGATCTGGCATTCCACTGCATGATTTTCAGCATTTGTGAATTTTTTTGCGGCATTATATGATTATAAACCAAAATGCCTTATCAACAAGTGAATAATTTTAAAATATTAATAAATTGGTACCAAGTTAAAAAGAGTGCAAGTAAACTAATAATACAATGTCAATTATGTCATTTAAAGCACACCACAGAAAGATAATAGATGAACAAAATAAATGAACAAATAAATAAAAACATAACTACAACAACAAAAAAAGTTCTTTATCTGGTGAGCAGCTGCTGTTAGCGAGATTACAGTGTCTATTGTCTGTACTGCAGCTGGTGCAACGCATCGATGTACAAAATGTCACCATTCAAAGAGATTTTTAAACATACGGACATTATTCTGCCGGGCATGTTGCCTCCAGGGGGGACAGTCCTGCTGGTAGACGTATTGTCGCTGGCTGTATCCTGGCTGTTGCTGGCAGTCGTCAAAGGCGTAGGGTGGTGGTCGGTACTGGTTCATGCCTCGAAACTTCCTTCTTTGTTTCCTCTTTGGTGTTTCCCAAAACAAAGCATGAATGTGCCTGCCAATGTTTCTTGCCAGAACACTAGAACCATGGACATTAGGATGAAGTGAATCTTTGTAATGATGATGTGTATACATATTTTCATGTGAGACAAATGATACATTGCTTTGGTTATATAATTCAGAACATGTCATTGCATTGAAAAGTTCTCTTTTCATTTGAAGGCTGGGACTTTTCACAGGGGCAATTTTGCTTATCACAATTTTGGTATTGGGAAAAGAAGCTAGAACTTGTTTCACATTTTTAACTAGATGTTTGCTTGCTTCTTGGGGATCCGAATCTTTGAGATCATTCACCCCACAATGAACAACTACAGCATGCCGTTTTTTTATATCATTGGTATTACTCATTATCAGAGGAATGTCACTGATGTGGTATGACTTTCTTTTCTCCACTGTAAACCCATAGGACTGTCCCAGACGTTTGCTATTAACGCCATTTAGAACAGAGTCTTGGAGAAGGATTACATTGGGGAGAGCAGAATTTTCTTCTGTGCTACAGGGTTTGACGTCAGGTGATTTTTGCGTCAGACCTTGCCGCCCTGTTGTGTCTGGTTCTTTTTTATTGTTGAGGGTTGGGCTAGGATACACTGACCTCTTTGCCTTTGGGCCTACTGGTAGCTGAGGTTCCTTAGGCCTAGATGAAGTCGGAGCCCGAGCCCTTTTCTTTTGCACTGCATCGGCGTAGGTGGCAGGCGGAGATGGGGATGCAGGTAGAAGTGGTTCCGTCTGCGTTCCTGTTGTCGCCCAGCCGGAATCTTCTCTTGGGGAGCCCCGTTTTTCGGTGATGCCGTTTGCAGCTAAGATGCGCGTCTGGGCATCAACGGTCCGTTCCAGTTTGGTTATCTTTTCTACCAGTTGCAGAATAGTTGTCTGTAGTTCTGCAATTGAAGAACTATTCTGCTGACAACCAAGATTGTTGTGGTTGCCACTGGTAACATTTTCCGCTGTTGATCTGGATGGGTTCGACTCGGAATTTTTGTTGCCGTTTGTCCTCGAGGAGGATGCTTTTTCGCTGCCGTCTTCGTCATTTTTGCATGTCGTCACATTTGTAGAAAAGCATGATGTAGATCGAGTCCGTCTTGTCTTGGTCATTTTGTAGATTTTTTGCGTTTGCACGCAGCGCTGGTTTTAGCCGCTGCTTGTTTTCGCCATGTTGATGACGTCATTGTGCGTGTATGAGTGCGTGGGTGCGTGCATGCGTAAATAAGTTTATAATTATGTCTTTCTAGTCATTTTTATAACATTATATTCCTACATTTGGTGTGTGTGTGTAGGTGAGAGAGAGAGAGAGAGAGAGAGAGAGAGAGAGAGAGAGAGAGAGAGAGAGAGAGAGAGAGAGAGAGAGAGAGAGAGAGAGAGAGAGAGAGAGAGAATGAATGAATGAATGAATGAATGAATGAATGAATGAATGAATAATCTTTATTTTTTTCAAGGGTAACAGAGTAAGCATTACATTCTTTTTTTCATCCGGCCCTTGCCCTGATCAGGGAGTAAAGCTAAGAAACCCCCTCCCTACCCCTACAGAGAGAAAGAGAGAGAGAGAGAGAGAGAGAGAGAGAGAGAGAGAGAGAGAGAGAGAGAGAGAGAGAGAGAGAGAGAGAGAGAAATTCTTTTATTTGAGGATAATGAATAAGCACTCGTGTGCCTGTTTACATCCAGTCCCCGCCCTTATCAGGAACAAAATCAAGATCGAGTTACATAACAAAAAACCTTATTACTAAACAATAACAATAATGAAATACCAAGAACAAGAAGCTATAGCCAGTATCAAACAAGATACAAGGAATAAGGACATTATAAATAATAAGGTAATGAAAATATATTCATTCAGAAAACAAAAATCAGAAATTACAATGAAATGATGATTTTGATTATAAAATAAATAAACAAAAGCCCTTACAGATAAGGAGTAAACAAGAAAATATAATGAAGTAAACAACTGAAAACATCAATCCACCACCGTCTATCTATAAGATGTGTCATATAAACCATACAGTTTGATAATAGGAAAAAATAACTAACGTCCTTATTGGAGGGGGTGGGGACTAGTACTACCTATAACAAATTACATAAAACATCCCAGAAGTTTAAAGAAATTAGCGTGATATTTTTATAAACCGGATAATGATTTACACACACACACACACACACACACACACACACACACACACACACACACACACACACACAACACACACACACACACACATTCACAGGTTCTCACACATATCATCAATAAACTTCATTCTCAGGGAAATCATTGTATGCCTTGAATTCTGAATAAAGTCATATAACGGAACACAAGAGGAATCTATCCGCTCTAAGGCATATATTTTGGGACGTGTATGCCCTAATACTTTATCAATATTATGATTACACTCATAAAATTTATGTTTCTAAGTATATTATATCATGATGGACATAGTTATTTAGTGGGGGGGTTAAGGATCATTAGTTAAAAGTTCACATAGAAATCAGGAAGGATGGTGGCAGGATGGTTAAGACGTTCGTCTGCCAACAAGTAAACTGTTCCCAGTTTGACGCAAAAAATCGAACGGAATTTCAAAGTCATTCAGATGAGACTATAAACCGAGGCCCCGTGTGCGAACGCACGCAGAATATCTTGCGCACACGTTAAAACCCCGTTCCGCCTTTCGGAAGAGCAGGCCATCGTGTGCCTGTAAAAGCTATCCCGCCCCCTGCTTCAATTCTACAGTCTTCTCTGTGAAGACGAGGTGCTTGCATGGAGTTGTCAGAACCACTACCCAAAGTGGGAACAGATGACAAAATTGACCAAATTGCATACACATGGGGACTGGTTGCAAAAAAGCACATGAGTTCTTATTCCATTAGTAGTAGGCACCCATCAGTCTCGGAAGACTATGGAGTTGCGCTCTAGTCTTTAGAGCGCAAAGCCTGGGCAAGTATGCATGGAGGGCAAGCTGTTACCCATGCAGCAGACCCCCCCCCCCCCCCCCCCCTCTCCACGCCACTGGAATGATCCATTGGAAAAGCAATGACCGAACCGAATGGTTCCAGTACCGTCGCAGGAGCCACCAGAACGTTGCCATATACCTACAG
>CM060343.1:33380607-33395607 GCA_030674155.1 Stramonita haemastoma
CGCGTTCGCACGCACACACGCACACACGCACGGTTAAGTATAACTTCAGCAGAAGACGTCAGCTTTCTCTCTGACTTGAATGGTGTCTTCAGCTGTAGTTACTCACCTCGTGGTTACTGAAGCCCTGACAATCTCCACTGGCAGTGTGCACCAACCCAGGTTTCAATGGAGCTTTGTGATATCTGAGCAGCAGATATCTGTGCTATGTTATCATTTTTAGGAATGTATGTTCCAAGTTTTCAATGGGTACCTGCCCTCTATAGGTTCAGAGAAGGTAAAGCAGAGAGGGAGAGGAGATGGGCGCCGCCCTCAATATGCTGGCCCCTAGAGAAGCTGAGGTCTCTGATGCTTTGCTCCCTTACGACCACACAGGTTATGGGACACGTCTTTACCTTTGTAATTGTTATGTTATTCCTTTTCTTCACCATCGAATACTCAGACTACTTGACAGAGCTGTTATCTACGTTTTCTGTTATCGTAGTTATATCCCGTGGTCAACCAGGCTCGAGAGATACAGACACCTCCAGTGTTGGTCAGGTAAGTTGAATAACATTCTCAAACTCGCATCTGTAAAGTGAATGAAGCTCGATCGTGTGGTCTCAATCTTCCAATAGCACACTCTCTCTGTTTAGGGGTCAGACAGAGTTAACAAAACACAAAAAACAACCACCAAAAAACCACTATGAATGTTATGAGATTCAAACCCTCAACCTTCCAGTTTGTGATCCAAGGCGCCGGCTAAGCACTGCACCAGGCTGCTGGTCAGGTTGCTGTATTAGTGTTGCAATGCCATTTTTTAAATCCTGCTGAGCAGCTGTGTATTCCCTTCACTGCGTGTGTATGTGTGTGTGTGTGTGTATGTGTGTGTGTGTGTGTGTGTGTGTGTGTGTGTGTGTGTGTGTGTGTGTGTGTGTGTGTGTGTGTGTGTGTGTGTGTGTGTGTGTGTACATTCGAATTTGTCAAAACTGTAAATAGTTGCTGATTGTGTGTCGTGTAGGTTGAATGCAAGCGCTTTGATTTGTTTTTGCAAGATATAGCGCTATACAAATTTCATGTATTATTATTATTATTATTATTATTATTATTATTATTATTATTATTATTATTATTATTATATTACTGCTGGTTTCACTTGTTGGAACGGATGACAACTAAGAAACAAACAAAAAAACAGCATGCACACAAGTGTCGTGTGTAGATGCCATCCCTGAAGAAAAATCGGGAACTTGGAGCTCCCAGGGAGGTTTGGGGGGGTAGGCCTATATGGCAACGTTCTGGCGGCTCCTACGACGGCTCTGGAACCATGAATATTGGTAATCAGCTTTCGATGGACCATTTCAGCAACATAGAGAGGGGGAGTGGGGATGGAGGGTGTCTGCTGCATGGGTAACAGTTCGCCCGCCATACTTACTTACCCAGGCCTTGCACTCTAGAGCCTAGAATGCATCTCGTAGCAGTCTTTCGAGACTGATGGTTTTCTGAAAACAGAAGCCCAAACTTGTACTACAGTGATGAACGTGAGGGGTTGTTGCTGGTTTTACCAGGTGTACTACATTAATACGTCAGGCCATGTTGCTGCTATGATGACGTGTACTACATTAATACGTCAGGCCATGTTGCTGGTGATGACGTGTACTACATCAATACGTCAGGCCATGTTGCTGGTGATGACGTGTACTACATTAATACGTCAGGCCATGTTGCTGCTATGATGACGTGTACTACATTAATACATCAGGCCATGTTGCTGCTTTGATGACGTGTACTACATTAATACGTCAGGCCATGTTGCTGGTTTGATGACGTGTACTACATTAATACGTCAGGCCATGTTGCTGGTTTGATGACGTGTACTACATTAATACGTCAGGCCATGTTGCTGGTGATGACGTGTACTACAGTAATACATCAGGCCATGTTGCTGGTGATGACGTGTACTACATTAATACGCCAGGCCATGTTGCTGGTTTGATGACGTGTACTACATTAATACGTCAGGCCATGTTGCTGCTTTGATGACGTGTACTACATTAATACATCAGGCCATGTTGCTGCTTTGATGACGTGTACTACATTAATACGTCAGGCCATGTTGCTGGTGATGACGTGTACTACATTAATACATCAGGCCATGTTGCTTTGATGACGTGTACTACATTAATACGTCAGGCCATGTTGCTGGTGATGACGTGTACTACATTAATACGTCAGGCCATGTTGCTGCTTTGATGACGTGTACTACATTAATACGTCAGGCCATGTTGCTGGTGATGACGTGTACTACAGTAATACGTCAGGCCATGTTGCTGGTGATGACGTGTACTACATCAATACGTCAGGCCATGTTGCTGGTGTGATGACGTGTACTACATTAATACGTCAGGCCATGTTGCTGGTGTGATGACGTGTACTACATTAATATATTATGTCAGGTGTTATCTGTTGGTAGTTTTAAGGGCAGGAGAAACAGATAGCACCACCACGGTAGTCTAGAGATAACGCGCCTGCCTAGATAGGGTTGGAAGTGTGCGGTGGTTCAAATCCCGTTTGGGATCAACACTTTACCCCCTCCAATAGACCATGAGTTGTGGTCTGGGTGCTAGCCTTTTGGATAAGATGATAAACCCTCATATCGTGTGTTTCTCATAATCAATAAACGCACGTAAAAGAACCCACGGCAACAACAGAGTTGCCCCCGGCAAATATCTGATAAGGAAACAAAGCTGCAGACAGGAAAAAAAGAAATAATGAGTGGCGCTGCTCTAGTGGCGACGCGCTCTCACCAGGGAGAGCAGCCCGAATTTCACGCAGAGGAACCTGCCATTACTTACAGTGGTGTAAAAAAAAAATGCTGGCGTCAACCAGGCCTGAGAGATACAGACACCTGCAGTGTTGGTCAGGTAATTTGAGCAACATTCTCCAGGTTGCATCCGTAGAGTGGGTGAAGCTTGACCGTGTGGTCTCAGTCTTCCCACTGAGCCCACAGCACACGTACTCAAGGTAAGACAATTAGACTTTATAGGTTTGCTCCTGTTGTCATAAAAAGCTGTGTGAAGCCTCTGGATGACAACATTTACAAAACTATAAACCCGAGGACTGGATGTAAAAAGCACGCGAGTGCTTATTTTCTTATTTCTCAAAATGAAAGAATAAAAATTTTAGAAAAAGGACTGGCCAAGGCGTTCCTCATGGAACAGTACAAGCAGGGAGACAAAGAGGCAGACAGAGAAAACAATGGGAAGACAGCATCAGAGAGTGGACAGGCCTTGAGTGGCTGCAGAGAGCTGAAAACCGAGAGGAGTGGAGGAAGCTGGTTGCAAAATATCAAGTCATGCCCAACAGTCTCCTAGACTTCAGGATCAGTGAAGGTGACGTAAAGTGAACTTCACTGATTTTTTGTAGAAAGAATTCAGCCATTTTGTTGCAGAAGCAGAGTGATTCTCTTAGTTTTTTTTAGGTGGTGTGTGTGTGTGGGGGGGGGGGGTTAGGGGGTGTTGATTGTTGATGGTTGTGGCGATGTTCAATTTGTATTTGTAGCAGAGCTGAGCGTTTTCCAGATCGTTGTTGTTGAGCATTATAATCTTTAATCGCTTTGCTGATAATTATTTATGTGTGTGTGTGCATGTGTGTACAGGTGTCTCTCACCTGTACTTTTCAACCTCTTCCTCGAAAACATCATGACAGAGACACTGCAAAACCACCACACTTCCATCTCCATTGGTGGAAGACCCCTTTGCAACCTCAGATTTGCAGATGACATTGACCTCATGGGCAGCAGCAAACAAGAACTGCAAATCCTCACAGACAATTTAACAGATCGAGCAAGCGCATACGGCATGGAGGTCAGTACAGAGAAATCAAAGATCATGGTCAACAGCGCGAGTAATGACATCACGGAAATAAAGATGAATGGAGAAATACTAGAAGAGGTGAGCCAATTCAAATACTTAGGCTCCATCCTAACAAAAGATGGCACATCAAACAATGAAGTGAAAGCTCGCATTGCAAAATGTACCTTTTAGCATTTTCCCGGTTAACTTTGATGTTTTGTAAAATACCTAAAAATTTTACAGTATTTGTGAAATGAATTGTTTTTCCCCCCCCCCAATCTAAACTTTTGGTTTTGTATCTGGAAACACTGGGCCCTTGTTAAAAAAACATAATGGGGGGTTTTTTTTCTGTGGATAATGTCAGACCATTTTCAAAAATATAATTTTTATAAATGAACTAGCTCTTTTTGTATATCTTTCCCAGTATAATTAATCATCCCTTTTTGTTGTTTCTTGGGTTCATAGTAAAATTTTATCCATACTCATCTGAGACACATTTCAACACTGGGAAGTTCAGGGTCTCTCTCCCCAATCTAAAAAAAAGATTCCAGTCGGGAAGATTGTTTATCATCTCCTTTTTCTGCAGGTATGTGGGATCGAAAAAAAAAAGGGACCTTGTGAAAAATGATAGAGGTAATTAAAATTTGAATGAACTCTCATCATAAACATCACATCATCATCATCATCAAAATAATAATCCCGGGAAAATTTGTATGGGCGCTAAAATCTTGCAAAAACAAATCAAAGCGTTTGCATTAAACCCTACACGACGCACAATCAGCAACTTTTTACAGTTTTACAAATTCGAATGAAAACACACACACACACACACCACACACACACACACACACACACACACACACACACACACACACAACCGCGCGCGCGAAACGCACGCACGCAGCACGCGCAAAAACCCCCCTAAAAAACGTTATGCACTTTGGCAGGGGGAATGTTGAAGGCAGGGACGGGAAAAGAAAATGGAAGGGGAAAGGGAGAAAAACTTAGGTTTGAAATAAGTGTGTCTTGAGATTGGGATTTAAAAGTGTCATAAGTGGGTTTTTTTTGTCAGGGGGAGAAAAGGAAGGGTCGTTCCACATCGATGGACCAAAAAACAGAAAAAGAGCGGGGGCCAACGGGGGATGGGTTTTGAATCGGGTTGTTCTTGGGGACAAAGTACTCCCGGGCCGAGGGGAGGGAGCGAGAAGGTGTTAAAAGTAAAAGACATTCACAGAGGTAGGAGGGTGCGTATTGTGGGCCCTTTGAAACCCAAGGGTATTGATCTTGTGTTTACTCTCTGTGGTACGGGCACCCAAATGAAAGATTGCAAAAAGGGGGGTTAATGTGCTCAGATTTTTTCTTTCTGAGGACCAAAACGAGCTGCAGAGGTTTTGTATGCGTTAAGGGAGTTTGGGAAAGGGTGAGCTGGCAGACCAGCCAAAAAAAAATTGCAATAGTCCAACTTTAGAGAATAAGTTGAGTGACAAGTTTGGAAGTTGCTCCGTGGACAGGTACTTTCGAATTGCGCTAATACGCCGTAGTTGATAGTAAACATGACTGACAGGTTTGGGTAATGAATTTTTGGGATGGAGAATGTTATCGACAACGACTCCCAGATACTTCACAGAAGT
The DNA here is from genome assembly GCA_030674155.1 of Stramonita haemastoma. NCBI lineage: Eukaryota > Metazoa > Mollusca > Gastropoda > Neogastropoda > Muricidae > Stramonita > Stramonita haemastoma. The sequence goes on from CM060343.1 coordinate 33,386,069, forward strand.
GGAACGGAACTGACGTATTTCCGAAATTTTATTGAAGTTATTGGAATGGAGGAGAGTTTGGGGGTTTGGGGGCCTACAAACATGGCTTCGGTTCTATCTGCATTTAGTTGTAATTTGTTTTGTATCATCCAGTGTTGGATGTTTTTGAAGGCAGCTGGTCATATTTGTCAAGAGAGAAGGAAGATTTTCAGGTTGTCACTGCTTTGAATCTGCGAGTCATCACATAAAAGTGATAAATTGGGGAAAGATGACGGTTTTAAAAAATTTTATGTGACATGGAGCAGTAAAAGAGGGGAAAGAGAAGGGGCCCCAAAAAGATCCCTGAGGGGGCACCCCCAATTTCCCTTTTTGGGAGGTGCTGATTGAACTTATTTACTGCAACTGTATGGACTCGGGCTGCGAGGTATGAAGTGAACCCCGGTGAGGGCTTTTGCCTTTAACGCCCCAAAAATGTTTTGGAGACGGGAGAGGAGAATTGAATGGTCTAAAATGTCAAAGGCAGCAGATAAGTCGAGGAGAGTAAGAAGGGAGATTTTCCCTGAATCAGAAGCATGGAGAAGCATGTTTTAGAGTATGAACCAGGGTGGTTTCAGTGCTGTGGTTGACGCGATAGGCAGACTGAAAAGGGGGAAAGAGATTATTGGAAAGAAGATGGCTATTGAGTTGTTTCAGAACAATTTTTTCAAGGACTTTAGAGATAAAAGGCAGATTAGAGACGGGTCTATAGTTCTTCAGGATGTTAGGATCGAGGTCGTGCTTTTTGAGCAGAGGTGTGACTATCGCAGTTTTGAGAGCTGATGGAAAATTTCCAGAAAGAAGAGATGAGTTTACTATTTTTGTGATAGTAGGTATAAGCTGTGGGATGCACTGAATGAAAAGAGAAGCAGGTACAGGATCGAGATCGCATGATTTAACTGTCATTTCTTTCAGAATGTTCTTGATTTCTTTCTCGCTTGTTGGGTGAAAGACAAGAAGAGGAGTGCCAATGAATTGGGGATCAGGAGGTGCAGGTCGGAAAGAAGTCTGATCCAGTTTGGAGCGGATGTTGCGGACTTTGTCAGAGAAGAATGAAGAAAATATACCAGGAAGTTCAGAGTGGCTGTGGACAGTAGGCAGAGGGCTAGCCTTTGCAGATCCAAGGAGAGTTGAGGTGAGGGAAAAAAGAGATTTCATGGACGTGGCATCGAGAACTTGATCATCATCATCATCATCATCATCATCATCATCATCATCATCATCATCATCATCATCATCATCATCATCATCATATGTATATATTGTAGGGTTGGTGATGGACCTTATGTAAATGACAGAGGTCATTGACTTGACTGAACTCACCATCCTCACCTGTATATAGTGTAGGCTTCTGATAGAGTCTTGAACTCTGCCCTTTGAATAATTATATTACGGCGTGTCAGTAGCTATAGTCTTTTTTCCCTTTTCCAAAACAACTTTATTTCCTTTGATTCCCATGTTTCCAGGACTGTGTGTTCCTGACCAGGGGCACTTAGTTCAAAGTGAAATCACACTGATAGAATGACATGGCTAATTCCAGATTTCATGCGTGCACTGTGGTGTCAGTGAGTGATATGAAGCAGTGTATGTATGTATGTATGTATGTATGTATGTATGTATGTATGTATGTATGTATGTATGTATGTATGTATGTATGTATGTATGTATGTATGTATGTATGTATGTATGTATGTATGTATGTACGTAAACTGCAATATATATATATATATATATATATATATATATATATATATATATATGTATATATATATATATATATGTATATATATATATATATATATATATATATATATATATATATATATACATAGAGAGAGAGACAGACAGACAGACACACACACACACACACACACACACATATATATATATATATATATATATATATATATATATATATATATATATATATATATATATTATATATATTACAGTTTAGACAGTCATTATCACGTTGGTGACATGCAGGCTTTAGAACAAATAACTATAAACAATTTCATCGACACAAAGGCGCACGTCTATGCCTTTGTACAAACAGTGCCCCCTCTCTTAGCAAAGTCTATATTACATGTTTCAGCTCTTACCCTGAAAACTATACAGTATGCCATGGAGAAAATGATGTCTGGGTGACTTGGCCAAACTATCAAAATGCCATAGAGCCACTGGCGTCTTAGAGATTTTCTAAGAGCTCTCCAGTACCCCAGGAGGTTTTTTTTTTCAGTGCCGAACAATGACCAGACCATTGCTGGGAAAGCTGAAGAGGATGAGGGGCTTTAGACACTAGAGCAGTCAGGATGTCAGGGGTGCACTGTTGATCCTGACAGCCTATAACCTGGATTTCTAGGTCACTGGAGTAAAGGGGGATGCAGGTAATTGAAATGAGATGCTTTCACAAACTCCTCGGCATTTCATAAAGAGGTCTCATCACTACTAAAGAAGTGAAAACTACAATAAAGAATGCCGTCTTCCATATGAACAGCTCCTAGCTACAGTGAAAAAAACGCAAGCTAAAGTGGTACGGGCACGTCATACGATCATCTGGACCAGCTAAGACAGTCTTACAGGGAACAGTACAAGGATGGAGACGAAGAGGCAGACAGAGGAAACGATGGGAAGACAACATCAGAGAGGGGACAGGCCTTGGGTGGAGCGATCTGCTACGGAAGGCAGAGGATCGTGGGGAGTAGAGGAAGCTGGTTGCAGAATCTTCAGTTGTGCCCCCATGGTCCACAGGACAACGGGACAGGTGAAGGTACAGGTGCAGGAATAAAGGGGGACACTAATTAGCCTCGACCAGTTTTCAGGTTTTTTAGATATCAGGGATATTGTTTCGTTGTTTTTTGTATGATGCAGGGTTTTATCTGTTGTGAAGTTTCGTTGCTTTGGATTATTTTTGATTTTGCCTTGTTTTCCCTGGATTACGACGGTAATACGTTTGAAACTAACAGTATGCCAATAACTCAAAAAGCGATTCTAACTGAGTCAAGGCTCTATGAATTTGATGCGAGAATTGCTTGCACAGAAAAAGGTTTTATTGTGTGTTAGCAAAGAGTGTTGAGTTACTGCATAGAAATGTACCAAGAATGTCATAGGTAATACGATGTGCTGACTGCATGTTTATGAAAAAAGGGTCTGTAATAAAGAACAGTAGTTCTAACTTTGAAGGAACAAGATGACCCTCTTTTCATATCATCAAATATGCTTTTGATATCTACTGTTAACAGCACACTTCTTTCATATTTACCAGCTGTTTTGTTAACATTCAAAGAAGGAATGGTGTCCACAATCAATTTATCTTCTTTGCCTCAAACCTGCAGGATACATTCAACTCCCAGGGAATCAGGATCCAGGACATCAGGTCATCATGGACTGCATCACCATAACACAACCTAGGGGCCACGTGACATTTCTGACCAAAACCCGACAGCAGAGCGCGGGAGAGGTGCAGGTGTTTGAGGGAGGATGTGGACAACACCTGGACAGGGGGGCCAGGCTGGACACCACACCTGTCATTTTTCCGGACTGGCTGCGCTCCTCTCACGGCAGTCAGCAGGACCCTGCAGCACAGGAGGAGGCCGGCAGCAGCAGCAGCAGCAGCAGCAGCAGCAGCAGCAGCAGGGGTCTGGCCCTGTCCGTGATGTACAGACAAGTCCGGCACTGTAGCAGCTCCTCCTCCTCTGCACTGCTCACCTTCTCCTTCCACGCTGCTCACTCCAGGCCTCAGCAGACTGTCAGTGGCGGCGTCAGTGGCGGGGTCAAGAAGTGGAACTGTTCTTCAGCGGTGTGGCCAGGCCTGCGTCACCACTTCCCCGCCTGCGACCTCATTGGTCAGTGTGCCCAGGCGGAGGAGGAGGAAGGCTGTCCCTTTAACTCTCATATCTATGGACCAGGATACGTAAGGAGTGGTTTTTCAGGTTGAATTGCACGCGCACACCCCCACACCCCCCCCCCCCCCCTCACACACACACACACGCACACACACACCTGTGGGCGCATGGAAGCACACGCCGGTACAGACACATACATACAGACCACACACAGGGACACACACACACACACACATTTACATGCTTGCTTGCTGGCTCTCTCTCTCTCTCTCTCTCTCTCTCTCTCTCTCTCTCTCTCTCTCTCTCTCTCTCTCTCTCTCTCTCTCTCTCTCTCTCTCTCTCTCTCACTCTCTCTCTCTCACACTCTCTCTCTCACACTCTCTCTCTGGCTCTCTGTCTGTCTGTCTGTCTGTCTGTCTGTCTGTCTGTCTGTCTGTCTGTCTGTCTGTCTGTCTCTCTCTCTCTCTCTCTCTCTCTCTCTCTCTCTCTCTCTCTCTCTCTCTCTCTCTCTCTCTCTGAACCTCTCTATCTCTCTATGAATTCTATCTTATCTAAACCCATTGAAAAACATATCCAAAAATCTGCATATTCCTGCTTTATAAACAACAATCTAATAAGTGAAGATCAGTCAGGTTTTCGTAAAAACAATTCCTGCCACACAACTGTTACACAACTTACGGACATTCTCCTACATAACATAAATGAAAATAAATATACAGGTCTTATTTTTGTTGACTTTGAAAAAGCTTTTGATGTCATTGATCACTCCTTGCTATTGTGAAAACTTCACCTGCCAACATACACCAGAAATTATCACTCTTTTATAAAGTTCTTTGACAGATAGAAAACAGCTAGTAGCTGCAAATAATCAAACATCAGAAATGATATTGTTAAACATGGAGTTACACATGGATCAGTATTAGGTCCCCTGTTATTTTCAATCTATGTAAATGACTTATCTTTATTTCTGGAATGTAGCTGAGAAATGTTTGCTGACTCCACGTCTATGTATTGTAGTGACTTTGACTCTTACAGACTAACACTCAAACTTAAAAACAGTATTGACAGATTGATTACTTGGACTCAACTAAACCACATGACCTTAAATGAACAAAAAAATAAGTGTACGTATGTACTAGCAAGACAGAAAAAGCAAGAAATGAAAAATAAATTCCTACCTCTGTTTATATATAAAAAAGTAATCGAAGAAGTTGACTTCCACAAAATTCTGGGTGTCATTATTGGCACAAGTTTCACTTGGACTGAACATGTGATGGCACTCCAAAAATGTCTCAGCAACAAGATAGTCCAGCTATTTAAAATAAAACACTTCCTGAATAACCATTCACGCAAACTGTGTTTCGTGGCCATATTTTGCCTATCGTAGACAATGCTTCATCTCTTTGGGACAGCTGTAGTGAAACAAATTTGAAATTCATTCATCGATTATACAAAAGAGGACTAAAACAAGCTCCTAACAATCAACAATCATAAGCAAATAAATATTCTAACTCTCCGAAACAGACTTCATTTCAATAAAGCTATATTTGTGCAGAAAGTTATCAATGGAAATGTCCCTCTGAGAACCACTATACTTGCTTCAATATCAATGAGCGCAGGCATAATACTACTAACATTTCCAAGACCCAGAAATAACCTTTACATTTCAATCTTCTTATATTCAGGAAATGATCTATGGACCAAACTCCCAAGAAGTTCAACATTTATCAAAACAAAATCAATTCAAGACACAGATGAAAAATCACTTAATGAGAAAATGTCTAGAAACTCAATTATAAAACAATTACCCATAATTACAATAAATGAAGCAGCATTTTCTGCATCCCTTGAACATATTTTTATATGTGATTTTAGGGACTAGAAATATTGCACTGTTGTATGCTTTGTGCGTATGTGGAAGAGAGAGGAAGAGTGAGAGGGTTGTTTTTTGTTTTTTGTATTTTGTTTGTTTGGGTTTTTGTTGTTGTTTTTGGTTTTTCTGTTTGTTTTAATCTTTAAGTTATGTTCATGCTAATAAAAGCCCGTGAATTATCAAAGCAAGCACATGCATTATTTACAAGTTTTATAAGTGTGGAAAGGAAAAACCCAAATGGATGAAGTGATGATAATTATTTTAACTTGATATTTTATGTCATGACCCTTTTTTAAAAACTCCACATTGACAGGTTTTCTGATGAATGCTGTTGATGTTCTTCAAGATGGGATTATTGGTATTGATGTAATTGTTATTGTACTGGTTTGATAGTCTAGCTGACTGAATTTTAAAAATATATTATTAGGTGGGGGCTCTTGATTGTTTGTAGAACTTGTGTTGTTGTCATTGTTCTTGTTTGGCTTGTTTGTGTTCCTCCATTCCTCCTCGATACCCCCTTTCCCCAGTCCTTTTCAATCGGTTTTATTTTTAATCTAATTTTATTTTATCTGTTTTTTGGTTGTTGTTGTGTTGTTACTTTAGGTGGTGATGGGTGACTATCATGTTGTTGTAAAATTGCATCATTGTCACTATGGATGTTTTGTGGGTTTGAAGTTTTCGGTTGGATTGAGTGTTATGGATTGGGTATCATTTTGTTTAAGTGGTCTCTTGTTTTCGGAGTGGAATGTTTGTATTGTTTTGGTTTCTTTTTTTTTTCTTTTTTTGCTTGATAGATGGCTTGATGAAAAGAAGCAAATTTATTGCTTACCCACTATACCATCTGGAAATAAAATCTTTGACTTTGACTTTGACTTTGACTTTGACTTTCACACACACACACACACACACACACACACACACACACACACAGAGATATATATATATATATATATATATATATATATATATATATATATATATATATATATATATATATACATATATGCTTTTTATCATTCACCTATTCACCTTCACCTGTCACGTAGTCGTGTGGACCCTGGGGGCAGAACTGAAGATTCTGCAGCCAGCCTCCTCCACTCCTCGCGGTCATCTGCCCTTTGTAGCAGATCGCCCCACCCAAGGCCTGTCTGTCCACTCTCTGATGTTGCCTTCCCATCATTTCCTCTGTCTGTCTCTTTGTCTCCCTCCCCTTACTATTCCCTGTAAGACTGTCTTGGCCAGTCCAGATGCTCGTGTGACGTGCCCCTACCATTTTAGCTTGCGTTTTTTCACTGTAGTTAGGAGCTCTTCATATGGACCATGGCATTCTTTATTCTAGTTTTCACTTCTTCATTAGTGATGTGATCTCTGTATGAAATGCCAAGGAGTTTGCGAAAGCATCTCATCTCCATTGCCTGTATCCTCCTTTTAATGTCTGCTGTTATGGTCCATGTTTCACATGTCCATGTTTCACATGTTTGTTTGCTTTTTATCATTGCTGGCTGTTAAATGACACCGTTCATTCTATGCTTGACATACCTCCTGTTTTTGTGTTCAGATTGAGGCAGGAGACAGCCAGATTTTCCTGATAGAAGGGGCAGAAACCTCCACAGACTGCTTCCAATCCTTCCGCGCCATGGAGAGAGACTGCAGGGCAGAGGGGGCATTGCCACTCACCTTCCACTCACCTGTGGAATGGACGAACACTATCGCTGCTCTCCAGTCTTACAAGCCCTACCATGGCTCTTATCTCTGGATTGATCTTCACCCCAAAAAACGCACTTTGCAAAAACACACCGACAGACAGAACTATAACAGGTATGAGCAAGCTAAAATCGTGTGGTACTGTGTGTGTGTCCCACCCATTGTTATGTGACCACTTTTTTAATTAGGTATGCTTGTTGTGTATAGCCCCCCTCTCAAAATAGGGGGGACGTGATAGCCTGGTGGTCAGTGTGATGCACTAGTGATCTGTTGACCCAGGTTCGAATCTCGTTCAAGAGGATTTTTCCTCTGCAGTTAACATCAGTGCTGACGCCATTGCCCCAAGAAAGTCCTTCGGATAAGACCATAAACCGAGGTCCCGTGTACGAATGCACGCAGAACATCTTGCCCACACTGATGGATCGGTGGTCTATGAGGTAACGCGCCTTGCCTAGAAAGCCAAAAGTCCAGGTCGGAGTGTGTGGTGGTTTGAATCCCGTTTGGGCCCAAAACATTTCCCTCAACCATTAGACCATGAGTGATGGTCTGGGTTCTAGTCTTTCGGATGAGACGGTAAACCAAGGTCCCGTGTGTAACACATCATTATTTAGCGCACGTAAAAGAAACAACGGCAACAAGACAGTTGTCGCTGGAAAAATTCTGTAGAAAAAAACATTCTGATAGGGAAACAGTATTAGTACAGTTGCAGCCAGGAAAAAAATGATGGGTAGGCGCTGCACTTGTGGCGATGTGCTCTCTTCAGGGAGAGAGAGCAGCCCGTATTTCACGCAGAGAAACCTGCTGTGACACAGAGTGGTATAAATAAACACGTTAAAACACGTCTCGCTTTTCGGAAGAGTAGGTCATGATGTGCCTGTGGGAGCGGATGACAATGGTCACATGACCGTGTGGAGATTCCATGCATAACCTACCCCTGACTGGTGGCTGCAGACCTGTTCACACTGGGTATCTGCACGCAGCACTCAGGCACACTGCACAGGCAGCTAGCCTTTACCACCCAAGGAAGAAGGAGACTGAGGCAGCGGCCAGAGATAATGGGGGCTGGCGGCGCACACATTCAATGATTGACAGGTGGATTACCTGTCAAAATTGATGAGCCCCCCCCCCTCCTCTCAAAATGGCGAGGAATGCCGGTGTAATAAGCCAAAATCACTCCATGCAACAAACACTACCACAGTCATTTTGGCAACGCTGAAAGCACTATCAGCAGTGTTTATAGCACAGGCCTTCATGCCAAAAACACTACTTCTGGCTACGCCAATGACACTATCCTCAAGCAAACATTACTATTTAAGTATGCTAAAAACACTATCTCATCAATGATCACCTTAATAAAGTACTGTCATGACGTAAATAGTGCTACTCTCACCTCATTCCTTTATGGAATACTATATCAACCCACATAAAGCATTATGGTTATCATTATTTTGACCATTCCTATTGAATGTTTTGCCATAACACGAGAAATGTGAAGCTGAAAAAAAAATGCATATAGCCTATAGGGTAAGTATTTCTGCTGTAGAAGTTGATAATGTCTTACAGTAGGCAATTTATTGTAATGCTTGTTTGTTATCATGTTATCCTGATCATGGATCGTAGGCCAAAGTCACAAAGGTAGTGTTTACAGCATGTGCAAAAGTCACTACGGTAGTGGTTATGGCATGAAAGCCTTACGCCCAAACCAGTACAGTAGTCTTTATTGCACGGTAGTGTTGTGAGCCTGTTACACCGGCACTGCCGAACCCTCCAATCAAACCTGTGGTTCCAGCACGTGGTCACGCGGCTGGGTCATGCAAATAGCACACATGGGTGTGGCACAGAGAGAGAGAGAGAGAGAGAGAGAGAGAGAGAGAGAGAGAGAGAGAGAGAGAGAGAAAGAGAGAGAGAGAGAGAGATTCTTTTAAATCGAGGATAATGGGATAAGCCCTCTTGTGTTTTTTTACATCCAGTCCCCGTGGGTGTGCAGTTTTTTAAATGTCATCTGTTCCCACCGGCACACAATGGCCTACTCTTACGAAAAGCGGATCAGGATTTTACGTGTGCGCAAGATGATCAATGACGATGAGGAGGGTGCATGAATG
>CM060343.1:33398107-33400607 GCA_030674155.1 Stramonita haemastoma
AGAGAGAGAGAGAGAGAACATAATGGAATTTGTGTTGGTCTTACTTTCGGCATTGAAATGCTAATGAATTGGTGTCAAAAAAATAAAAATGATAAAATAGAAATTTAAAAAGTCTTGATATATCAGGATGTTGTTTCCAGAATCTGTATGGAAACTTTTTTGGAAAATTTACCGTTGAATAATTATATTTTCGCTGTTTTTGCTATTTTTCTTACAACGATGCAGTGTATTATAAACCATTACCTCTTCGATTCATAAGCAAGTGTCTAGGGAAGATTTGTTTTGGATCAAGAAGAAGCATTCCAATCTATTCCAATTCCAATGAGTAAAACATTACTGAAAGAATGTTATTGTCTTGTGTTTAAAATACATTTGCAGATCAGATGTTTCCAGATGTTTATGTATTGATAATTGGAGTTTCCGAAAAGTAGACAGTAAATAATGCCCCAGACATCATATATAAAGGCGTTGATTGTTTGAGTTCTACAGATACGTCATGCGTTGCTTATAGATTCTCTGAGGGTTATGTGCTATACAACTAGGGCAAATATATGACAGTTATGTACATCAATCTGAATTTGTGTATTCTAACTTGGTAAATTGAAATGTGCTGGTGATGGATAATCATGGTCGTTTTTATGTATATCAGACGCAGATCAAAGTGTAATTATTATATTTTGCTATCTGCTGATTTGTATAAGATTCATAGACGACACAGCTAAAATGAACATAATCCAAACAGCAAAGAATTTCTTTTTTCGGGTAACTTAACGCTTTGATTTGTTTTTTGCAAGATATAGCGCTATATAAATTCCATTTATGATGATGATGATGATGATGATGATGATGATGATGATGATGATGATGATGATGAGATGATGATGATGATGATGATTTGCTGTCAAAAGTCTTGTGCTTGTGTTGATATTTAGTGAACATTTCATGTTTACAGGTTAAGAGTTGAAACACCTGGCCACTGTTTGGCTTTGAAATTGGTGTATTATACCCCCTTCAGTAAGGGGCCATGGCCTATACTGAATAAACCATTTCGAGTTCGAGTTCGAGTTCTCTCTCTCTCTCTCTCTCTCTCTCTCTCTCACTCTCTCTCTCTCTCTCTCTCTCTCTCTCTCTCTCTCTCTTCTCTCTCTCTCTCCTCTCTCTCCTCTCTCTAGTGCATTTTATTACCTTATCATATATAGTGTCCTTTATTCTTGTGTGTTGTTTGGTACTGCGTAAAGTCTTATTGTTTAGTGTATTTTCAACTTGATGTATCCCTGAAAAGGGCGGGGACTGGATGTAAAAAAGCACATGAGTGCTTATCTATTATCCTCGAATAAAAGACTTTGCCTTGCCTTGCCTTGGCCTTGCTCTTTCTCCTCCTCTCTCTCTCTCTTCTCTCTCTCTCTCTCTCTCTCTCTCCTCTCTCTCTCTCTCTCTCTCTCTCTCTCTCCTCTCTCTCTCTCTCTCTCTCTCTCTCTCTCTCTCTCTCTCTCTCTCTCTCTCTTGCGCCTTTTTTTTTGTTGTTGTTGTTGTTGTTGCTTTGATTGGCTTTTGTTTGTTTTTTTGTACTCAAATCAAATTGTTCATTGATTCTTACTTCATATTTTCGTTTTTGAATGAGTGCCTTTTTATAACATTACCTTAATATTGTATCTCTGTCTTATTTCTTACCTGTTGTTGTTCTTTCTCACCCTTATCAAAATCTTATGTTTTATGGGACATATTTTGATGATAGATGGTGGTGAATTGATGTTTTCAGTCATCTAACCTCATTATATTCTCATGTTTGATCTATAATCATTGCGCCTGTTTTGTTTGTTTGGTTGGTTGGGTTTTTTTTGTTTGTTTGTTTTTTTAATTTTATTTTATTTATTTATTTTTTTTTAATTTTTTTTATTTTTTTTTTAATTTATTTATTATTTTTCTTTTGTTTCTTTGTTTGTTTGTTTGCTTGTTTATTATCCAAATCAAAATCATCACTGATTCTTACTTCTTATTTTCGTTTCTGAATGAGTGCCTTTTTTTTTAATAACATAACCTTAATATTGTATCTCTGTCTTATTTCTTACCTGTTGTTTGATACTTGGTATGATTTGCTCTTGGTAATTGGATCATTATAATTGTTCTTGTTTTAGTTGAGGCTGTCTTTTTATCTTGATGTTATCCCTGAAAGGGGCGGGGACTGGATGTAAAAAAGCACATGTGTGCTTATCTATTATCCTCGAATAAAAGATTGCTTGCTTGCCTTGCCTTGCCTTGCCTTGCCTTGCCTTGCTCTTTCTCTTCTCTCTCTCTCTCTCCTCTCTCTCTCTCTCTCTCTCTCTCTCTCTCCTCTCTCTCTCTCTCTCTCTCTCTCTCTCCCTCTCTCTCTCCTCTCTCTCTCTCTCTCCAAAGGTGTAGGAGACATAAAAATGTTCTTGCGTGCCTTTAAACAAAGACTTGTAGATTGGTTTGCTCAGGAATGGGCAGGCACCATTAGAGACCGTGAGCGATATGATGG
>CM060343.1:33405607-33410607 GCA_030674155.1 Stramonita haemastoma
TTTTCTCATGGGAATCTACCTGACTGTGCTGGGAGTGATAGATCGTGTGTATGCTGGCAGCTATCTGTGGAAGGAAGTGACCTGGAGAAGAAGCCCATTGTGCCACTGTGCAGGCTTCCTGTGTTTCCTGTCCTGTGAGGTGTCCTCCTTCCTCATCTGCCTCATCACCCTGGACCGTTTCCTGGTCATCCACTTTCCTCTCAGCCAGCTCCGTTTCCGAACCACGTCAGCTCAGCTGGCCTGTGGTGTCATCTGGGGGCTAGGGGTGATCCTGGCCTCCATCCCTCTACTCCCTGTGACGTCTCACTGGGATTTCTACAGCCAGACAGGCATCTGTATTCCTCTGCCAGTCACACGAGCTGACTTTCCTGGTCATCAGTATACTTTCGCTGTCATGATCGTGGTCAATTTCCTCCTGTTCTTGCTGATTGCTGCAGGCCAAGCTTTTATTTACTGGTCAGTCAAAGCAAACACTTTGTCCATGGAGTTTCCCCAAAACAAAGAGGACAAAGTCATCAAGAACAAAACGACGTCCAAGGAACTGGCCATCGCTCGTCGTCTGCTGGTGATCGCCATGTCAGACTTTGTGTGCTGGTTCCCCATTGGTGTCTGTGGGCTTCTGGCCAAGCTGGACATCCCTGTACCAGGGGAGGTCAATGCAGCCATGGCCACTCTTCTTCTTCCCGTAAATGCAGCTGTCAACCCTTTCCTTTATGCATTCACCGTCTTTCAGCATAAACATTTCAAGAAAAAACAAGCCAGTAAAAAGAAGTTTATTACTATAAAAGTAAAAAATGAACTGACGGGTGTACATCGTTAAAGCAGACTCAAAAGCAGTTAATAAATCAAACATGCAAGTAATGAATGTTTGCTCTCTCTCTCTCTCTCTCTCTCTCTTCTCTCTCTCTCTCTCTCTCTCTCTCTCTCTCTCTCTCTCTCTCTCTCTCTCTCTCTCTCTCTCTCTCTCTCTAGGGGGGAAGTGAACTGTTGCATCAGTGGAAGGACGTGTGCTGTTGCCTCTCTTGTATGTATGCAGATTGCTGAGGACTGGAGTGATGCTGGTGTTGGATGTCTGGCATGGTGATAGTGCATTGGTCATGTCTTCAAGTGCAACTCGAGTCAGTACTGTGTGTAGCCGCTTTTTGTCTGTAGACATTGGTTTCATGTCTGAAAGGGCCAAAAATAAGTTGGCTGCCGGTATGGCCATTTTCAAATTTACCTGCTCAGTGGGCGGTGTTTTGTTTTGTTTTCTGCTCCCCTATCTGTTCTGGGGTGGGAATTTATTAAAATGTGGAGATATTGAATCGAACCCAGGTCCCAACCCTCCACCAGCCAAAGACAATATGAGGCAGACTCGATTCTCTAGTACCAGCTCATCCCGAAGAGTAAGTTTCGAGAAACCTGCCAAACCTCAGGCTTCTGCTTCAGCACCACCAGAACCCTCCATCACTGATGTCATGGCCTCCATTGAAGCTCTGAGGAATGATATGACCGCTCAATTCACCGATGTAAAGAAACAGATCAGTGATCTACGGGAGGACTATGCTGCACTGAAGAATGAGATGAGGGAGCTGAAGGAAGAAGTTGAAGACCTGAAGACGGAGAAGCAGAACCTTCAACAAGAAAACAGTGACCTGAGTGAAAGAATGACAGCCTATGAAGCCAGACTTGATGAACTTGAAGGAAGGTCAAAACAGAACAACCTGATTTTCTACGGCATACCAAGGGAAGACGGTGAGACCAACAGTGACTGTGAGGGACTGCTGCAGGATCTGTGCTCGGAGAAGCTGGACCTGGAGGAGAAGGTGGAATTCGATAGAGTTCATCGCCTTAACCGCAAGCCTGGCTCTCCTGTACTGGCCCGATGTGTGTTTTATACACAAAAAAGGAAAATTTTGAATCTTAAAAAGAAATTGAAGGGTACAAATGTTTTTGTTGGGGAAGACTTTTCTAGACGTATTAGAGACATCAGAAAGAGACTAACTCCACATCTGAAAAAAGCCAGACAAGATGGCAAGAGAGCCACTATGATATTTGATTATCTACTTGTTGATAGTAAAAAGCTCACTTTAAATGATGACAATCAGCTTATAGAGATGGGATAGAGAGAGGGATAGAGAGAGGGAGGGAGAGAGAGAGACAGCCTAGCAGTCCTGTAATTTCTCTGGGGCTATTTTTTCAAGGGGTTGTGAATTTGAATGCTTACACCAGTTATTTTGCTTTCTAAAACTGTCAGTGTTGCTGCACATGAATTACGTGTGACAGAGAGGGCATGTCATTTGTCATATGTAAAGAGATTTTCGTGAGAATGAGCGCGTGACAGGAGTGTGTCTAAAGATAGATTGTAAGATCATGACGATATTGTAAATGTTGTCGTTGGTAGTAAATGGTGATCCATCTTTTTGTTTTGGGATGTCCATGGATAATGTTTAATGTTATTAGGTACAGGCTTGTCTATCTTATAAACTCCGAGGATGTTTTGTGTTTTATTCAAACTTTTATTGAAGAATTAATTCCTGATATCTTTTCTGACTATACCTGTGTATGTTTTGTAATTACCACGCAAGGGAGACAATTGAGTAGCTGTGTGTTTTTTGATTTAACGGAATTTACGTTATACTTGAGAGAGGTACACAGTACTTCGTAAAATTTTTGTGTGCTTATAATTTAAAAGCGTATTATTGGATACTGCGACAGATACATTATACATTGTATTTTGTTGTGCTCCTCCAGAGGGTTTTCTGCTTTATTTATGTCCTGATTGTTTGGATTGAATTACATTTAAGAATACTTGACTGAGTAACTGTTGACATAGGGTGATGTGTTTGTGTTGTTATGTGATGATTTGAACACAAGGAATTCAAATGTTTCACATCATTTTCAGAAAGTAATAGCGACAATATTGTACAGTGTCAATATACCAGACATCTAGCAAGTTCGGTAGATGCTTTTGTGATATTTCTTTGGAAAGTTGTGATGAAGTTTTACGAAACACTTGTACTGCTTTGGATTGTGCATTTTATAATGAAATGTGTTATGGCGATCGTCACGATTGCTACACATTTACATATGATGTGGAAATGCTGCAGTGTGAGTGATTATTTCTTGATGTCTTGTTTTGAGTTTTGTTGTTATTGGGGTTTTTGTGGGGTTTTCTGTTTGTTTTTTTGTTTGTTTGTTGAGAGAAAGTGATGGATGTAAACAGAATGTATGAGAGCCATTTGAGCTTAATCATAAGCCCGTTACATTCTTGCTAAAGTGTGTGGAAGATATGCATGTTAATGTTTTTGATGCAGAAAGAATTACAGGTTGACATAGGGTGATGTGTTTGTGTTGTTATGTGATGATTTGAACACAAGGAATATATCATTTCACATCATACAGGTTGAAAATTGCTTGGAACGAAAGGGAAGTTCACGGCCATCGTGATGAAACATAATAAGGAATTTAAAGACATTGTGAGTTCTTTAATCAATGTAAGTAAATTTGAGATAGTTGCAAAATGTATAAAAAGTGTATGGGGCTTTCCAAATTCGATCTGTGACTGGAGCGTAGAGAGGTTTTGTTTCTTGTGGTTATCAGCTGATTTTTCTTTGTTTTGTTTGGAGAGGAGGAACATGAAATTATTGACTGTCATATGTATGAATTGTTTGTTCACATCACCCCCTTCATGAGGGGCCAATGCCTATTATGAATAAACTATTCGTATTCGTATTCGTATTCTCTCTCTCTCTCTCTCTCTGTCTTTCTCTCTGTCTGTCTTTCTCTCTGTCTGTCTGTCTGTCTGTCTGTCTGTCTGTCTGTCTGTCTGTCTGTCTGTCTGTCTGTCTGTCTCTCTCTCTCTCTCTCTCTCTCTCTCTCTCTCTCTCTCTTCTCTTTCTCTCTCTCTCTGTCTGTCCGTCTGTCTTTTAAGTATTCAATTTTTACCCTGTATTTTCCACAGTGGAATATTTTTCTCTTCTTTCTTTTCAATATTCATAGTTTTACGCTTTTTCACATTTGAATATTTCTCCCTATCTTCTCAATATTCATTATAATACACTCTCTTTTTCACAGCAGAATATTTATCCCTATCTTCTCAATATTCATTATAATACACTCTCTTTTTCACAGCAGAATATTTCTCCCTATCTTCTCAATATTCATTATAATACACTCTTTTTCACAGCAGAATATTTCTCCCTATCTTCTTAATATTCATTATTATACACTCTCTTTTTCACAGTAGAACATTTCTCCATTTGTATCTTTTTAATATTCATTATTGTACGTCGTTTTTCACGGTAGAATACTAATCCATTCTTTCTTCTCAAATTCACTTTTTACGCTATTGTTCGCAGTAGAATATTTCTCTCTTTCTTCTCAACATTCATTATTCTATACTCTCTTGTTTACAATAGAATATTTCTCCGTTTGTATCTTCTCAATATTTATTATTCTTACGTTATTTTTCATGGTGAAATACTAATATTCATTTTTACGCTATTGTTTACAGTAGAATATTTTCCTTTTCTTCTCAACATTTAGTATTGTACGCTCTCTTTTTCACAGTGGATCACTAATGCCATCTTTCTTTTCAATATTCATTATTTTACGTTATTTTTTACAGTAGAATATATTTCTCCCTTTCTTTTCAATATTTATTTTTCTAAGTCTCTTTTTCACAGTAGAATACTTCACCCTTTCTTTCTTTTAAATATTCATTTGTACACTACTTTTCACATTACAATATTTCCCCCTTTGTTTTCAGTATTCATTATCTACGCCCTATTTTTGACAGTATAACGTTTATCCCTTTTTTTTCAATATTCAATTTTTACTCTCTATATTTCACAGTAGATTATTTCGCCCTTCATTTTCAAGTCACTTTCTTCCCCAGGGCATTTTGTTCATCTTACATGAACTGAAACATACGCAACTTTTTAAACACTGTGTTGTGCACCCGATGTGGTATTCTAACACGATCACAACGTGTCACAGGCTGTAAGGTCACTTTTTGG
>CM060343.1:33418107-33440005 GCA_030674155.1 Stramonita haemastoma
TGTCCTACACTTAAAAAGAATGTATTAATCCAATATACTCTGTCACATCAAATCAAATCAAATCTTTATTTCCAGAAGGTACATTGAATAAGCATTAATTTGCTTTTTTCATCAAGCCATCTATCTAAAAGAAAAAGAGAAAAAAAAGCAGAAAAAATCCTAAAAAACAAGCAAGCACAAAAAGGAAACAAAAAAATCAACAGCATTAATCAACTAACATGATTTCAACTGGCTTAAAAAAAAATATGCCTATAGATAATAAAAACAACACAAGAGAGAGAGAGAGGAGAGAGAGGAGAGAGAGAGAGAGAGAGAGAGAGAGAGAGAGAGAGAGAGAGAGAGAGAGAGAGAGAGAGAGAGAGAGAGAGGAGGGAGGGAGGGAGGGAGGGAGAGAGAGAGAGAGAGAGAGAGAGAGAGAGAGAGAGAGAGAGAGAGAGGAGAGAGAGAGAGAAAGAGAGAAAGAGAGAAGAGAGAGAGAGAGAGAGAGAGAGAGAGAGAGAGAGAGAGAGAGAGATACATACACACAGGTTTATGCCTCATCCACACAGCACGTATGTAGGCTTCAACAAACGGCTTATGTCAGTTACAATGTCATTATTAAAAAAAAAAGAAAGAAATAGGACATCCTCTGTGTGTGTGCGTGTGCGCGCGCCTGTTTGTGCATGCATGCCTGTGTGCACACGAGCCCAGCGTGGGCGACCTCATTTTAGATCTATCAGGTGGCAGATAAAGCAGCACGGGTTTGTTTTGAAATTCGAATTCAAGGGGTGGAGGGGGGGGGGGGGGGGGGGGGGAAGGGAGTAGCGGCCCACGCTTATTTTCAAACAAGGTGCTACCTTGCTGTGATTGGTGGCTGAATTTAGGACATCAGTTACCCCATTCTTTGAAAGAGAAGTTGGCGGCAGTTTGATTCAGTGTCTGCTAAACTCTCTTTAGCCGCCGCTGTAGTCTAGTGGTTAGGGCGTTGGACTCGTAATCTAAAAGTTGCGGGTTCGATCCCAGCTTTCAGCTATGGCGTTGTGCCCTTGGAAAAGGCACTTTACGGCTATTTTCTCACCCCACCCAGGTGTAAAAGGGGTACCAACCTTGTGATGGTGGTTAACCCTGCGATAGACTGGCATCCTATCCAGAGGGGAGTCTATGACTCTCAGTCGCTTAACGCCACAGAAACCGGGATAAGCACCGGCCTAATGAGCCTTAGGCTCGGGACAGACTTAGTTTTTAACTAACTAAAATCTCTTTACAGTCTGGGATATCAGATGTACAGATCTCCCAGTAGGCAAAAAAAAAGGGGGGGGGGGGTGATATCAACATAGATAGCATCACTACTTTCTGCTAATTCTCTTTTCAAATTCTCTTTTCTATCTCACTCATTCCTTGTGTCTTGGTACAATAAACAAGAGTCTATTATCTGCCTTTTTGGTCCATTTGCCAACGTCTTTTTTGCAAAAAGACTTTAAAGATGACAGTTCTCTCCTACACTGATGAGGATTGCACTGGTCCTGACTTGTGAGGTGCTTCACAGCAGCACTAGACATGTTTTGTCATTGTGTCAGACTTTGTTGCTACTGTGTGAGCATTCAAAAAAAAAAGGGGGGGGGGGATTTATTGACTGATTTATTCTTTTATATCAAGGATAATGGATTAAGCACTCTTGTGCTTTTTTACATCCAGTCCCCGTGTGAATGCAGTTTTGTAAATGTCATCTGTTCCCACATACCCATGATGGCCTACTCTTACGAAAAGCGGAACAGGATTTAACGTGTGCACAAGATGTTCTGCATGCGTTCGCGCACGGGCCTTGGTTTAAAGTCTCATCTGAAGGACTTTTGGGGAGAGTGGGGTCAGCACTGATGTTAACTCCAGAAGAAAAATCCCCTCAACAGGAATGGAACCTGGGTTGTCAAAAATTAATGAGGGAGGGAGGGGGAGTGGTAAAAAGGGGTGTAAGTTTGTAGCAGTTTGTGTCTCCCATTCTGTGCGTGCATGTGGTCTATCTGCATCAATGAATGTTTGTATGCTTGTATATGTTTTACATGAGTGTCTCCCAACATGCGAGTGTGCCAGAGGGGGTGTATGTGTATGTGTGTGTTTGAAAGGCAACACTGAAAAGAAAAAAAAAAACACCCACACATACATACATGAAAACCTACTGTCTGATGAACAGCAAGAATGTTTAGATTCAAATGAATACCCAAGCAGCAACATCTTACCTTAACAAAAGGTTTGTCAAATACTGTAACGTTTCTAGGCGCTCCTGTGTGCAGGTGTTTGTTAGGAGGGAGATTGGAGGTGGAGACCTAAATTGCTACTGCTGTTGACGGTATCAAGCTTAACTAGAGTGAAAAAACACATGGAAAGGTAAAAAAGCAGGGGATGTCGATTTCGCGCGCTTTTAGATAGGTTTATATGCTCAGAGAAGAAAACACAACAAAGCTTTTATATGCAGCAGCACTTGCCTGTTGCTAGTGGGCCTTTCTGATTGGTTGTTATTTCAAAACAATTGCCACAGCTCTTTGGCCCCCGTCTTGGCCCCAAACCGCACCTTTTTGGCAGGGGGGTGGGTATGCATGCGCGCACGCGCGCGCGCGCTGGTGTTTGTCAGTGCGTTTGTTTGTGTGCGCGCATGTGGCGGGGAGCCTGCAGTTTGCCCTGGGGCATCATATTGCTGTATATTGTCATTATTATTGGGCGCCCTGCTTGGTTTTCGGTGCGTACACTCTACCCGATCTCCTTGCCACAAACTAGCTTTCTCAGCTCTTGAGGGCCTCGGTGTCGCCACAAATCCGGCGCCACACACGTCGGAGATGGCAGGGGAGGGAGTATGCATACGGTGCCAGGTAGTCCTGGTACCTTGGGGTCTGCAGCCTTGCGAAAGTCGGGGCCGGACGGGCCTGAAAACGACACTTTGGCCCCCGTCTTGGCCCCAAACCGCACCTTTTTGCCAGGGGGGTGGGTATGCATGCGCGCACGCGCGCGCGCGCTGGTGTTTGTCAGTGCGTTTGTTTGTGTGCGCGCATGTGGCGGGGAGCCTGCAGTTTGCCCTGGGGCATCATATTGCTGTATATTGTCATTATTATTGGGCGCCCTGCTTGGTTTTCGGTGCGTACACTCTACCCGATCTCCTTGCCACAAACTAGCTTTCTCAGCTCTTGAGGGCCTCGGTGTCGCCACAAATCCGGCGCCACACACGTCGGAGATGGCAGGGGAGGGAGTATGCATACGGTGCCAGGTAGTCCTGGTACCTTGGGGTCTGCAGCCTTGCGAAAGTCGGGGCCGGACGGGCCTGAAAACGACACTTTGGCCCCCGTCTTGGCCCCAAACCGCACCTTTTTGCCAGGGGGGTGGGTATGCATGCGCGCACGCGCGCGCGGCGCTGGTGTTTGTCAGTGCGTTTGTTTGTGTGCGCGCATGTGGCGGGGAGCCTGCAGTTTGCCCTGGGGCATCATATTGCTGTATATTGTCATTATTATTGGGCGCCCTGCTTGGTTTTCGGTGCGTACACTCTACCCGATCTCCTTGCCACAAACTAGCTTTCTCAGCTCTTGAGGGCCTCGGTGTCGCCACAAATCCGGCGCACAACACGTCGGAGATGGCAGGGGAGGGAGTATGCATACGGTGCCAGGTAGTCCTGGTACCTTGGGGTCTGCAGCCTTGCGAAAGTCGGGGCCGGACGGGCCTGAAAACGACACTTTGGCCCCCGTCTTGGCCCCAAACCGCACCTTTTTGGCAGGGGGGTGGGGGTTATGCATGCGCGCACGCGCGCGCGCGCTGGTGTTTGTCAGTGCGTTTGTTTGTGTGCGCGCATGTGGCGGGGAGCCTGCAGTTTGCCCTGGGGCATCATATTGCTGTATATTGTCATTATTATTGGGCGCCCTGCTTGGTTTTCGGTGCGTACACTCTACCCGATCTCCTTGCCACAAACTAGCTTTCTCAGCTCTTGAGGGCCTCGGTGTCGCCACAAATCCGGCGCCACACACGTCGGAGATGGCAGGGGAGGGAGTATGCATACGGTGCCAGGTAGTCCTGGTACCTTGGGGTCTGCAGCCTTGCGAAAGTCGGGGCCGGACGGGCCTGAAAACGACACTTTGGCCCCCGTCTTGGCCCCAAACCGCACCTTTTTGCCAGGGGGGTGGGTATGCATGCGCGCACGCGCGCGCGGCGCTGGTGTTTGTCAGTGCGTTTGTTTGTGTGCGCGCATGTGGCGGGGAGCCTGCAGTTTGCCCTGGGGCATCATATTGCTGTATATTGTCATTATTATTGGGCGCCCTGCTTGGTTTTCGGTGCGTACACTCTACCCGATCTCCTTGCCACAAACTAGCTTTCTCAGCTCTTGAGGGCCTCGGTGTCGCCACAAATCCGGCGCCACACACGTCGGAGATGGCAGGGGAGGGAGTATGCATACGGTGCCAGGTAGTCCTGGTACCTTGGGGTCTGCAGGGCCCTTGCGAAAGTCGGGGCCGGACGGGCCTGAAAAACGACACTTTGGCCCCCGTCTTGGCCCCAAACCGCACCTTTTTGCCAGGGGGGTGGGTATGCATGCGCGCACGCCGCGCGCGCGCTGGTGTTTGTCAGTGCGTTTGTTTGTGTGCGCGCATGTGGCGGGGAGCCTGCAGTTTGCCCTGGGGCATCATATTGCTGTATATTGTCATTATTATTGGGCGCCCTGCTTGGTTTTCGGTGCGTACACTCTACCCGATCTCCTTGCCACAAACTAGCTTTCTCAGCTCTTGAGGGCCTCGGTGTCGCCACAAATCCGGGCGCCACACACGTCGGAGATGGCAGGGGAGGGGAGTATGCATACGGTGCAGGTAGTCCTGGTACCTTGGGGTCTGCGCCATTGCGAAAGTCGGGGCCGGACGGGCTGAAAACGACACTTTGGCCCCCGTCTTGGCCCCCAAACCGCACCTTTTTGCCAGGGGGGTGGGTGTATGCATGCGCGCACGCGCGCCCCGCGCTGGTGTTTGTCAGTGCGTTTGTTTGTGTGCGCGCATGTGGCGGGGAGCCTGCAGTTTTGCCCTGGGGCATCATATTGCTGTATATTGTCATTATTATTGGGCGCCCTGCTTGGTTTTCGGTGCGTACATCTACCGATCTCTTGCCACAAACTAGCATTTCTAGTCTTGAGGGCCTCGGTTTGTCGCCACAAATACGCGCCACACACGTCGGAGATGGCAGGGGACGGGAGTATTGCCATACGGTGCCAGGTAGTCCTGGTACCTTGGGGTCTGCTGCCTTGCGAAAGTCGGGGCACGGACGGTGCCTGGGGGGAAAACGACATAACTTTGGCCCCCGTCTTGGCCCCAAACGCACCTTTTTGGCAGGGGGTGGGTATGCATGCGAGCACGCGGCGCGCGCATAGGTGTTTGTCAGTGCGTTTGTTGGTGTGACGCGCTGTGGACCGGGAGCCTGCAGTTTGCCCTGGGGCATTTATTGCTGTCATATTGTCATTATTATTTGTGATGCGCCCTGCTTGGTTTTCTGGTTGGCGTACACTTACCCGTTTCTCCTTGCCACAAACTTAGCTTTCTCAGCTCTTGAGGGCGGTTTTGGGGGGGGGGGGGTTTGGGGGGGGGCCCCCGGGGGGGCCCCCCGGGGGGGTTTTTGGGGGGGGGGGGGGGGGGGCCCGGGGGCCCCCCTGGGCCAAAAATTTTTGGGGGGGGGGGGCCCCTTTTTTTTCCCAAACCCCCCCAAAAAAAAACCCAAATTTTTTGGGGGGGGGGGTTTCCCCCAAATTCCGGGAACCCCCCGGGAATTTTTAAGTTTTTTTTGCCGGAGGGGGGGGGGGCCCCCGGGGGGTTTTTTTTTTCCCCCCCCCCCTTTTCCCCCCTTTTCCCGGGGGGTTTTTTCCCCCCCCCCCCTTTTTTTTTTTTTTTTTTGGGGCCCCCCCGTTGGGGGCGGGGGGTTTTTCCCCTTTTTTGGGAATTTTTTTTTGGGCCCCCCTTTTTTTGGGGGAAAAAAACCCCCCCAAAAAATTTTTCCCCCGGGGGTTTTGGCCCCCGGGGGGGGGCCCCCCCGGGGGGGGGGGGGGTTTTTTTCCCCTTTTTTTCCCGGGGGGGGCCCCCCCGGGGGGCCCCCCTTTGGGGAAAATTTTTTTTGGGGCCCCCCTTTTTTTCCCAAAATTTTTTTTTTTTTTTTTTTTTGGGGGGGGGGGGGGGGTTTGGGGGTTTTTGGGGGGGGGGGTGGGGGGGGGGGAAAAATTAAAATTTAAAAAAAAAAGGGGGGAAAAAAGGGGGGTTTTTGGATTTGGTTTTGGGGGGGGGTTTTGGGGGGGGTTTTTGGGAAGGGGGGGGGGGGGGGGGGGGGGGGAAGGGGGGGGAAAGGGGGGGGGAAAAAGGGGGGGGGGGGGGGGGGGTTAAAGGGGGGGGGGGGGGGGGGGGGGGGGGGGGGGGGGAAAGGGGGGGAAAAGGGGGGGGGGGGGGGGTTTAAAAGGGGGGAAAAATTTTAAAAGGGGGAAAAAAAAAGGGGGAAGGGGGGTTTTAAAAAATTTTTTTGGAGGTTTTGGGGGGGGGGTTTGGGGGGTTTTTGGGGGGGAAAAAGGGGGGAAAAATTTTGGGGGGGGGGGGAGGGTTTAAAAAGGGGGGTTGGGGGGAAAAAGGGGGAAGGGGGGGGGGGGGGGGGGGGGGTTTTTTTGGGGGGTTAAAGGGGGGGGGTTTTGGGGGGGGGGGGGGGAAAGGGGGGGGGGGTTGGGGGGGGGGGGGGGGGGGGGTTGGGGGAAAAAAATTTTTTTGGGGGGGGGGGGGGGGGGGGGGGAGGGGGGGGGGGGGGAAAAAAAGGGGGGGGGGGGGGGGGGGGGGGGGAGGGGGGAAAATTTTGGGGGGGGGGGAAAAGGGGGGAAAAGGGGGGTTTTTGGGGGGGGGAAAAAAAAGGGGGGGGGTTTTGGGGGGGGGGGGGTGGGGGGGGGAGGGGGGGGGGAAAAAGGGAAAAAGGGGGGGGGGGGGGAGGGGGGGGGGGGGGGGGAAAAGGGGGGAAAATTTGGGGGGGGGGGGGGGGGGGGTTTTGGGGGGGGGGGGGGGGGGGAAAGGGGGGGGGGTTAAGGGGGGGGGGGGGGGGGGGTGGGGGGGGGGGTTTGGGGGGGAAAAGGGGGGGGGTTTTTTTTTTAAAAAGGGGGGGGGGAGGAAGGGGGGGGGGGGGGGGGGGGGGTTTTTGGGGGGGTTTTTTTGGGGGGGGGGGAAGGGGGGGGGGGGTTTAAAATTTTTTGGGGGGGGGGGGGGGGGGTTAGAAAAAAGGGTTTAAAAGGGGGGGGAGTATGCCCTACGGTTCATATCGTCCTGCAGCCTCGGGTCGTAACCCTACAAAATCGGGGGGCCGGGGGCGGGCTTGAAAACGGGTTTTTTGGCTTCCATCTTTGGGCCCCCAAAACCCCACCCGTTTTTTGGGAGGGGGGGGGTAGCAAAGGGGCAAGCGCGCAAGCGCTGGGGTTTATCAGTGCGTTTTTTGTGGTTTCGCGGGATGTGGCGGGGGCCCGCAGTTTGCCCTGGTGCATGATATTGGGTGAAAATTGTCCCTTATTATTGGGGGGCCCCCTGCTTGGTTTTTGGTGCGTACCCCTCTTAACCCCCAATTTTTCCCTTTCCACCAAAATAGCTTTTCCCCCAGCTCTTCAAAGGTTCGGTGTCGGCCCCCAAAAACCGGGGCCACAAAACGCGGAGATGGCAGGGGGGGGGAGTAAGCATACGGTGTCCCTATCGTCCTGCTGCCTCGGGGGCTGTTAAACCCCACAAAAGCGGGGCCACGGGCTTGAAAAAAGGCTTTTTTGGCTTTTCCTTTTTGGCCCCAAAAACCCCACTTTTTGGGAGGGGGGAGGGATGCATGCGCGCCAAACGCGCAAGCGCGGTGTTTTTCAGTGCTTTTTTTTGTGTCGGCCATGTGGCGGGACCCTTTTTTTTTTTTTTTTTTTTAGGGGGGGGGGTTGGGTTTTCCCTGGTGCATGATTTTGCTTTATTGTCCCCCTTTTTATTGGGGGCCCTGCTTGGTTTTTGGTGCGTACACTCAACCCATTTTCCCTTTCCACAAACTAGCTTTCCCAGCTCCCTTTAAGGCTTCGGTGTCGCCCCAAATCCGGCCCCCACACAAATTTGGAGATGGGAGGGGGGAGTAACCCTACCGGGGTCATATCGTCCTCGCCTCGGGGGGCCGTAACCCTACAAAAGTCGGGGCCCCGGGCGGGGTTGAAAAACCGGGTTTTGGCTTTCCCTCTTGGCCCCAAACCCCCACTGTTTTTGGGAGGGGGGGGGGATGCATGCGCGCAAGCGCGCAACGCTGGGGTTTTTTCATGCGTTTTTTTTGGTGCGCCATGGGCGGGGGCCCTGGGAGTTTGCCCTGGTGCATAAAATTGCTGTATATTGGGCATTTTTTATTTGGGGGCCCTGCCCGGTTTTCGGTGCGTACACTCTAACCCCATTTCCTTGCCACAAACTAGCTTTCTTTACTCTTCAAGGCTTCGGGGTCGCCCCCAAATCCGGCGCCACACCAAAAGGTTTGGGGAAGGAGGGAGGGAGTATGCAAAACGGTGTCATATCGCCTCTGCCCCGGGGTCTGTAACCCACAAAAGTCGGGGGCCCGGAAAGGGGTTGGGAAAAAGGGTTTTTTTGGGTTTTCCCTCTTTGGCCCCCCAAAACCCCACTGTTTTGGAGGGGGGGGGGGTATGCATGCGCCAAGCGCGCAAGCGCTGGTGTTTATCATGCGTTTGTTTGTTTTGCGCGCAAAGTGGCCGGGGGCCCTGCAGTTTGCCCTGGGCAAAGGGTAAATTGCGTATATTGTCCCTATTTTTGGGCGCCCTGCTGGTTTTTTGGTGCGTACACCTTTCCCCCGAAAATTTTCCTTTCCACAAAATAGGGTTTCTCAGCTCTTCCCAAGGGGTTTGGGGCGCCAAAAAACCGGGGCCCAAAACCCCGTCGGAGAAGGGGAAGGGGGGGGAGTATGCATACGGTGTCATAACGACCTGCTGCCCCCGGGTTTTGTAACCCAACCAAAAAAATCCCCCCCGGGCCGGGCGGGGTTGAAAAAAAAGGGTTTTTGGCTTTCCCTCTTTGGCCCCAAAAACCCCACTGTTTTGGCAGGGGGGGGGGTATGGGATGCCGCAAGCGCGCAAGCCCCGGTGTTTATCCCGTGCGTTTGTTTGTGTGCGCGCATGTGGCCCGGGACCCCCGCAGTTTGCCCTGGTGATGATAAATTTTCTGTATATTTGTCATTTTTTTGGGGGGCCCCCCTTGGTTTTCGGTGGGGTACACCCCAAAACCCCATTTCCTTGCCACAAACTAAACTTTCTCAGCTCTTCAAAGGCTTTGGTGGGCGCCACAAATCCGGGGCCACAAAACTCGGAGATGGCAGGGGAGGGGGTAGCCAAAAGGTTTCAAAAACGCCTGCTCCCCCGGGTCTGTAACCCTACAAAAGTCGGGCCGGAGGGGGAAAAATTTTTCCCCCCCAGCTGGGCCCCCCCCTTTTTGGGGGGGTTTCGGGGGAAAACCGGGTTTTTCCCTGCGGGGGCTTCCCATTTGGGGGGGGGTGAACTTTTGGCCCAAATTTTTCCCCCGGGTTTTTTTGGGGGGGGGGTTTCCCAAAAAACCCCGGTTTTTTAAACCCCGGGGCCCCCGGGCCCGGGGCCCAAAAACCCGGGGAAAAGGATTTGGGGGAAAAGCCCCCCCCCCCCCCCCTCCCCCGGGGCCCCGGGGTTTTAAACGTTTTTTTTTCCCCCGTCCCCCTTTTTGGGGGGGGTTTTCCCCCCCGGGGGGCCCCCCAGTTTTGGGGGGGTTTTCCCATTCCGGGCCCCCGTTTCCCCTTCAAAGGGGGGGTTTAAATTTTGGGCCCCTTTTTTCCCCCCCAAAAAACCCCAAAATCCCCCCTTTTTTTTTAAAAAAACCCCCCCGGGGGAAAAACCCCGGGGGGGTTTTCCCCCCCGGGGAATGTTTTGGGGGGGGGTTGACCCCAAAAGGGGCGGGGTTTTTTTCCCCTTTTTTTTTCCCCTTTCCCCCCCCTTTGCCCGGGGGGAAAATTTGGAAAAATTTTTTGGGTCGGGGTTTTGGGGTCCCCTTCCCACCCTATTTCCCTTTAAGTTTGCCCTTTTGGGCCCAAAAAGGGCCCCGTTTGGGGTCTTTTTTACTATTCTCCTTCGGGGGGGTCCCCAAAGGGGCCACGGGTTTAAAAGGGGTTCCCTCGGCCCCAACCCCCTGTTTTGGGGGGGGATAAGGGGGGAAAGGGGAAAAAGGGGGTTTTTCTCTTGGGGCCGCATGGGGGGGGAGTTTTCCCCCGGGCAAAGCTTTTTTTTTTGGGCGTGTTGTTTTGGTGGGCCCAAACCCTTTCTTGCCCAAACAGTTTCCGTTTTTAATTTTTCGCCCCCGGGGCCCAAAACTTTCCGGGGGTCGGGAAAATAAGCTCTTTAATTTTCGCTCGGTTCCCCAAAATCGGGGGGGACCCGAAACCGGTTTTTTTTTGGCCCCCAAAAGCCTGTTTTTCGGGGGGATAAGGGGCAAAGGAACTGGTTTTTCTTCTTTTTTTGGGGGGGATTTGCGGGGGGGGTTTGCCCCCGGGAGGCGTTTGTTTATTATTGGGGTTTGGTTTTGTGGGCCCCCTTCCCCCCCATTTCCTTTTCCCCCTTTTGGGTTTTTCCCTTTTTGGGGCCCCCCGCGGGGAAAACCAAAAGGGGGGGGGTACTTTTATCCCCGGCCCCGGTTCCCACAAAATCGGGGGAGGGGGGAAGGGGGGTTCCCTTTCCCCCAAAAGTTTTGGCGGGGGGGGGTTTAAAAAAAAGCCAAAAACCCGGTTTTATTTTTTTTTTCCGCTTGGGGGGTTTTGCTTTTGGGGGCCTGGTTTTTTTTTTTTTTCCGGGGGGTCCTTAATTTTTGCAAAAACCCAAAGAAAGGGTTGAAAAGGGGCCCCCTGGTCGGGGGAAACCGGGCAAGGGGGGGCGCCCTTTTCCCGCCCCCCCGGGTTTTAGGGGGGGGTTAAAGGGCCCCAACCGGGATGGGGTTTTTAATTTTGGGGGCCCGGCGGGGGGAACCTTTTTTTTTTTTGGCCCAAAGGGGGGGGTTTTTTTTGGGGGGGTAAAGGGGCAATTTGTTTTCCCCCCTTTTTTGGGGGAAAAAAACCTCGTTTTCCCGGGAAAAAATTTTTTTTTCATTTTTGGCGCTTGGGGTTTTTGACCACCCGCCCGGCCGAATTTTGGGTACTGCCCCCCGCCCCCTTTTTTAAAAAGGGGGGGGGGGAAAGGTTTTTCCCCGCCCCGGGGTTTTCCCAGGGGGGGGAGGGCCCGGCAGAACCCTTTTTTCTTTTTGGGCCCCCCTGTTTTTTTGGGGGGTCCCTCAAACCCAAAATGTTTTTTTGGCTTTTTTGTTGGGCCCCAAAAGAGGGGGGAAATTTTTTCAAATTTTTATTTTTCGCCCGGGGGGGGTTTTGAAAACCCTTTTGGGGGGCCCCCTTTTTTCCCCAAAACCGGTTTGGAAAAATCCCCCGGCCCCGGGGGGGGGAAAGGGGCTTTTTGGGGGCCCTTGGGGGGGACGCTTTTGGGGGGGAAATGGGGGGCGGGGGGTTTTTCAACTTTTTCCCCCCATTTTGGGGGGGGGAAATTTCCCGCCCAAGGGGGTTGAAAGGGGGTTTTTTGGTTTGGGGGGGGCCCCCCCCTTTTTAAAACTTTTGCCTTTTGGGGGGGGCCCCCCCGGGCAAACCCGGGGGGGAAACCCCCCTTTTTTGCTGGGGGGACTCCCCCCCGGCGGGTAAGGGGTTTTGGTTTAAAGCCCCTTTTGGGGGGGGGTTTCCCCAAAAGGGGGGGTTTTTAAAGGGTTTTTGGTTCCCTTTTGGCCCCACCCTTTTTTAAATTTTCCCAGGGCCCGGTTTTTGGGCGTTTTTTCCCACCCCCCCCCTTTTCCCAAAATTCAGTTTCCCTTTTGGGGGTCCGGGGGGGAGGGGGGGAAAAATTTTCTTACCCCCGCCTTTTTCCCCGGGGTTTTAAATCGGGGCGGGAAATGGGACCTTTTTTTTTTGGGGGGGGGCCTGTTTTGGGGGGGGTTTTCCCCCCCAAAGGGCGGCGGGGGCGGGGTTTTTGCCCCAAAGGGGGGAAATTTCCCCCTTTGGGTCAAAAAATTGGTTTTCTTTTTTGGTCGCCCCCCCCGTTTTTTGGGGGCTTTCCCAATTCCCCCCGCTGGGGTTTTTGGCCCTTTCCCCAAAAAAACCCCCCCAAAGGGGGGGGGTTTGTTTAAGCCGGGCGGCCCCCCGGGGGGGGGGGGGGGGGAAAGGTTTTTGGGTTTTTTTTTAAAGGGTTTTTTCCCCGGGGGGGGGGGCCCCCCCAAAAGGGGCCCCTTTTCCCCCCCCGGTTTTTTTGGGGGGGCCCCGGGCCCCCCCCGGGGGCCGGGGGGAAAATTTCTTTTTGTTTTTTGGGGCCTGGGGTTTTCCTTAATTTGGGGGCCCTTAAAAGCTTTTTGGGGTTCATTTTGGCCCCAAAAACCCCCTTTCCCCGGGGAAGGGGTTTTTTTAAAACCGGAAAACGCCCCCGGGGGGGGGTTTTCCCATGGGGGCCGGGTCCCCCCTTGCTTTTTTCCCAAAGGGGTTTTTTGGGGGGGGGGGGGGGGGGGGGTTTAAAAACGGGGGGGTTTTTTTTCGCTTTGGCTTCTTTTTTCCCCCCCCCGAAAGTTTTAAGGGGGGGGGGCCCCCCGGGGCCCCCGTTTCCTGCCCGGGGGGTTTTCCCCCAAAATTGGGGGGACCCCGGGCCCTTTTGGTTTAGGAAAAACGTGTTTTGGGGGTGGGTTTTCCCAACCCCTTGACGGGTTTTGTTTTTGGGCCCCCGGGGCCCCCCTTTTGGGCAGAGGGTGGGGGAAAGGGGGCCGTTTTTTTCCCCTGTTTCCCCAAAAAAACCCGCCCCGGGGCTCGGTTTTGCCCTTTTGCCCCCCGGGGGGGTTTTGGGGAATTCCATTCCCCGCCAAAACCTTTTTTCCCGGGGTTGGGGGCAAATCCGGCCCCAAGTGGATGGGGGGGGAGGGTTGCATGTTTCTCCGTGCCGGGTTTTACCTAAAAAGTGGGCCGCGGTGGAAAGGCTTTTTGTTGCCCCCGCCCCAACTTTTTGGGGCGGGGGGGTTATGCATGCGGCACGGGGCTGGGTTATCATTTCCCCTTTTGTTGGGGCTTTCGGGACCCTTGGTGCCCGGGGTGTATGTTGGGTTTAATTTTTGGGGGCCCCCGTGGTTTTGGGGCGTTTAGTTCCGGGAATTGGCCCCTTCACCCGGTGTTTGGCGAATTTTGGGGCCAAACCCTGTGGGGGGGGAGTTGCCCGGTCATGCCCCCTGCTTTCTTCCCAAGTCGGTCCAGGGCCCTTGGAAACGGCCAAATTTTGGTTTTCCCCTTTGGCCCAAAACCATTTCTGGCCCGGGGGTTTCAGCCCAAGGGGCCAAGGCCGGGGTTAGGGGTTGGTTTAATTGGGGATGCCGGGCCCGGGGTTCCGCGGGGCGAAGGTTGATATTTTGGCCCTTTTTTCCCCATGCGCCCTCAGTTCATCAGCTTAAGCTTTTAATTGGGGTTCCCTTCGGGGGCCCCCATGGGATGGCCAGGGGGGTTATTTAGTTTGTCCCCAGGGTCTAACTTAAAACGGGGGGAGGGCTTTAAAACGGTTTTTCTTCCAATCGGGCCCCACTTTGGCGGGGAGGTGAAGGGGCCCGGTGTCACGTTTTGTTGGGGCGAGGGGCGGGGCCCGCGGCCCTGGGGTTTTTGTTATTTTTTTTTGGGGGGGCCCTGCTGGTTTGGGCGCAACCATTTCTTTCCCATTTCTTTTGCCTTTGGTTTGGGCCCCAACCCCTTTACTTGAATGTTTAAAGGGGCAGTTTTGGGGCTAAACCGGCCCCCTTGGGCCCCGGGTAACCAACGGGGGGGCCCAAAACGGGCTTTTGGTTCAGGCCCAACCGGCATGTTTGGCAGGGGGGCATCCCGCAAGGGCAGGGGGTTAGGCTTGGGTTTGGGGCCATGTTTCGGGCCTGGTTTGCCCCGGGCGGCGTTATTTGTATATATTGGTTTGTTGTTTTGGGCGCCCTCCGTTTCCTTCCAAACTTTTCATTTAAACTTCGGTTTCGGCCAAACCGGCCCCAAAACCCTTCGGGAGGGAGGGAGGGATAAGGGTGCTATTTCCCGCGCCGGCTGTCCAGCAAAAAGGGGGCCGGGCGGCTGGAAACGGCTTTTCTTCCACTTGGCCCCAAACCGACTGTTTTGGGGGGGGTTTGGGCGCCAAGCGCGCAAGGCTGGTGTGGCGTTTGTTTGTGTGCGGGATGGTGCGGCCTGGTTTGCCCTTTGGTGTGTGGTTTGCGGTTTTATTTCCGGTGGTGGGGCTTGGTTTTCCGTGCCTTTTTAACGTTTCTTCCCAAAATCTTTCCCCATCGGGTTCGTGGTGCAAAGGGACAACCGGGAAGGGGAGGGGTGGGGTTTATTATTGGGGGGGGCCCCCCCTGGGGGCCACCCCAAAAGGGGGGGGGGCTTGGAAACGGTTTTGGGCCCCGGGAAAAGCATGTTTGGGGGGGGGGGCTTTGGGCGCGCATGTGCTGTTCGTCTTTTTTGGCGCCGCATTGGTTGGGTGCAGTAATCCCCGTTTTGCACATACTTTCTCAGTTTCGGCTCTGTTGTCTCAATCGCCACACACGTGGTTTCCACAAGGAGTTGCAACGGTGTCATATCGTCCTGCTGCTCAGGTCTGTAACCCTACAAAGTCGGGGCGGGGGGTTGAAACGGCTTTTTGGCTTCCCTTGCCCAAACCCACTTTTGGCAGGGGGGGGTAGCATGCGCGAAAGCGCGCAAGCGTGGTGTTTATCTGCGTTTTTTGCCCGGGCCCCATGTGGCGGGGGGCTGCAGTTTGCCTGGTCATGATATTGCGTATTGTCTTATTATTGGCGCCTGCTGGTTTCGTGGCGTACACTCTCCCGATTTCCTTGCCACAAACTAGCTTTCTCATCTTAGGCTTCGTGTCGCACAAATCCGGCGCCACACACAGCCCGGAGATGGCAGGGAGGAGTATGCATACGTGTCAATCGTTCTGCTGTCCCTCGGGTTTTAACCCTACAAAAGTCGGGCCGGGGTTGAAACGGTTTTTGGCTTCCTCTGGCCCCACGGAGGTTTCGGGGGGAGCTGCGCGCAGCGGAAGCGTGGTTTTTGTGCGTTTGCGACGCGTTTGGGGGGATGCAGTTTGCCTGGGCGACGCTGTTATGTATTTGTTGGGTGCCGGTTGGCGGTACCTCCCATTTCCTGCCAATGACTTCTCAATCTTTAACTTCGGTTTTGGGCCCCAATGGTTCGGCGTCGGACTGCAGGGGTTGGGGCTACAAACGGTCTTCGTCGCTCCTTGGTTCGTCGCCACAAAGCTCCCGGACGTGGTGGAGGGTTGGCCATCGCGCAACCGCACTGTTTTGCAGGGGGGGTTGTGCGCAGGGAGCCGGCGGGTTTAAGTGCTTTGTTTGTGGTCATTGGCAAACCTGGGCCTGTGTTTGCGGGGTAATTCATTCCCGCCGCAGCTGGTTTTCAGTGCGTTTGTTGTCCGCGATTCCTTGCGCAACAGCTTTGCTTCAGGGCGGTGTGCATATCGTCATAGCGATGCGGGTTGGGGTTCCCTAAGTCATTCGTCCGCTGAAACTCGGCTCGTTCTCCAGTGGGCCCAACGGCTGAACGGCGTGGGTTGCATGGCCAACCGCACGTTTGCAGGAGTTGCTGCCGCGGGCGAACCCTGGTTTTACGTGCCTGTTGGTGGCGTTTTTGGGCCCTCATTGGCCCGTGCAGCTAGCTTTTTGCAAATATTGCGCCCGGGTTCGGTGCGTTACATTCCCTTTCTTGCGCAATGCGGGGCGCTCTCAAGTTCGTGTCGCACAAATCGGGCCCACTTAATGGCGGGGGGAGTCCAGGTTTTTGCTACCTCTGCCCGTCTTGTCACAACCCAAATCGGCAGGCGCGGCTGGAAAAGCTTGGCTTCCCGGGGCCAGGGGATGCTGTTTTTGGCGTGTGGGTATGATGGAACCGACAAGCGTGGGGTTCGGTGCGTTTGTGCCGATTTTGGCCCTGCTTTGCCCTTCCATGTTTGGATGGGCATTATCATGGGCCCGCAGGTTTCGGTGCTACAGCTCTACCGTTCTGCCACAAACTGTGCGGAGCCTTCAGCTTCTGGCAAATCGGCCAACCTGTATTTGCAGGGGGGGGTATGGCATCGGTGTCAACCCATCCCTTGCCGCTGTTCTGTAGTGGGCGGACGGTCGAAACGGTTTGGCTTGCATCTTGCCATACGACTGTTTTGGCCGGGGGTTCGGCGTACCCAACGCTGTGAAAGTGCTTTTTGGCGCCAAGGCGGGTACCTCAGTTTGGCCCAGGGAGGATATGTGATAGTTGTATTATATGC
This sequence comes from Stramonita haemastoma, assembly GCA_030674155.1. NCBI lineage: Eukaryota > Metazoa > Mollusca > Gastropoda > Neogastropoda > Muricidae > Stramonita > Stramonita haemastoma. The sequence continues at coordinate 33,434,456 of CM060343.1, forward strand.
GCTGCTTGTTTCGGTGCGTACCTCAGTCGGCCCACTGCTTGCACCCTTGGTTATTGGCACAATCGCGCCAACGTGAGTGGCAGGGAGGGAGCTATGCGTCGGTGTCAATCGTGCTTTGTCGTCCTAAAAGTCGGGCCGGACGGGCTTGAAACGTTTTTGGCCCTTTGGCAACCGATTTTGCAAGGGTTGCTGCGGTCGGGCGCAGCTTTCTTACAGTGCGGTTGGGAGCGCGCTGGGGCTTCGTTTGCCCCTGTGCCTGTTGCGTATTGCATATAGTGGGCGACCCGCTTGGTTCGGTGCGAGCTTTACGATTTCCTGCAAAACAGTTCCGCTTCAGCTCGGTGTCGCACAATCCGTGCAATGTCGGGTGCGGGGGGATTGCAACGGTGTCTTCTCCTGTGCCTGGTTCTGTAGCCCTAAAGTCGCTCGGCGTGGGCATAAACGTTTGGGGCCCAACTGGCGCCAAAAGGTGTTTGGTGCGGGAGTGTGCGCGCAGCGCTAAGGCGGGGTATCAGTGGTTTTGTCGCTTGGGGACCTCAGTTGCCCGGGCATGATATTGCTGTATATTGTCTTAATTGGGCGCCCTGCTTGGTTTTCGGTGCGTGATCTACCGATTTCCGCCACAACAGTTTCTCGGCGCGCATGTGGCGGGGACCCTGCAGTTTGCCTGGTGCATGATATTGCTGTTATTGTCATTATTATTGGGCGCCCTGCTTGGTTTTCGGTGCGTACACTCTACCCGATTTCCTTGCCACAACTAAACTTTCTCAGCTCTTCAAGCTTCGGTTTTCGCCACAAATCCGGCGCACACAGTCGGATGCAGGGGAGGGAGTATGCTACGGTGTCACGTTTGCTCGGTCTGTACCCTCAAAAGTCGGCGACGCTTGAAACGTTTTTGCTTCACTTGGCCCAAACCGCACTGTTTTGGAGGGAGGTATGCATGCGCGCAGCGGCAAGCGTGGTTTTATAGTGCGTTGTTTGTGTGCGCGCATGGCGGGACTGCAGTTGCCTGGTGCAGATATTGTGATTTGTCATTATTGGCGCCCGCTTGTTCGTGGTACACTTACCATTTCTTGCACAAATACTTCTCAGCTTTCAGGCTTCGGTGTCGCACAAATCCGGCGCACACAGTCGGAGGCGGGGAGTATGCAACGGGTCTACGTCTGCTGCTCGGTCTGTAACCTACAAAAGTCGGGGGGTTGAACGGCTTTTGCTTCATTTGCCAAACCGCATGTTTTGGAGGGGAGTATGCTGCGCCAACGCGCAAGGTGGTGTTTATCAGGCGTTTGTTTGTGTGGCGCAGTGGCGGGGCTGCAGTTTGCCTGGGAGATTTGTGTATATGTTTATATGCGCCCTTGGTTCGGTGTACACTTACGTTTCTGCCACAAAAGCTTTCTCAGCTTTGGTTCGGTGTCGCACAAATCCGCCACCGTCGGAGATGCAGGGAGGGAGTATGCATACGGTGATATGTCTGCGCTCGGTCGTAACCCTACAAGTCGGCGGACGGCTTGAAACGCTTTGGTTCCTCTTGCCAACCGATTTTGCAGGGGGAGGGATGCATGCGGCAAGGCGCAGCGCTGGTTTATCATGGTTTTGTGTGCGCGATGTGGCGGGCCCTGGTGCATGATATTGCTGTATATTGTCATATTATTGGGCGCCCGCTGGTTTTCGGTGCGTACATTACCCGATTTCCTTGCCACAAACTAGCTTTCTCACTCTCAAGCTTCGGTGTCGCCACAATCCGCGCCACACACGTCGGAGATGGCAGGGAGGGAGTATGCATACGTGTCATATCGTCCGCTGCCCGGGGTCTGTAACCCTACAAAAGTCGGGGCCGGACGGGCTTGAAAACGGCTTTTGGCTTCCATCTTGGCCCCAAACCGCACTGTTTTGGCAGGGGAGGGTATGCATGCGCGCAGCGCGCAAGCGCTGGTGTTTATCAGTGCGTTTGTTTGGTGCGCGCATGGGCGGGGACCCTGCAGTTTGCCCTGGTGCATGATATTGCTGTATATTGTCATTATTATTGGGCGCCCTGCTTGGTTTTCGGTGCGTACACTCTACCGATTTCCTTGCCACAAACTAGCTTTCTCAGCTCTTCAAGGCTTCGGTGTCGCCACAAATCCGGCGCCACACACGTCGAGATGGCAGGGGAGGGAGTATGCATACGGTGTCATATCGTCCTGCTGCCTCGGGTCTGTAACCCTACAAAATCGGGGCCGGACGGCTTGAAAACGGCTTTTTGGCTTCCATCTTGGCCCCAAACCGCACTGTTTTGGCAGGGGAGGTATGCATGCGCGCAAGCGCGCAAGCGCTGGTGTTTATCAGTGCGTTTGTTTGTGTGCGCGCATGTGGCGGGGACCTGCAGTTTGCCCTGTGCATGATATTGCGTATATTGTCATTATATTGGCGCCCTGCTTGGTTTCGGTGCGTACACTCACCCGATTTCCTTGCCAAAACTAGCTTTCTCGCTCTCAAGGCTTCGGTGTCGCCACAATCCGGCGCCACACACTCGGAGATGGCAGGGGAGGGAGTATGCATCGGTGTCATATCGTCTGCTGCCTCGGTCTGTAACCCTACAAAAGTCGGGGCCGGACGGCTTGAAAACGCTTTTTGGCTTCCTCTTGGCCCCAAACCGCACTGTTTTGGCAGGGGGGAGGGTATGCATGCGCGCAAGCGCGCAAGCGCTGGTGTTTATCAGGGTTGTTTGTGTGCGCGCATGTGGCGGACCGCATTTGCCTGTGCATATATGCGTATATGCTTATATGGCCTGTTGTTCGGTGCGTACACCTACCATTTCCTTGCCCAAACTGTTTCAGCTCTTCAGCTTCGGTGTCGCAAAACGCCCAACACGTCGAGATGCAGGGGAGGGAGTAGATACGGTTCAATCGCCGCTGCTCGGTCTTAACCCTCAAAAGTCGGGCGGACTGAAAACGGCTTTGGCTTCCACTGGCCAAACATGTTGGAGGGGAGGTATCAGCGCAGCGCGCAGCGTGGTGTATCAGTGCGTTGTTTGTGTGGCCATGTGCGGACCGCAGTTTGCCTGGTGCATGTATTGCTTATCATTATTATTGGCGCCTGCTTGTTTTCGGCGTACACTTACCATTTCTTGCCACAAACTAGCTTTCTACTCTTCAAGTTCGGTGTCGCACAATCCGCGCCAACACGTCGGATGGAGGGGAGGGAGTGCATACGGTTCATATCGTCTCTGCTCGGTCTGTAACCTACAATCGGGCCGAGGCTTGAAAACGCTTTTTGGCTATTTGGCCCCAAACGCCTGTTGCGGGGAGGGAATGCGCGCAAGCCGCAAGCGCTGGTTATCAGCTTTTGGTGCGCAGTGGCGGACCTGAGTTGCCTGGTGCAGAATCTGTTATGTCATTATTGGCGCTTGGTTCGGTGCGACCTACCATTCCTCCCAATAGCTTTCTATTTCAGTCGGTGTCGCCACAAATCCGCGCCAACATGGGATGGCAGGAGATATGCTCGGTGTCATAGTCGGCTCGGGTCGTACCCTAAAAAGTCGGCGGACGGCTGAAAACGCTTTTGGCTTCCACTTGCCAACGCAGTTTGGGGGAGTACAGCGCGCAAGCGCGCAAGCGCGGGTTCTGCGTTGTTGTGGGCGCAGTGCGGACCTGCAGTTGCGGCGATATTGCTGTATTGTATTATTGGCCTTTGTTTTCGGTGTACTCACCTTCTGCACACGCTTCACTCTTCAAGTTCGTGTCGCCACAAATCGGCGCCCACACGCGAGATGCAGGGGAGGTTACGGTCATATCGTCCTCTGCTGGTCTGTACCCTACAAATCGGCCGGCGGGTGAAAACGCTTTTTGGCTTCTCTGCCAAACCGCACTGTTTTGAGGGGAGGGTGCATGCGCAAGCGCGACTGGTGTTTCGGCGTTGTTGTTCGCGCATGGCGGACCTGCTTGCTGTGATTTCTGTATTTGTCATTATTTGCCTGCTTGGTTCGTGCTACACTTACCTTTCCTTGCACAACTTTTCGCTCTTCAAGCTCGTGTCGCACAAATCGCGCACCACGTCGGAGCAGGGGAGGGAGAGCTACGTGATATGTCTCTGCCTGGGTCTGAACCTACAAAAGTCGGGGCGGAGGGTTGAAAGGCTTTGCTTCCCTTGGCCAACGCACGTTGGCGGGGAGGGATCATGCGCGCAGCGCGCAACCTGGTGTTTATCAGGGTTGTGTGCGGCAGCCCTGGTGCATGATATTGCTGTATATTGTCATTAGCAGGGGAGGATGCAAGCGCGCAGCGCGCAAGCGCTGGTGTTTATCAGTGCGTTTGTTTGGGCCGCATTGGCGGGGACCTGCAGTTTGCCCTGGTGCATGATATTGCTGTTATTTGTCATTATTATGGCGCCCTGCTTGGTTTTCGGTGCGTACACTCTACCCGATTCCTGCCACAAACTGCTTTCTCAGCTCTTAAGGCTTCGGTGTCGCACAAATCGGCGCACACACGTCGAGATGGCAGGGGAGGGAGTAGCTACGGTGATATCGTCCTGCTGCCTCGGGTCTGTAACCACAAAAGTCGGGGGGTGAGGGCTTGAAAACGGCTTTTTGGCTTCCATCTTGGCCCCAAACCGCACTGTTTTGCAGGGGAGGTATCATGCGCGCAACGCGCAAGCGCTGGTGTTTATCAGTGCGTTTGTTTCTGTGCCGCATGGCGGTGACCCTGCAGTTTGCCCTGGTGCATGAATTGCTGTATATTGTCATTATTATGGCGGCCTGCTTGGTTTCGTGCGTACACTCTACCCGATTTCCTTGCCACAAACTGCTTTCTCAGCTCTTCAAGGCTCGGTGTCCCACAATCCGGCGCCACACACGTCGGAGATGCAGGGAGGGAGTATGATACGTGTCATTCGTGCCTGCTGCCATCGGGGTGCGTAACCCTACAAAAGTCGGGGCATGAGGGCTTGAAAAGCTTTTTGGCCCTCTTGGCCCAAACCGCACTTTTGCAGGTGGATATGCATGCCGCCAAGCGCGCAAGCGCTGGTGTTTATCAGTGCGTTTGTTTTGTGTGCGCGCATGTGGCGGGGACCCTGCAGTTTGCCCTGGTGCATGATATTGCTGTATATTGTCATTATTATTGGGCGCCCTGCTTGGTTTTCGGTGCGTACACTCTACCCGATTTCCTTGCCACAAACTAGCTTTCTCAGCTCTTCAAGGCTTCGGTGTCGCCACAAATCCGGCGCCACACACGTCGGAGATGGCAGGGGAGGGAGTATGCATACGGTGTCATATCGTCCTGCTGCCTCGGGGTCTGTAACCCTACAAAAGTCGGGGCCGGACGGGCTTGAAAACGGCTTTTTGGCTTCCATCTTGGCCCCAAACCGCACTGTTTTGGCAGGGGGAGGGTATGCATGCGCGCAAGCGCGCAAGCGCTGGTGTTTATCAGTGCGTTTGTTTGTGTGCGCGCATGTGGCGGGGACCCTGCAGTTTGCCCTGGTGCATGATATTGCTGTATATTGTCATTATTATTGGGCGCCCTGCTTGGTTTTTCGGTGCGTACACTCTACCCGATTTCCTTGCCACAAACTAGCTTT
>CM060343.1:33445105-33460105 GCA_030674155.1 Stramonita haemastoma
AACACACACACACACACACACACACACACACACACACACACACACACACACACACACACACACACACACACACACACACACAACACACACACACACACAAAAGGCCGCAATAATTAAAGAGCAAACAGAGAATATGATGAGGCTAATGACTGAAAACATCAATCCACCACCATCTAGCATCAAAATAGTCTCATAAAACATAAGTTTTTATTAAAGAGAGAGAGAGAGAGAGGAGAGGAGAGAGAGAGAGAGAGAGAGAGAGAGAGAGAGAGAGAGAGAGAGAGAGAGAGAGAGAGAGAGAGAGAGAGAGAGAGAGAGAGAGAGAGAGAGAGATAGAGAGAGACAAAGACAGACAGACAGACAGACAGACAGAGAGAGGGGGGGAGTGAGAGAGAGACAGAGACAGAGAGAAAGAGACAGAGACAGACACAGAAACAGACAGGAAGACAGACAGACAGACAATGGCAAAGAAAGAGACAGACAGGAAGACAGACAGACAGACAATGGCAAAGAAAGAGACAGACAGGAAGAAAGACACACAGAACATACGAATACATAATGCAGCGACAGAAACATAGACAGACTGACAGACAAACAGGGAGACAGACATAGGCACGCAACATGTATATACACACATGGAGACGGATACCCTAGTGGTCAGAACATTGTGCTGACAATTTGACGACCCGGGTTCGAATCCGTTCGAGGAGATTTTTCTCTTGGAGTTAACATCAGTGCTGACTCCACTCTCCCCAAAAGTCCTTCGGATGAGACTTTAAACACAGGCCCCGTGTGTGAATGCACGAAGAACATCTTGCGCACACGTTAAATTCTGTTCTGTGGGAACAGATGACATTTCACTCACTCACTCAGTCCCATGTCCCAAAGGACGTAGGGGGGACATGAGAGAAGACGCAACAGAGATCTTTTTTTCATGGTTCACGATCCTGTGTGGCTAATAGGAGGTGTTGCAGGGGTTGGGCGGTCCAGTCTTTGATGTTGTCAACCCATGATTTCTTTTGGCGGCCTCTTCTTCTCTTGCCCTCGACTGTTCCTTGCAGGATGGTTTTTGCTAGGGTGTTGTGTCTTGTGGTGTGACCAAACCACATCAGCTTTCTCCTCTTTATGGTGGAGAGCACAGGCTCTTGGGGGCCCACACGCCTTTTGATTTCTTCTTTCACATAGTTATTGGTCTTGTGTTCCTTGTATGATATTTTGAGGAGTCTTCTGTGGCACTTGTTCTCGAATGCTTGGATTCTCCTCTCTAACTCTGCTGTCAGAGTCCATGATTCACAGCCATATAGGAGGATAGATATCACGAGGGATTTGTAAAGGTGGTATTTGGTGCAGAAGCTGATGTTGTTGCTTCTGATGATCTTCTCGAGTCTGACTAGAGCAGATGTTGCTGTTGCAATGCGAGCTTTCACTTCATTGTTCGATGTGCCATCTTTTGTTAGGATGGAGCCTAAGTATTTGAATTGGCTCACCTCTTCTAGTGTTTCTCCATTCATCTTTATTTCCGTGATGTCATTACTCGCGCTGTTGACCATGATCTTTGATTTCTCTGTACTGACCTCCATGCCGTATGCGCTCACTCGATCTGTTAAATTGTCTGTGAGGATTTGCAGTTCTTGTTTGCTGCTGCCCATGAGGTCAATGTAATCTGCAAATCTGAGGTTGCAAAGGGGTCTTCCACCAATGGAGATGGAAGTGTGGTGGTTTTGCAGTGTCTCTGTCATGATGTTTTCGAGGAAGAGGTTGAAGAGTACAGGTTAGAGAAGGCAGCCCTGGCGAACCCCAACCGTGGTCTTGAAGAACTCGCCCACATGATTGTTCATAAAAAACTGCATTTTTTGCGTTCTCGTACAGAGCTTTGATGACTTCAATTAGACAGCTGTCAATGTTGAAGTGCCTCAGTACTTGCCATAGGCCGTCATGCCATACCCTGTCAAAGGCCTTTTTGAAGTCTATGAAAGTGTGGTACAAGTCTTTTTGGTGTTGGAGATGCTTCTCTATCAGAATTCTCAGATTGAAAATTTGTTCCATTGTGCTGCGTTTTGGTCTAAAGCCTGCTTGTTCTTCTGCCAGGAGTTTTTCCGCTTGGTTTTTCAGTCTGTTGAGGACTACCTGCAGCATGATCTTGCTAGGATGACTTACGAGACTGATGGTTCTGTAGTTTTGGCATTGTTTGAGGTTTCCTTTCTTTGGCAGGGGTATTACAAGAGACTGTGTCCATTCTTTTGGCCATTCTTTGGTGTCGTGGATCTTCTGACAAAGTTCTGTGAACTTGTCATTTACAAAACTGCATTCACGCAGGGACTGGATGTGAAAAAGCACATAAGTGCTCATCCCATTATCCTCGATATAAAAGAAAAAAAATAAATAAATAAAATAAAACACAGGGAGAGACAATGAAACATAACTAACAGACACACAGGTAAGCAAACATGCACAAACAGACAGACAAACAGATGGTCAGACAGACAGACAGACAGACAGACAGACAAGCAACATATCAGAAGAAAAACAGATATACCAGTATCTTTGCTATCGATTCATTCATTCATTCATCACACATGATGACAAGAAAAACATCGAAAGCCCTTTCACTTGTGTGAGAAGGGAAAACCAAACTATCCACATAAAAAACAGTCTGAAAGAAAGAAGTAAACACAGCTGCCATGTAAAGGAAATATTGAAAGCAGTGCGGCCATTGAAATCACTACGCAACTGAACTGACGTGAAAGAAGACACATGACAAGACACACCTTCAAAAGAGCACAGAAAAAAAGTCCCACAGGCCCTGTCCCCACCCCTAACCCCCCTCCAAATAAACATGAAATAAATCCATCAATATAGCAATGTTTTGTGCACACGTCTGCAGAAATTCTTGCGCACTTGCCGAAACCTGATTTCGCCTTTAAGAAGAGTACACTTTTGGGGGGGTGGGGCGGCTTAGTTGGTTAGAGCATTTTGCATATAGGGCTTGTGAACTGCTGACCCGAGTTTGATTCCTGTAAAAGGGGACATTTTCTTCTGGAGCTAACAACTATGTCTGCTTCACTCCCCCTAAAAGTCCTTCGTATGAGACTATAAACTCAGGACCTGCGCGTGAAAGAAAACAGATAATCTTGCACACAGTCTAGTATCTGTTGGGTCTTTTGGAAGAGTAAGTCATCATGTGTGGGAGGGAATGGATACAAAAAAAATGACAAAGATGTGTACACACGTGGCCTGGATGTAAGGAGAGAAAAAGTGCTTCTTCCATTTTCTTCGAAAGAACGAGCCAATAAATTAAAAACTATTAAATAGATCAATTAAAAGATAAAACGAACAGATAAAGCAATTAATGAATAAATGCATAAATAAAAAACGAAAAAGCGAAACAAAAAAAGGAATGAGAAAAAAAAGAAAGAAAGAAAGAAAAAAAGAAAGAAAGAAAAAAAAAGAAAAAAAGAAAGAGAGAAAGAAAGATAGAAAGAATAAAAAAGGGAATAAATACAGGAACGCTGAAAGAAAAGAAGAAAAGGGAAAGCAAAGAGAAAGAAAGAAAGAAAGAAAGAAAGAAAAAGACAGAAAGAAAGAAGAAAGAAAGAAAGAAAGAAAGAAAGAAAGAAAGAAAGAAAGAAAGAAAGAAAGAAAGAAGAAAGAAAGAAAAGAAAGAAAGAAAGAAAGAAAGAAAGAAAAAAAAAAACACATTTAGAATTAATGCTGCAGATAAAATTTCAACATTCATATAGTTGCACGCAAACAGACACACAGACACAGACACACAGACACACACAGACACACACACAGAGACACAGAGACACAGAGACACAGAGACACACAGAGACACACACACACACACATATATATATATATATATATATATATATATATATATATATATATATATATATATATATATATATATATATATATATATATATATATATATTTGGTCTTCAGTTTAGTCTAGGAGAGAGACATATTCTCACAGCCGTTAGTGGTAACACCATAGCGACAACGTCACGCGGTAAGCAGATTTGAAAGAAAGGAGCACTGCTTCAACGCTCGCTCTATGCTCTTTGACAGGGTTCCTTTCAAAGAAAGGAGCAGAAAGCACGTATGCATTTAATCTGCACTTGGCTGATTGAATCCATGACTCGTTTCTTAGATATTTTTGCTTTTTTTAATTGATATGTTCCCGTCCTTTTATATATATATAATGTATGGGTTGAAGTTATGGATATATTGTAACGTGATACAAATTGTTTGAATTTTTTTTTAAACTTTGAATAAACATATGGTCTGATATAATATGTGTAAACACTTTATGATTTTTTAAAAACTCTGTTCATACTTACTCGTTTGGCGCGCGCGTAGGTGTTGGCTCGCGCGTGTGCATGTGTGTGTGTGGAGGGGGGGTGGGGGCTGGCAAATTTGAAATGAAAATCTGTCAAAAAGCATAGAGGTGGCATTGAAGCAGAACTGCCGATTTAGAACAACAGCATGATAGAAGACATGCATCCACGAAGTTGGAATGTGGCTACCTAAATAGTGTAGGGAGGAGGGGGAGACAGACAGCCCCAATAGATTAAAAAAATATATCTGCACTTGTGAACCTCAGAGCTCTAGCTGAAGAACGAAAACAAAACTTTAAAAAGTGAGACCTGTCAAGAAGCGTGCAGGGTGTTCTGGCCATATGCCAACTGCACACTGCGTGGTCTGGGCAGTCAGGCAGCTAGGTACCCCAGCTCTGCTGGTCTGCTGGCTTGTGTGCAGGGTGTGAGGCCACAGCTGGGGAGAGGAACAGCGCACTGTAGTCTGGTGGTTGAGGATTATGTAATACACCCACCACCTCAAGTACTCACTGGGCCAGGGTGAAACCTCTCTCAGTTATGATGCAAACACATTGCCTAGACCTGAATCAAAGTGGCGGTCTCATTTGTTTTTTCCTTCCGCCACCATAACTCTGAAGTTCACCAGTGGTAAGATTTAGTGTATGCAATCATACCCCAACAACACAAAGCCCCAGCACTATTTAGGCAGCCATATACCACTTGAGGGACGATGTCTAAACACAGCACCTGTGTGCATGCTGGTTGTCAGGAGGGCAAAGGGCAAGTGACAAAGAACCAATAAGGTGACGCGGGTATATCAGCTAGTTTTCAACTGCCTCTTAATGCCACAAGTGCAACGCCCACCCATTATTTTTCTTTCCTTTTCTTGTCTATAACTGTATGTATTTCCCTATCAGTTTCTCTTTTCTACACAATTGTGTCAGGGACAACCCTCTTGTTGCCGTTGCTTCTTTTTACGCGCTAAATAACGATGTGGTATCAGGTGGCCAGAAGTCTCAAACAAAGAACTGTAGGACAGGACCAGATATGCTCCAATCGAGACAGATATCAAAAAAAGGAAATGGGGATGGCTCAGCCATACGCTCCACAAGCCTGCTTCAAAGTCACCAGGCAGGCCCTTGACTGGAACCCACAAGGGAAGTGGAAAGTAGGTCGACCAAAACAGACCTAGCCTTGAAGCATTGAAGCAGAGACGAAGTCAGCTTGAGTGACGTGGGCCGAGCTGAAGAGGATCTCCCAGAGCCAAGTCCTTGGAGGAGTGTTGTTGCGGACCTTTGTTCCCACAGGAATTTACAAGCATAAGGAAGAAATACACAGGACCTCGGTTTATCATATCATCCAAAAGACTAGCACCCAGAACACCACTTATGATCTAAAGGATGGGGGAAACGTTTTGGGTCCAAACGGGATTCAAACTGCTGCACACTCCAATGTAGCCTTTTTGTTTTCTGGGCAAACACATTACCTCTAGACCACTGATCACCCAACTGTCTGTCAAACCCCTTATATTTGTACTGGTTTGTCTTGTCTTGCTTTGTACTTGTTTCACCTTTTGTATTATTATCTTTTGTGTGATTTTGTATTTCCTTGTTTGTACTGCTATGTCTCCTCTTGTACTGTTTCATCTTTTGTATCGTCATCTTTTGTGTGATTTTGTCTTTCCTTGTGATTCTGTTTTGTCTTCTCTTGTATGGTTTCACTTTTGTGTCGCCATCTTTCCCTCACCTTTTCTCTCTTTGTTTCACCCTGCCTTGCCTCGTCCTTCTTGTCCTATTCTTTATTGCAGTTGTTTTCTTTCTACACCCTCCTATCTGGTCTAATCCAGAGTCAGAGCATGTCAACAAAACAATTTCATAAACTTCGTTCACTTATAAAGTTTTACAGGTTGCAAACTATTAATTGTTTGGTAGTTTGTGCAGCTCAAGCTGCAAAGCCGATTGATGCTGATATATATATATATATATATATATATATATATATATATATATATATATATATATATATATATATATATATATATATATATATATATATATATATATATATATATATATATATATAATTTTTATTTTTTTTATTTTTTTTTTCTTCTTCTTCTTCTGTTCTGCTCCTCCTCAGGCTTTGTGTTAATTTTCTTTGCTTATCCATCAAAGATGGTCAAGATGTTGCCTCTCTTGGTACCGTCATGATTTTTTGGCTTAAAAACTCTTCCTAGTATTACATGCACAGACAGGCATAACTGGGAGAGGGGTGACAGAGAAGGTGAGAGAGGAAGGGGTGAAAAAGGTAAGGGCGAGGGGGAGGGGGAGATTTATATGAAGAGAAAGAAGCTCGTGCCAAAGACGGAGCAGTTTTATAAACTGCTGACAAGAAAATACGCTGCTTCTGTTCAACACTTATGAAAGACTGGTTTTGTGACTCACGTAACCAAGCACTAGTGGTGACGTACATATGGGTGCGTCTCGTAGCCAAGCAACAGCGGTGACGTAATAGGGGTGCTGTCAACAGACTGTTACATTAACGTCTGTCTGCTGGGTGCCCCCTCATATCCTCACTGAACAGCTGACAGTGAACATCGCTGCTTTTACCTGGACATAATCTTCCGTTTAACATAAAACTGTGAACATTGTTGGTTTTACCTGGATATACTTTTTTTTGCTCAACACATAAATGTAAGCATCATTGGCTTTACCTGGACAAAATCGTTTGTTTAACACAAAAATATCAAACTAGATATAATTTTTTTTTTGTTCAACACAGAACTGTGAACATCGTTGGTTTTATATGCAGAAAGTCTTTTGTTTACACAAGACTGTAAACATAGTTGGTTTTACATGGACATGATTACACCTTTGTATAACACATCACTGTTTATGTCGTTGGATTCACCTGTGCACATCTCTTTGAAGGACATGTACCTGTGAACATTGTTGATTTGGCCTGACTGCACTTCTTTATAAAACAGGTAACAGCTTGTTGTGTACTTGCCAGACTCAAGCAAGGTGTTTTCTACTGTGCTGTGCTGTTTAAAATCGTACTGTGTGCTGTTGTGGTGTGTTGTATTGTGTTCTGTTGTGCTGTGCTGTGCTGTGCTATGTTGTATTGTGTTGGTTTGCGTTGTGTTGTATTGTACTGTGTTGTGTTGTGTTGTGTTGAGTTGAGTTGTGTTGTGCTGGATTGTGTTGTGTCATTTGCAACTCTGCCAGTGCCGTGTTTCCCTGTAGATTATCATACATACCAGGGCAGACATTTTTGTGCTTCGGCTACAGCTTTGAGGCTCACCTACACTACAGAGGGACGGATAGCCTAGTGGTCAGAACATTGCGCTGGCAATTTGACGACCCGGGTTCGAGTCCGGTCGAGGAGATTTTTCTCCTGGAGTTAACATCAGTGCTGACCCCACTCTCCCCAAAAGTCCTTCGGATGAGACTTTAAACCGAGGCCCTGTGTGCAAACGCACGCAGAACATCTTGCGCATACGTTCAATCCTGTTCCCCTTTTCGTAAAAATAGGCCATCGTGTGCCGGTAGGAACAGATGACATTTAGAAAACTGCATACACACGGGGACAGGATGAAAAAAGCACAAGGGTGCTTATTTCATTATCTTCGATAGAAAAGAATAAATCAAATAAATCAAAATCATGTTTGCATGTGCCACTATTCTTGTTTACCATTAAGGTAGCTGCCTAGGACTCGGGGAATGATGTCTAAACAGGACAGTCACACCAGTGTGCATGTGCTTATTTTCAATTGTGTCATCCATTTGTCAGTCATTCGGATGAGACTATAAACCGAGGCTCCGAGTGCAAACGCATGCAGAACATCTTGCACACACGTTAAAACCCCGTTCCGCCTTTCCGAAGAGCAGACCGTTGTGTGCCAGTAGGAGCGGATGACAAACATATATTAAAAAAAAAACAGCATGCAAGCGTATGTCGTGTTTAGACACCATCCCTGAGGAAACATAGGGGAGTTGGAGTCCTCTGAGCGGCTCAGGACTGTATATATCTATATATCTATATCTATATCTATATCTATCTATATCTATCTATATCTATATATCGAGAGAGGGGAGAGAGAGAGAGAGAGAGAGAGAGAGAGAGAGAGAGAGAGAGAGAGAGAGAGAGAGAGAGAGAGAGAGAGAGAGAGACAGAGACAGAGACAGAGACAGAGACAGAGAGACAGACAGAGACAGACAGACAGAGACAGAGACAGAGACACAGAGAGAGAGACAGACAGAGAGAGAGACAGACACAGAGAGAGAGAGAGAGAGAGAGAGAGAGAGAGAGAGAGAGAGAGGGAGAGAGAGAGAGAGAGAGAGAGAGAGAGAGAGAGAGAGAGAGACAGAGACAGAGAGACAGAGAGACAGAGACAGAGACAGAGACAGATAGTAGGCACTCATCAGTCTCGGAAGAATATGGAGTTGCGCTCTAGTCTTTAGAGCGCAAAGCCTGGGCAAGTATGTATGGAGGGCAAGCTGTTACCCATGCAGCAGACCCCCCCCCCCCTCTCCACGGCACTGGAATGATCCATTGGAAGGGCATTGACCGATACGAATGGTTCCAGAACCGCCGCAGGAGCCACCAGAACGTTGCCATATACCTACAGCCCCGAGCCGCTCTGGGACTCCAACTCCCCGATTTTTCCTCAGGGATGGTGTCTAAACACGACACTTGTGTGCATGCTGGTTTGTTATAATTTTGTCATCCGCTCCTACCGGCACACGATGGCCTACTCTTCCGAAAGGTGGAACGGGGTTTAACGTGTGCGCAAGATGTTTTGCGTGCATTCGCACACGGGGTCTCGGTTTCGAGTCTCATCCGAATGACTTTGACATTCAGTTCGATTTTTTCGTCAAACTGGGAAGAAAGGACGAGGCTGGGTACGAACCCAGAAACTCACGATTTACATATTGGCAGGCGAACGTCTTAACCATCCTGCCACCGTCCTTCCCATACACAGAGTTCACGTAACTAACAAAGAAGTGAAAACCATAAACTGAAAACGCTATCAGTCCATATGAAGAGCTCCTGACTAGAAATAATTATGTTAACAGGTCTGTTGGCATTGTACAGTTGTTGTAAGATCTGATAGTTGGCATTGTACATCTGTTGACAGATCTGACAGTTGGCATTGTACATCTGTTGACAGATCTGACATTTGGCATTGTACATCTGTTGACAGATCTGACAGTCAGCAAACTAAACACGGTCGTTAGTTTTGTCCATCAACTGAAGGAAAGCTGTTATCAGCTGAAATATGTGTATGTGTATTCCCGTGTGTGTGTGTGTGTTCAAATTCATTTAACGTCTTTTCACAAATTGTGATATTAGACAGGAGGGGGGGGGAGTAGGTGGGTGTATGAGTGTCAGGAAAAGAGGGTGTAGTTGGCAATGAATGGGATAAAGAATTTCAGGGAGTCAATACTTGCTAAGTAAATTTAAAAAAAAAAAAAAAAAAAAAAGGAAAAAAAAAACCCACCTTTTTGTCACTAACCTATTGAACTACATACAGTAAGCAAAAACAGGAAATGCAGTTCTAACAATCTCTAACAAAATCAGTAATTCCAATGAAAAACGTAACTAAATAGTTACTTAATTTCACATAAGAAAACACAAAATACCCCTCCCAGAAAAAAGAACGGAATACCCAACAATAACTGCGAAAAATCAGCTACAATCAGCAACATCTCCTAGCCCTCACCCCCCAAAACCAAACAAAACTAAACAACAGTAGGAATACAAATACCGAGTACAAGAAAAATACGAACCCCCCCCCCCCCCCCCAAAAAAAAAAAAAACAACAACAAAAAAAAAACACCCTCACAAACATGACAAAACAAACAAACAAAACAAAACAAAACAAAAATCCGATTAGAGCATCTTTAGAGTCCAAAGCAATCACAATAACAAACCAACTGGACTATGAATCAACGATCTAAAAAAGTCATACATAAGTGATAGATTGTTAAAGATAGCTGATGGAGAATTTACCATCAAAACGGGAATATGCCCTTTTAAGCTGCTGCATGTTAGTACATGATCAACTGTTATATTATTACCGCATATGCAAAAAACATTTCCAACATATTTTGTCTTAAAGCAATTCAATTTCCATCTACAAGCTAAGGAAACAATCTGCTTTGAACAATATACATCACGTTCTCGTGTTTTAACAAAAGACTCAAATTTATGTAGTTCTTTGTGAGCACCTAGACACCCGAGCCTCATTTCCTCGCACTGAAATAACTGTTCTTGTGATTTTATTACAAAATGATAACACTCTTGAAGTGAAAATGGGAGTACTAAATGTGACACCTCCAATGAACCCTTTGCTCCTTTCTTTGCTAGGATGTCCACTTTTTCATTGTAGTAAAAACCACTGTGGGATGGAATCCAACAGAAGGTTAGTTCCGAGCCCTTTAAAGATAAAACATGAATTAAATGACAGATTTCAATAACGATTTCAGATCTAACTTTTGTTTGCAAAGAACTAATGGCATGAATTACAGATTTAGAATCTACACAAAACAGAATCTGAAAGATTATTTTAGGAAAACTAACCAGGAAATTTAGGGCCATCAATATTGCGATTAGTTCCGCTGTAAATATCGAGATATCTTTTCCAAGATGAAATTGGTTTTCAGTTTTTAGATCTGGTATAATATAAGCAGCACCAGCGTTATTGTTTAATACTGAACCGTCTGTGATCACTTTTAAGTGATTGGGATAATTATCTTCCAAATGAATTTTGGCATGAGAAGACACTAAATTGATATTGTCTTTTTTCGCTAGATCAATATAATTGATGTCAAACTTTGCTCTGTTGAGTTCCCAGAATGGAACTGGGGGCACTACATCCCGCTGTGCTATATTACCTGATGGATTCAACCCAGACTTTGTAAAAATGTCAGATGTGTATGTTCTCAATGTGATATGTGATGATATAGATCTTACTCTCTTTGGAAAATGGTTATCCGACTTAAGATTGATGACTGATTCCAAATCGTTTTGAACAGTCAGACTTCTCAAAACAAATTTACTGCAAGCAACTCTCCTATAATCTTCCAAAGGTAAAACCCCTGAGGCACTGTATGTTTTTAAACATGAAGCGTGGATAGGTAGGCCAAGAGCAAGTTTATATGCCCTGCAGTCTATGCTTTGGAGTTTTTTCAAAAGATATTTTGGGGCACCAAAAAATACTTCCTGGGCAAAGGTTAATTTTGAACGAATTAGCGATGTTGAAAGATGCAACAAGGTGAAAATATCTTGGCCCCAAGGCTGGTTACTGACAATTTTCAAAATGCTTAAGCTTTTTCTTGCTTTAGTTAAAATGTATTCAATATGTTTATGCCATGTTAATTTTGATGTTAGAAAAACTCCAAGGAATTTAACTGCTTGTTTATATTGTAAAATTCCACCGTTTATTTTAAAACTAGGCATTTCAATTGGATTTGCTCCATTATTAAACAACATCATGTGAGTTTTATCTCTTGATAGTTGTAATACATTTTCAGTCATATAATTAGTTATAGCATTTAAATCGTTTTGATATAACTCGTTTTGATCGTGTGTGTGTGTGTGTGTGTGTGTGTGTGTGTGTGTGTGTGTGTGTGTGTGTGTGTGTGTGTGTGTGTGTGTGTGTGTGTGTGTGTGTGTGTGTGTGGTAGAGAGTGTGTGTGTATGAATGTGATTGTGTGTGTATGTTTGTGAATGTGTGTGTGTGTGTGTGTGTGTGTGTGTGTGTGTGTGTGTGTGTGTGTGTGTGTGTGTGTGTGTGTGTGTGCGTGGTGTGTGTGTGTGTGCGTGTGTGTGTGTGTGTTTGTGTGTGTGTGTGTGTGTGTGTGTGTGTGTGTGTATGTGTTCACATCTGTGTGTGTGTGTGTGTGTGTGTGTGTGTGTGTGTGTGTGTGTGTGTGTGTGTGTGTATGTGTGTGTTTACATCTGTGTGTGTGTGTGTGTGTGTGTGTGTGTGTGTGTCTGTGTGTGTCTGTGTGTGTCTGTGTGTGTCTGTGTGTGTGTGTGTGTGTGTGTGTATGTGTGTGCAGTGTGTGCGTGTGTGTATGTCTGTGTGTGTGCGTGCGTGTGTGCGTGTGCGCGGGCGCACGCGCCTGTGTGTGTGTGTGTGTGTGTGTGTGTGTGTGTGTGTGTGTGTGTGTGTGTGTGTGTGTGTGTGTGTGTGTGTTCGTGTGTGTGTGTGTGTTCACCTGTTCGATCCATTTTACGTCTTTTCACAAAATGTGATATTAGACATTTAAAAAAAAAGGAAAAGAAATGTATGTGAGTGTGAGTGTGTATGTGGGGAGGGGGTGGGGGTAGGAGGAGTTTTGGAAGTGGGGAAGAACTCATGTGTGTGCGTGCGTGCGTGCGTGCGTGCGTGCGTGTGTGTGTGTGTGTGTGTATGTGTGTGTGTGTGTGTGTGTGTGTGTGTGTGTGTGTGTGTGCGTGTGTGTGTGTGTGTAAATACGCTTGTGCTTACATACCTACATGCAACAGAATTATAACAGTAGATGGACAGCATAGCGGTGCTATAGTCATGGCTGTTGTAGTGTGGAGGTATCACTGGTGCACTGCTGTGTGTTGCAGACTTCTGAGCAGCTCCTCCAAACGTCCCCTACAATGGCCACTGGAGGCAGTGTCAAGTGCCGTCACCAGGACATGTGTAAGATTCACAAGGAAAAGAAACTGGAGTTTTACTGTGTGAAATGTGACCAAGCAATATGTATAGGCTGTAAACTAACCAGCCACGAAAAACACAAAACAAAAGACCTCACTGCAGTCATTTCTAAAAAACAGACAGAACTGAAATCAGACCAGCAACGTCTGGAGCGTGCTATGTCTGACGTAACAGGAACCATGACGTCACTGCATTCAGAAAGACAAGATCTGGAGAAGAAGATAGCAGCACTGGAGAAAAACATTCATAACCGTCACGCCATCATAGTGGCTGCTGCTGACAGAGAGAGAGACAAAGTGCTGAAGTCACTGCAGTCACTTCACACAGACCTGGACAGTGGCGTTGTCCGTGATATTGAACAGCAAGAGGACTACAACGCAGAGTTGTCCAGTCTTCTCCAACAACTGGACAATGCCCTCACCTCAAGAAGTGCCACTGACGTCATCAATGTTGCCATAGAGATGAGAAGTGGGCATGGCAGTCCGGCAGCAATAGATGAAATGACGTCACCAGTAGACAGACCATTCCAAAGACCTGTTCTAAGGTGTGACTTCAACACTGACAATGTGACAAAGGAGATAGAAAACTACATGGGTAGCGTGTTCCTGATGGAGATGAAGGAGAGAGTGGAAGAAGTAATGGTGACAGAGTGTTTTCAGTGTGCACAGGAGCCAGATGTGCATGTCTTTTCTTTGTGTCATGTTGATGAGGATTTCCCCAGAGTGCGGGTGTCATATGAACAGTGTGGGATGAAGAAGGACGCTCCAGGCCAAATATTTACAGAGACAGGGGAATGTGTGGGCACTGATGAGAAGGTGGGCAAAGTGTCCTACAAATGTTATGCTGAAGGAGAGACAATTTCCCCTGCTGAACGGTCAGGCAGGTTTAGAACTTACTGTAAATCACCAACTGCTGCACACTCCAGTCTGGACAACAACATGTCAGGACAAGCAGACATTCAAAGAGTCACAGTGACATCCACAGACCCTTTTAAATCAAAAACCAAAACAGCGTTCACAATCCAGGTGGGCCCTCACCGTGCATTTGACGTGGACAGCACAGAGCAGTATTTTGCTGTGGTGGAGGAAGCCAAAAAGTCCACTCTCCCGCGCAGAGTCCATTTGTACCGAAGGTCAGTGGAGAAGGCAGTCAGCACGTACACCCCTCCTACAGAAGAGTGCCGGCCCTCAGATGTCTGCTTTTACACACTGGGCGGGGAGAACGTTCTTCTTGTAACAGACGAGGGAACTGATTCTATCCACGTTGTCAAAATCAGTGGAAACAGAATGCACTTTGCTGGGTACCTGAGTGCTGGTTGTCCCTCCCTTGTTCAACCCACAGCAATAACGCTGGATGTGCATGACCGCCTGTGGGTTGCTTGCAGGGGAGGGAGTGTTTTGAAGATGAAAAGGATTGGCTTAGCATATGGGAGTATGTTCAGTGAGTGATGAGTTTGCAGTGATAATATAAAGTTTACTTCAATAAGCACGTTTCGTGTGTAACATTTACAACATTAGTCATAGAGTGTGAAGAGGAAGAGACGGTGCTCTGTGCCATATCCCTTTGTCTTTGTCTCCGTACCTTTCTCTGAGTTGGTGCATCTGTCTGTCTATTTTTGTCCTTCTGTCCTTCCGTGTCTCTTTATCTCTCAGTATATGTCTATGCGTCTCTTTCTCTCTCTGTCTCTCTCTGTTTTTGTCTGACTCTATCTGTCTGAGTATGTCTCTGTGTTTCTGTCTCTGTCTATATATTTTTCTCTTGGTGAGTGTGTGTGTGTGTGTGTGTGTGTGTGTGTGTGTGTGTGTGTGTGTGTGTGTGTGTGTGTGTGTGTGGTCTGTCTGTCTGTCTGTCTGTCTGTCTGTCTGTCTGTCTGTCTGTCTGTCTGTCTATCTGTCTGTATATGTCTGTGTGTGTGGTTGTCTTTCTCTCTGTCTCTCTCTGTCTCTTTCTCTGTCTCTCTCTGTCTCTCTGTCTCTC
>CM060343.1:33472605-33477605 GCA_030674155.1 Stramonita haemastoma
CTATCCACATTCTGATTGGAATGGATATCTCTAAGCAAAAGATGTGTCAAACTGTGCCAGGTGTGTACAGGTATTTCTATGTGGTCATCTTTGCTTGGGTGTATTTGTGTATGTCCTCTGTTTTCCCCAGTGTCTGTCTGTTTGTCTGTGACATTGTTTTGTCTGTCACTCTGATCAAAGCAGTTTCTTCATCTTCTTCTGTATCCAGACAAGGTGATCCACATGTCAGTTCTGGACTTAACATTGAAAGCCGTAGGAAAACCTATTACAGAACAACAGTCATGGTTCTGGCAATATCATGTGCTTTTCTCATTCTAACTTTGCCTAACTGTGTCTACTTGATTTGGTCAAGCTTTATTTTTAAAGTCATAGGACGGCATCCACAAACCATTCCCATGGTCGGTCTTGTATATGCAGTGACACAAACAATTATGGTACACCAACAGCGCCATTAATTTTTACCTCTACTGTCTCACTGGAACCAAATTCAGAAGGGAGTTTATCAACTGGATCTGCTGTGGTGCTCAGAGTCCCTCTGCTCCATCTGTACACAAGGCAACTTAGACAGAAAAAGAGGATGATGCAAACATACTGGAAACAATGTCACTACTAAAATGGCTTGTCTCTCAGTATATTTGCCACAGACAGGCCAGTGACAGTTTTGGACACCCATCCAGTGTGATCCAGTTGACTTTCCATGAGATGGTCAGTCAGCACAGCTAGAAAAGGAATTAAGCTTGTTTACCCTTAGTGTCTAGATGCCACTTCAGTTTGAAGTCAATCTTTATTTGTGTGACCTTATTACCAAGTGTAACAGAAGGAATGCTGCTAAAACACCATTTTAATTTTGTAACCTGAAGCAATTTTGTAGAGTGGGTTTAAATTTTCTCTGAGGTATCTGCTAGAAAAGATGATGACAAAGAAATAGGTCACAAGAAACCTGAGGTATCTGCTAGAGAAGATGAGGACAAACAAAAAGTTACAAGGAACAAGGCACTATGCATAGACTATCCCTCTCTTGTTTCTTGGCACATCGTGTGTCAGTGCAAAATCAGTACAGACTCACCTGACCACCCCCACAGGACAGACAGCATTGAATACCGGGGGACACGGCTGGTTAGGGAGCAACACACTGTAAATAGATCTGCCTACAAAGGCGTTGTTTTATGGTGCATCTCTTGCATGATCTTCTCAAGAAGAATTTGAATGAGGTAGACAGGTCTGAACACTTATGGTCTGTCAGTATTGATGGAATCCCTACCTGGTGGAAATTATGTGCTAGTAATTCACTCTTTTCTATGTCTCTATTTGCTTGTGCCTTGTTCCTTTTCTTCTTATCAACTCTGTTTCGTCCATTTATTACCTGTTTGCTCAATTCCCCTGCCTTATTTCTGAAAGTCTTAAAGGATAACAGTTCTCTTCCATGCCAAAGTCAGCTGTGTTGGGCCTGACTTATTAGGTGCAGAATAGCAGCAGAACGCAAATTGCTCATTTTACAGACAACTATTGCTGTCTGAATGTTGGCAAAAGAAGGAATAAAAAAAGAAAAATAGCCTGTAGAAATGCTAGTTGCAGTGAATAAGCTGGCTTCACACCTATCAGGCTCAGAAGGGTGTGAACACATGACACCCTGTATGAATCCACTTATCTTTGAAAAAAAAGTCTTTAGCATGATCACTCTATAGAACTGCACTACTAGCATAGCCATATTGCATGAATGATCTGCACCAAGCCATACTCTGTGTGAAAAGTTCTGAGGATGTGCATTGTTCACTAGAATAATTATGTTGGTTACATTCATGTTATTTCATATCAGCAGGGTATGGAGCTTTAGTTTTGTTCATGATTTAAGCATGATGTTTCGTGGGTTTTATCAATACACAAAAATACCAACATACATGCTATATCCTCTGTATTCTCTCCTTACACCCCCTTCCTCTTTATACTTTACCTTCCTTTACACATTCTTAATTCCTCGTCTGATATCACTGAGCATGAACACATATTATATTGAAGACAAAAACTGTAAATATTCTATAAAAAACAACTTTGCAAACACAAATTCTGGTATACCTAGACAAACCTCAGGAAGGGACACGATACCACTTCCACAGACAGTGAACTTAGACAGTGCCAGAACTACAAGGCAGCTAGCACTACAAGCCACCCAAACAAGCCAATGATCAGAGTGATTCTCAATACATTCAAGCCAAAAGAAACAAAATAGCCCAAAGAAATTCTAGCAGATAGATAAGCTGGCTTCACACCTGGGAAACACATAACTGGGAAAATCTTCAACTGTTAGCTCATAATCGAGAAACCTTTCCAACACTAGTATGATCGACTCAATAATTTCATTTCTTAAAGCATTTGACCTAGTGTGATGCAGACACCAGATGACACGATTCACAAAAACTGCATACACACGGGGACTGAATGTAAAAAAAGCACTTGTCCCACTATTCTCGATATAAAAGAATAAAACACGAAAAAAAAAATGGATGCAGGGGAATGTTTTGGGCCAAAATAGGAATCAAAATACCGCACACTTCCAACCTGGACTTTTCGTGAGCAGCTACATTTGAAATAAAAACAAAAAAAGCAAATGTACAAATTGATGATACCATCTTCATGTGGATTAGCTGTTTCTAAGTTTTGAAGAATACCTATAAAGTTGAATTGATTTGTTTTTCTTGTTATGTTTTCGTATCATGTCTTGGCTGGTATTTTCATTCTTACATTTTTTCCCCTAAATGGCAGCACAAATAGAAATGCGATTTCTGCCTACATTTTCATCATACATTGTCCGAGATGTTAACCCAAGTTTACGAAAGATAATTGCTAGAAACAAATAGCAGTTGGATACGGTTCTCTGGGATTTCAATGCATAGTTAAGGAGCACAAAAAGTGAACGAATAAACGAATGATTGAATGAATGAATGAATAAATGAATGTGTGTGTGTGTGTGTGTGTGTGTGTGTGTGTGTGTGTGTGTGTGTGTATGTGTGTGTGCGTGCGTGCGTGCGTGCGTGCGCGCGCGCTCGCGCGCGCGCGTGTGTGTGTGTGTGTGTGTGTGTGTGTGTGTGTGTGTGTGTGTGTGTGTGTGTGTGTGTGTGTGTGTGTGTGCGTGTGTGTGTGCGTGCGTGCGTGCGTGTGTGTGTATGTGTATGTGTGTGTGTGTCGTGTATGTGTTTTGCTTTGTAATAGATAACAATTTTACTACAAATGGGTTCAGGGTTGTTAGTGTGGAACTAACTATACCCACCTTTTAAGTTTGTGTTTTAGAGCTCTTTATTTTTTATTTATTTTTTATTTATTTATTTCTTCTTTTATATCAAGGATAACAGAATAAGCAATCATGTGCGTTTTTTCATCCGGTCCCCGTGTGTATGTAGTTTTGTAAATATTGTCATCTGTTCCCACCGGCACACGATGACCTACTCTTACGAAAAGCGGAACAGGATTTAACGTGTGCGCAAGATGTTCTGCGTGCGTTCGCACACGGGGCCTCGGTTTAAAGCCTCATCCGAAGGACTTTTGGGGAGAGTGGAGTCAGCACTGATGTTAACTCCAGGAAGAAAATTTCCTCGACCGGACTCGAACCCGGGTCTTCAAATTGCCAGCGCAATGTTCTGACCACTAGGCTATCCGCCCCCCACTTTTTGTGCTTCTTTGTTTATGTGTGTAACCTTCCTTGCTTTATGATGAAAATATTGATGATGGAATATACATACTTTTTTAAATTGCTATTTCTAACGCTGGTGCATTAAAAAGATTCGTTTTGAGAAAGCTAAGCTTCTGGAATAATCCTAAAGAATACTTGTTAATACGATTTTCTATAAATTTCTAGGAGTTTCTGGAGTGTACTACGGTATTCTAAGAAACACTAGACGTTTTTAGGCAACTTACCGTACCGAGTATTTTTAACTTCAATAGTTAAAACAAACAATTGTTCAAAAAATGTTTACATTAGGTGGTGTTTTTGGGGGGTTCTCATTTTTTTGGGAATGTTTAACAGTATTCTGAACACTGTTCAAAATTTCCCAAGCGATCCCCGGTATTCTAGGGAGTTCTGGGAGTTTCTGGACTGATGTAGATAGGTCCGGACATTTCTGGAAGGTTCTAGTCTTTACCAGTGTCTGGTAGAATGTCTTGAGTGCTGTGTGTGAGAGACTTTCTTTGCAGCAGAACGGGAGGAGGCATTAGGAACGGTCATGAAGCGTTCTCATAGCGTGTGGACAGAGTGTAGCCACAGAGTTGTTTTTTTAAGGGTGGTGGGATAGAGCATGGTTAGAGCATTATACTCACGATACGATAATCCTTGATGGAGTCAGGGCTCCACACCCCACTAAGACTCCCGTTCTAGGGATTTTCTTTCAGAGTTGACATCAGCGCAGACTCCACTCCCTCTTAAAGTTCCACAGATGAGACTCTAAACCGAGGCTTCGTGTGAGAACACATGCATAACATCCTGCACACGCGTTAAACCCGTTTGACATGTTACAAGAATAGGTAATGTGTGCGTCTGCGAACAAATGACTAAATACATGCTAAAAAAAATAAACTACTTGCCCGTCGGCGTCGACAGTAGATATTCTCGAAGTCGGAATGTAGCTGCGATAATTGGAGGGTGGGAAATGGGGGCAACAACTGTCGCACACACACAATTATCTTCACTGGTGAACCTCCGATCTTTAGCCAAGTAACAGAAACAACAATGAAACAACAATACCAACAAAACAAATCCGCCCACCCCTGATTTTAGATTATTGATTTCATATAACAGTTGACAGTATTCCTTTGAAATTTGGAGCTTACATCATTTATTTTTGCTGTAGAACTAGTGTGTTGAAGATTTTGTGAAGATTTTGTGGCAGAAGGAATGAAATCAAATTTGAGTTCTGAGTCTGTTGTTGCTTTGTCTGTCAGAGTTTTGACATTTTAGTCAGCGTGCTACATCTACTGGGAATTTTTTCAGGAAACAAAGAGTGTGTTAGTTC
>CM060343.1:33480105-33483653 GCA_030674155.1 Stramonita haemastoma
CGGATGTAGTTGTGCAGGTGTCATGCTGACAGATGCATATGCACATATGCCACGGTGACAGATGCAATTGTATAGGTGTCACACTGACAGATGCATATGTATATATGTCACGATGACAGATGCAATCTTATTGGTGTCACACTGACAGATGCATATGTACATATGTCACATTGACAGATGCAATTGTATAGGTGTTACACTGACAGATGCATATGCACATATGTCACGGTGACAGATGCAATTGTAAAGGTGTCACACTGATAGATGCAATTGTGCAGGTGTCATATTGATAGATGCAATTGTGCAGGTGTCACACTCACATATGCAATTGTACATGTGTCCACCTTCACGTACACCTGTCCCGTAGTCCTGTAGACCGTGGGGAACCACTGACAATGTCGCAACCAGCTTCCTCCACTCCTCACAGTCCTCCACCCTCTCTGGCGGATCGCCCAACCCAAGGCCTGTCCACTCTCTGATGTTGTCATCTCATCGTTTCCTCTGTCTGCCTCTTCGTCTCTCTCCCCTTACTGTTCCCTGTAAGACTGTCTTGGCCAGTCCAGATGTATGTGTGACGTGCCCTTACCATTTCAGCTTGCAATTTTTCACTGAAGTAAGGAGCTCTCCATATGGTCCTGTGTCATTATTTGTTCTGGTTCACACTTCTTTATTAGGGATGCGAATTTTGTATGAAGCCTCATCAACATATTGCATGAAGATCAGTGCAAAGAAAACCCAATTGATGACAAATAATGCCAATGGCATAAGTAATGACTTGATTATATATGAAAGAAAATTGGAACCATCCTTAGCTTCGAATATCTGGGGGTCGTTGTATCAAATGAAAGATCAAGACCTGAAATTCTCTCCAGGATAACCCAGACCACAGCTGCAATGACCAAAGTTAAAGTTCTCTGGAATGCTAAGAACATTGCCATCGGCTTCAAGATTAGACTGATGTGTTCCCTGATCATGTCTATATTTCTGTACGCATGTAAAACATGGACCGTAACAGTAGATGTTGAAATAATAATACAGGTATGGAGATGAGATGCTTTTGCAAACTCCTTGGCATTTCATGCATACATCATACAGGTGTTACACTGACGGAAGCAATGGTAAATGTGTTAGACTGGCAGATACAATTTTACTTGTGGCACACTGACAGATGCAATCATACAGATGTCATACTGACAAATATATAATTATACAGGTGTCACACTGGCAGATGCATTTGTAGAGGTGTCACACTGACAAATGTAATTAAACCGGTTTCACGCTGACCGACACAATTCTGCAGGTGAGAACTGACTGGCACAATTCTGCAGGTGTGAACTGACTGGCACAATTCTGCAGGTGTGAACTGACTGGTACAATTCTGCAGGTGTGAACTGACTGGAACACGATTCTGCAGGTGTGAACTGACTGGCACAATTATGCAGGTATGAACTGACTTCTCCAAACGCAGGCTGCAAAGGCTGGTGACCGTGACTTCAGTGACTCCAGAGGCTGCCTGCTCCGCGGAGACCGTGTCCTGTGTGCAGTCCTCTGCCGGGTGAGGCTGTTGCTGCTGACCACTGCATGCAGGGTTAGGTAGCAGCTTCACCCAGCGGCTGCACACCTGGTCCTCCTTCTGCACTGCAGTCTGATCAAGAGGCGAGTTCTGTCCGCACCATGGCAGGCAGTGATCATTTTCCTTTGATACAACGCGAGCTATGACTGACAGAGTAAAGTTAGTCTTTAGTAGCGTGCATACTGTGACTTTCAGAGTGAGAATGTACCTGCAGTAGCGTGTATTAGTGACCTTACGATTAAGAACATACCTGCAGTAAATTGTAATCTGTAACTCACAGAATAGGGATGTACCTGTAGTATGGGGTATACTGTGACTCACAGAGCAAGAACATACCTGTAGTAGAATGTATAATGCGGCTCAAAGAGTAAGAATATGCCTGTAGTAGGGTGTAAACTCTGACCTTCACAGTAAGAATGCACCTTTAGCAGTGTGTAAACTATGACGTTTAGAGTAAGAATGCATCGGTTGTAGTGTGTATACTTGGACGTTTAGAGTAAGAATGTGTCTGTTGTAGAGGGTATGGTGACTTTCAAAAAATAATGTACATGTAGGAGTATATATATTGTGACCTTTATAGTAATAATATACTTGTAGCGTTGTGTACATTGTGACTGAACGAATAAAAATGAACCTTTAGCAGGGTGTACACTTTGGCTTTTAACACAGTGCTATTAAAACAAACTACCCTCTGAGGGATGGCCATGAGTTGGCTCAAGACTGGTTAGCCCCCTATGCTGGCATTCACAGTGTCTCTGTGGATGAGGAATCCAACTCCATATTCGTATCTGTCTTATTTGCCACTGTGGCCTTATGGGGTAGAGGTTTTTGCAGTGTATCTTTGTCACAGACTGTATTCTGCAGGTACACATAACACCACAATCGGAACTACACTCGCTTTCATACCCCTTTCTCTCAAATGGAAAACTCGAACTTTAAACACAATGTAGGGAATATACACTGTCAAAGAATGAAACGCAAAAGTGATCTCTACTTCTTTATTTATTGTTTTATTTATTTTATTCTTTATATCGAGGGTAATGAACTAAGCAGTCATGTACTTGTTTTTACATCCAATCTCCGTGTGTATGCAGTTTTGTAAATCTTGTCATCTGTTCATACCGGCACACGATGGCTTACTCTTACGAAAATCGGAACATGATTTAACGTCCGCGCAAGATGTTCTGCGTGTGTTTGCACACGGAGCCTCGGTTTATAATCTCATCCGAAGGACTTTTTTGGAGGGTGGGGTAAACACACATGTTAACTCCAGAGGAAAAAAAACCCTCGACCTGGAATCGAACTCGGGTCGCCGGCTGCTGTTCGTAAGAGTAGGCCACTGTGTGCCGGTGGGAACAGATGATAAGATTTACAAGACTGCATACACACGGGAACTAGATGTAAAAAAGCACACTGGTGCTTTTTCCATTATCATCGATATAAAAAAAAATACATAAATAAATAAGGAGATGATTAGATAAAGAACTGAATGAATGAATATATAATTAGATAGAGATATAACCAATAAATGAATGAATAAATAAATGAATAGATAAATAGACAAACAATTAAATCAATCAATCAATCAATTAATCGATCGATAAAGAAATCAATACGTGAATCAATCGATCGATCGATCGATCAATCAATCAATCAATCAATCAATCAATACACCAGTACACACTCAGTGGCAGGCACTTCTGCTGAAACTCAGTCTTGGAAAGCTGAAGAAGCAGCACACAGCTTCACACAGCAAAGGTTATCTCCACTTCCAAACGAGGGGGTCCTGCACTCTCCAGTGCTACATACAAAATAATGGTCTCCACTACGACACCAACCACACCGTAGTCACCACTTCGGACAACAGGCACCAACAACAACGACGACGACCAGTGGTTACGAGAATCGTTCGTTAACAGTGATGGAGTCTTTTTTTAATTCTTTTTTATATGGAGGATAGTGGGATAACCACGCA
>CM060343.1:33493537-33508537 GCA_030674155.1 Stramonita haemastoma
GGATTTTACTATACATCAGTCTTAAGCCACAATACAAAAGCAATTGTAGCATATGAAATGGGCTCATCACAAATGTAAACATACTACTACCAGCATTTAGTGTAAGTTTAAGTGTCGTGTTAGTTATGAAAACAAGCATTTTAACATCAGCCATGTCAAGAATATTCACTGTTGTCACAAATACACATCACAATATTCGTAGTCCACAATGTGTTATATACCTTGGGTACTCATTAACATGAAAAAAAATGTTTATAATTCATTTTACTCATTCCTTTAATTCCATGAAAAGTATATCGCAATATATTTTTGTCTGCGATAGTATTACAGCTTTCAGTAGCAGGGGCCAAGGCAGTCTTGATTGATCTTTGAGAACTGTGTTTTATATGTCTTTTTTTACCTTTACCTAGCTTGTTATAAATTGAACATCTCAGTAGAAAGTGTGATAAGAAAACAATGAGAAAATGTTAATGTAGATAATGACATCAACATGATTGAATTGTCAATCTGAGTATGGTATTTACAGTATCAACTCAATAAGTCAACCAACATCAATAACTAAAAGGTGGAATCTTGCAAAGAACACATCAATAATTAAAAGGTGACATATTGCAAAGAATACATCAGTAACTCGAAGGTGACATGTTGCAAAAGAATACATCAATAACTAAAAGGTGACATGTTTCATAGAATACATCAATAACCAAAAAGTGACATGTTGTAGAGAGTACATCAATAATTGAAAGGTGGAATGTTGCATAAAATACGATTTATTCAAAACTTGGAAGCAACCCAAAATATGATTTCATGTGAAAATGAGTCAACACTCATACATTGAGAGAGAGAGAGAGAGAGAGAGAGAGAGAGAGAGAGAGAGAGAGAGAGAGAGAGAGAGAGAGAGAGAGAGAGAGAGAGAGAGAGAGAGAGAGAGAGAGAGAGAGAGAGAGAGAGAAGAGAGAGGCAAGGCAAGGCAAGGCAAGGCAAAATTCTTTTATTCGAGGATAATAGATAAGCACTCGTGTGCTTTTTTACATCCAGTCCCCGCCCTTTTCGGGGATAACATTAAGATAGAAAAAAATAAAAATAATAGCCACAACTACACAACAACAATTATAATGATCCAAATACCAAAAGTAAGGAACCATACCAAGTATCAAACAGGCAAGAAATAACACAGAGATACAATACTAAGGTAATGTTATAAAAAGTCACTCATTCAGAAACGAAAAAGAAGTAAGAATCAATGATAATTTTGATTTGAATAAAGGAAAATAAACAAGAACAAAACAAACAAAAAACAAAACAAAACAAAACAACAAAAAAGCGCAATAATTAAAGAGCAAACATCAGAATATTATGAGGTTAAATGACTGAAGACATCAATCCACCACCATCTATCATCAAAATAAGTCCCATAAAACATAAGATTTTGATAAAAGGGGAGAAAAAACAACAACAGGTAAGGAATAAGACAGAGATACAATATTGAGGTAATGTTACAATAAGGCACTCATTCTGAAACAAGAATATGAAGTAAGAATCAATGATGATTTCGATTTGGAAAACACACACACGCACGCACGCACGCACGCACGCACGCACGCACGCACACACACACACACACACACACATACACACACACAACACACACAAAAAACAACAACAAATAAGCAAACAAAACAAAGCAACCAAAAAAAAAAAAAAAAAAGAGAAAAACAAACAAACAAACAAACAAAAACAAAAAACAAAACAAAAAGGGGGGGGGGGGCGCAATAATTAAGGAGCAAACATGGGAATACCATGAGGTTAAATGACTGAAATCACCACCATCTATCATCAAAATAGTCCCATAAAACATAAGTTTTGATAAAAGGGGAGAAGCACAACAAAGCAGGTAAGGAATAAGACAGAAATACAATATTAAGGTAATGTTATAAAAATGCACTCATTCAGAAACAAAAATATGAAATAGGAATCAATGATGATTTTGATTTGAAGAAGAAAAAACAAACAAACAAACAAATAAACAAACAAAAGGAAAACACAGCAACAAAACAAAACACAAGCAAGCAAACAAACAAAAAACAAGCAAACAAACAAACAAACAAAAACAAAAACAAAACAAAAAGAAAAGAAAAGAAGGCGCAATAATTAAGGAGCAACATGAGAATACGATGAGGTTGAATGACTGAAAACTCTCTCTAAAAAGAGAGAGAGAGAGAGAGAGAGAGAGAGAGAGAGAGAGAGAGAGAGAGGAGAGAGAGAGAGAGAGGAGAGAGAGAGAGAGAGAGAGAGAGAGAGAGAGAGAGAGAGAGAGAGACGCTTTAACGCTTTAACGCTTTAGCAGTTTATTGTCATTGCCCAACTGGGCCTTTTGACAAGGGAGGTAACACACATATTTTTAGTGAAACGTTAAACAAAACGTGAAATATGTGATCAATACAATAAAGTTTTGCAAAAAGAAAGATCCATTCGTTTATGATCGATTAACATTAACATTGGCGTCTATACAGTTACCAATCATCTCGTACATACAAAGAAAAGAAAAATCAAACTGAAATGCAAAAAACAATTTTCAGTTCGACCATCCATTCAAATCACATGTGATATCATTCTTTCTAAAGTTAAAGTGACTATTATCATTGCATCTTAAATCAATTGTTGCTGACATGGTTTCGTTTTATTTTTTGTGCCTCTGCAATAAACTTAGCTACCGCTTTAATCACGTGTTCATTTTCAGATGACAAAATAGAAACAATATCTTGAATTTCTGCTGATTGTAAACTAAGACAATTATGTTTATTACGTAGAGTTTCATATGCCTTACATTGAAACAAAAAATGAATTTCATCATCAAGGATATGGCCACATAATGGACATGGTAACTGAAAGGATGTCTCAGTCTGGAACCATCTTCTATTAGCATTGAAACCCAATGTTCTTAACCTGAAATGAGCATAATTAAGCCTATGCCATTTATCAGTGATTACTTTTAAATATTTTTCTGTCTGAAATACAGATTTAAAGGAAAAGAACCAGCAATATTTATTTTTACTTTCCATGTCTGAGTGCCAGTTTTGTTTAAAAGAACAAATAAGCCTGTCTTTAAATTCCGAACGAAACTGACGCTCATTTCCTACTTCCTGAGACATCCACACAATCCCAAAGCCATGTTCCGACAAAACTCTTTTAACTTGATATGCCCAGTTCTCCTTACCCAGTTCCATTTGTATAATCAACATTTCATATGACTGTCTGCATAAACGTGTTTGCGGAAGTTTCAACAGTTTTAACCAATATTTAATACATTTGACAAAAGTTCTTATATACAAAGGATATCTTCCTGTCTCTCCATAAAGTACAGTGTTAGATGCATGTATTGGCATGTTTAAAAAACGTTTGATGGCAAATGTGTGTACTTTTTTCCATTTGGGTATTTACATATAGTCCCCATATTTCTGAAACATATGTCAGCAACGGTTCTATCTGTGTGTCAAATAATTTCCAAAATAGAGAACAGTCGATTGTATTAAGCTTTCGTAATGTTTTTAGGATTTCTATTACACCTTTTTTCCCCTTCCAACAAGATTCCTGCCATGCACAATTTAGACTAAGCCTTGTTGAAAACATCATCCCTAAATATTTATACGTATTTACCATTTTGACATCAACATTTCCATAAAACCGTTTTTCACTCACTCATAAATGTCCACCTATTCTAAAAACAATAATATTTGTTTTGTCCATATTCACTGTTAAATCAAAACGATCTGCCTCTTCTTTTAAGATATGTAACTGATGTTGTAGACCAATGACAGTCTCAGACAAAAGGATAATGTCATTGGCAAAAAGTAATTAAAACACTTCTATTGCCCCATGAATTATTTGAATGCCGTGTTTTCCTTTTTTTGATAACTCAATGGCTAGTTCATTTATAAAAAAAAAAAAAACGAAAACATTTGTGGGCTTAAAATGCAACCCTGCTTCACTCCCTTGGGGCATTCACAGAAATCAGAGTATTCATTGCCTGCACGCACACACGCTAAAACTGACTTATAAATAGCCCTCAGGGCCGTATATAGTCTACCATTTACACCGTTTTTTCTTGGTACATGCCACAATATATTTCTATTTACCGAATCAAAGGCCTTTCTAAAGTCCACAAAAGCTACGTATAATTTTTTGCTGGAAAGCAGATGTTTTTGAACAAGAGAATACAGAGTAAATAATTATATGATCCACAGTGCTGTACTTTGCTCTAAAGCCCGCTTGCTCCTCAATTATTTTTTCTTCATTATCTGCCCATTGAGTTAATCTCTTATTAAAAACGTAAGTGTAAAGTTTACTTAATATACTAGTGAGAGCTACTCCTCGATAGTTATCAGCATTATTAATATCTCCTTTTTATAAAGCGGAATTATTACTGATTTGGCCCATTCTAAAGGGAAAACACCACTTTCAAACAGATGATTAAATAACTGAACAAGAAAAGTAATCACAGTGGAATTTGCGTATTTGAGCATTTCTCCAATTATTTTATCAGGACCAGCACTTTTTCCTGTTTTTAAATGTTTAATGGCATCAATAATTTCATTTTGAGTTATAGGATTGTTAAACAATGGTTCCAAAATGTCATCTTCTTCTGGCACATCTACATTCTCTTGTGTTTCTGCACCATTAAAGTCATTAAAAACCTTTAAAAAATGATCATACCATTGTTGGATATTTTAATCGTTATATAATAATGACTTACGGTTAACAGATCTGATAACAGACCAGAATGTTTTGGAGTCCTTAGAAGAATCTTTAAGTTTCTCTAATCTCTTTTGGTCAAAATCTCTCTCTTTTGTTTTTCTTACATTAATGTATTCTTTTCGTGCAGTCGTATACATGTGTCTTTTTTCAGCTTTATCCTCATTAGTTTTACAACGTTGGAATCTTTTTAATAATCTCTTAACTTCTTGTTTCTTATGTTCACATTCAGCATCAAACCAGTCGTTACATTTTTTTCTACCTTTTCTAACTGACCTAACCATGCATGCATCAGCCCCACATAACGCTCTAACAAACTGATCTAAGCTGTCATTTATATTTGTGTTTAATAGTTGGGAAGCTGCTTCTATGCTTTCTTGAAATTCTGAACTGTCAAGCTCGTGTTTATATACATCAACAGAATCTTCTGACCATATGATTTTTTCCACACTCTCTAGTTCTCTACTTTCACTATCAGTACATTCATTATCTACTTTCCATGTTATTTCAACAGGGAGGTGCCATGAATAAACACACTCCCCAATACACAAATCAAAACATGTTAATATTTGACTAGGAACGAGAAAAAAATAAATAACACTACATCCATTAGGAGACACAAAGGTATACTTCCCCTCCCTATCCCCTTCACAACAACCATTCAGAATCCCCATGTCAAACATAAAGCATAAATCTAACAAGGATCTGCCAAAATTGTTCGTTGTGTCATCCTTAGAGGCACGCACACATGGATCATCATTCATACCGTCATACTCAACATCATCCAAATAATTTGACATGACTTCAAGGTCAGCTTGTTCCTGACCTGTCCTGGCATTCAAGTCTCCTATAATCATGAAATGAAAACCATCTTTTTGAAAATACTGTAATAAGGCTTCCTCTAATAAAATAACACCATCCTTAATTAGTTTGTCATTGTAGATAGGGCCACCTTCTAGCACAATATAGCAGCTATCAAAATGATATCTTTATCTAAATTGAAAACACATTTGTTTTATTCTAATAACAATAGTGTTGTCACACTCTATTTTAATTTCTGTTACATAATTTTCTAAAGACTTTCTTACTAATAAAAGCACCCCCCCAGAATTCCTTCCACGATGTGAGAGTTTTTGTGCAGGCACATGAAACTTAATATAATCAAGAAAAACACCACTGTAGTCAAAACTAGAATCAAGGAAAGTTTCTGTGAGACAAAAAAATCAAACTTATTGACATAGTTTATAAAGGATACATCTTTTAATTTACTGTACAGATTTTCCACATTATAGTTTAAAAATGACAGTTGACTTGGATGGCCGGGCCTGTCCTATCTTTCTTAAGCTGCTCGGGCGCTGACTCCTGCGACTGTTCTTGTTGTCACTGGCTGCTTTGCCGCGAGCAGACGACTTGCTCGGCGGGTTACGCAGGAAATCCCGCATACCCGTCTGCTGGTAGGACAGCGGCCCGTCACGTGCAGCACGCTCGTCACTAGTTGTAGGATGCGCCACGTCATAGCGAGGGGAACCCCCGCCAACTGTCAGCTGTGACGATCGCCCCGCGGAGTCACCCCGTGGTTGCCATGGTAACGCCCGCCTGCGCTGCCTCCGGTGACGTCACTCCTACGCTGTTCCCGTGTTGCACGTGCCCCAGAGGGGGAGGAGGAAGGAGAAGGGGGCCTTCCGCACGTGGTCGTCTGTCCGCTGCCAGGCATGGTGCGTCCCTCTGACGTCGCACCCCCTCTGCCGGTGAGGAAAGGGGAATCCCCTTGTTGACTGGGCTGTGAGGAGGGGACAGGGCTGGAGGACTGCTGTGCACCCCCACTCTCCACCACCTCTGCTAGGATCGGGGGTCTGGAAGGCTGGGCCCGATCACCATCTGCCCCCTGTGGAAGTATGCCCTCTTCCCTTCCCTGCGTGTTGCAGCCACCATCTGCGCCTGTGCCCTAGTCAGATCGTTATCCACCCTGACACCTTCATCTTGTAGTTTCTGCCTCAGGTCTTTGCAGGTGAGAATGTTCATTTTGTCCTTCCATCGACTGAATTTGGTGATCATAGGCCTGGGCTGTCCATCTCGTGCCTGCCCTGTTCGGTGTGCTCGGGCTATGTTGTCAACAGTCCAGGTCTTGTGCTCATCCACACTATTCAACACGTTGATGACAGACTGAGCACATGATTCATGAGACTCTCTGACGGTCTGTTGAGGTACGCCAAATAATCGCAAATTGTCTCTTCTTGAGAAACTTTCCAGTTTGTCTGTGTCTGTTTTTAATTGTTCAATTTTCTAACTTCAGATCTTTGATGGTATCATTCAGTTCCTGCATATCTTCTCTGTCTTCCTTTCTTTCCTAAAAAAGCTGATGAATGTCTTCTGTTATTTCTGTGACTGTCCCATTCCACTCTCTTTGTCTTTTTCAAGCCTGTCACATCGTAAGTTGATTTCCTCACATTGTTGCTGTACTTGTCGAAGTTCGTTCTTAATTTCGCCTAGATCATTTCTGATGACGTTAGTTTGTTCCGTAAACTGCTGCTGTATGTTTTGCATTACTGTGTTCATTAGCTCGTTTACATCAGTTGGTGTGTTCGTAACTGGATCTGATCTGTCTTTAGCATCCTTCTGTCCATCTGTATTTGGCCCTGGGCTGGTTTCTACGTCGCCGCTTAGCAACAGCCTGCGTAGAGAGAAGGCAGCATGCTGCACGCAAAAAGCCACGAGAAGCACGGGCACGTGCAATCCCGACTGACAGACTGGCCCACTGTCACTGTCACACACCTCTGTCATCTCATGCCATGTTGTCCTTTTTGAGATCATATTTGAATCTAGCCAGGCACAATCAGATAGCACAAATTCACCAAAGTTCCTTGCGAGACAGTTGATCAACAAAGTCAGCATAACACAGCACCCAAAACCCACCACGACGTCTGCCGATGTCAGGTGTGTCACCGTGACCCTATTTCCACTCAACCATGCCGTGTCAGGAGACATCTTTTTCTTGCAGCGTGAAACTCGTTGACATCTTGCAGAAAACACACCAATTACAGCCCTCCACATCACCAAGTCCACCATTTTGATGTAGTTTTGTGCACTAATGTTTCTTAATAAATCGCAGCACAAGTAGGAGTCTGACCACAATCCTTAGAAACCTTGTGGCACACACAGTTTAACTCCACACTTCACAGGTACTGCCGCCAGGACGCCATGTTTTTTCGCCCCCCCCCCAGAGAGAGAGAGAGAGAGAGAGAGAGGAGAGAGAGAGAGAGAGAGAGGAGAGAGAGAGAGAGAGAGAGAGAGAGAGAGAGAGAGAGAGAGAGAGAGAGAGAGAGAGAGAGAGAGAGAGAGAGAGGAGAGAGAGAGAGAGAGAGAGAGAGGAGAGAGAGAGAGAGAGAGAGAGAGAGAGAGAGAGAGACACTGACACTGACACTGACACTGACACTGACACTGACACTGGCACTGGCACTGACACATATTTATTGAATAGGCCATAGCCCCTTTCAATGGGGGAATATAACATCAAAAACTCTTCCTTGGTATTTTGTCAAAACAACCCAAAGAATCCAAATGTCTGATATTTTTTCCAGAGCAATCTATGTTTCTATTGATCACACATACATACACTGTATCATTTGACAAGCATTTCTTAGTCTTCCTTCAAAGCATGAGATCGAAGTTTGAAAGCATGGAATAAAAATCTAGCACAATCAAAAATTTGTTCTTTTTGAAATTTCATGAAAAATTTAAGATTTCCAAAGTTCACAGCATTTTTTAAATATTTTGTTCTTACATCTTTGTACTTTGGACATTCAAAAATAAAGTGACTTTCTGTTTCCAGAGTCTTGATGCAGAATGGACATTCCAACTGTTCTTCATTTTTAGAGTAACGATATTTATGTACATTAATCTGTGACACTCCCATCCGAAACTGAGCAACTGCATTCCGATACATGTTCATCCACAAATTGTCTATGTACTTTTCTTTCCCAAAATATGTCTTGTGCAGTCTATATACTGAAAACCTACTGCTGTTTTCTATATGGTCAAGCCACCTAAAACAGAATGAACTCTTCAGTCTTTCTCTAAGTTCTCTGAAAAATACTTGTTCTTCACCACATCCAAACAGCCACACTTGCTCAAACCCATTCTCACATAAGAAAGTGTGAATCCTGGTAACCCAAGTAACAGTTCCACGTTCATGAAGTTTTAACAACATTGTGTACGCTTTCTTTGAAAAGAAGTGTTCAGGTTGTTTCAAAAGTCTAAACCAGTATCTAACACATTTTACAACAGAATTAATCCACAAAGGGTATCTACCTAGCTCACCATTATATCATATCGTTAGGCGTTTTATCAATTACATGCAGCAAACGTTTGCAAACATAAAGATGGACTCGTTCTACTTGCTCAAACTTCTGAAACCCCCATATTTCTGCCCCATATAATAGTGCTGGAACTACCTGTGTGTCGAACAGTTTGAAGAATATTTCAGCTGAATTACAGTCAATTCTAGTTAAGGTTTTTAGAATTTCTATTGTACTTTTCTTCGCTCTTACTGTGATGTCTTCCATTGCTGAAGTTAAACTATGTCTGGTGGAGAAATTCAGTCCCAAATATTTATATGAATTGACAACTTCCAATCATGTTCCATTCAGTTCCCATCTTTCCCTAGGACCCAGAAACCCACCCTTCCTAAACACTACCACTTTAGATTTTTCCATGTTGACTGTTAAACCTAGCTTATGTGCTGATTCTTGAAGAATATTTAGTTGATTCTGTAATCCAATCACTGTTGTTGACAAAAGAGTTAAATCATCAGCAAACAGTAACAGAAATATATCAGTATCTGAGGAGCCAAAAGACACACCATGCCTGCCCTTAACAGTTATGTCATTTGCTAGTTCGTTTATCAAAAGAGAAAAAAGGGTAGGGCTCATAATGCATCCTTGCTTTAAGCCTTGTATACAATTGAAGTATTCAGACAGTCCATTTTTACTCATTACACAAGACTGAACTGTTTTATACATGGCCTGAATCATTTTTAGCATTCTTCCACTGATTCCTGATTTCATAAGTACTGCTAATAGAGTCTGCCTATTTACTGTA
This sequence comes from Stramonita haemastoma, assembly GCA_030674155.1. Lineage (NCBI taxonomy): Eukaryota > Metazoa > Mollusca > Gastropoda > Neogastropoda > Muricidae > Stramonita > Stramonita haemastoma. Next base: position 33,503,387 of record CM060343.1, read on the forward strand.
TCATACGCTTTTTCTAAAATCAATAAGGCAACATATAATTTTGAGTTTCTAGAAAGTGTTTTTCAATGCTAGCATGCAAGGTAAAAATGTGGTCAATTGTTGATCGGCCTTTTCGAAAGCCCGCCTGTGCATCATTTAACAGAAAATTCTCCTCAGCCCAGATATACAACCTATTATTTATGACCTTCGTGAATACTTTACTTAAAACACTCAATAACGAAATGCTCCTGTAATTGTCTGGGTTGCTTTTATCGCCCTTCTTGTGCAATGGCACAATAATTGATCTAGTCCATCCCTTAGGAAAAACACCACCAGCAAATAGCTTATTGAAAAAGTGTTTTAGATATTTAATTATTACCGGTTCTGATACTTTAAGCATTTCACCCAAGATACAGTCAGGCCCGGCTGCTTTGCTATTCTTTAGTTGCTTGATAGCTTTTCTTATCTCAGATTCATTTATTTCTGAGTTCATATTATTGTTGACATTGTCAGCCTCGCTCTCTATGTCAATAGCTTCATGATCAATATTAACATTTTCATTCAACACCATGTTAAAGTGAGCAACCCATTCATTTTCACTTATGTTATTGAGAGTTGTTCTATTTCTTTTGTGTTTCTTGATTTCTTTCCAGAATTCTTTGGAATCATTAACAGACTGCAGCAGTGCTGTCACTGACGTTTTTCTATATTCTCTTTTCTTGCTTTCTATCATAGTCTTGTACTCTTTCCTAAGCAATGAATATGTATTGAAGTCTTCTTTCTTTCTGGTCCTATTGAATCGTCTTAAGTACTTTCTCACGTCTTTTTTCTTCAGATAGCATTCTTTATCAAACCAAAATGACTTTCGACTGCATGATGTTGCATCAATCACAAATGATTTTTTCATACAGTCAGCAGCCTCAAGGAGTGCAGTATTAAATACTTTAAGTGAAACATCTATATTTATGTCAACAAGATTGCTTGCATGCAAAATTTCATCTTGAAATGCCTGTGACAAAATCCTATTTCTAAAAATGTTTTCTTTGCTTGTCTGCCATACAAATTTTTCAAGTGTTTGTTTGCATGGATTTGTATCTACCTCATTATATATCTGACACTTACAAAACATCTCCACTGGCATATGATCAGATTCTATCCTATCCCTCACAATCACACTGTCAATTAACACAGCAAAATCAACATCGATCAAATAATAATCCACCACACTATATCCATGATCTGACAGATAAGTGAATTGCCCCTCCTCGTCACCTGCAACAAAACCATTCATCATTACAAGCTCATGGCAAATGCACAGTTCCAACAGTTTCCAACCAAAATTATTAATTTCTTTGTTGTGCGACTTTCTGCTTAGATCCCACAAGGGAACACTGTGGAAATGGTCTGTTTCACCATCATCACTGGACAAAGGAAAGTCCATGTTGACTTGGTAATTAGCAGTCCGTGCATTAAAGTCACCACTGCATATGACATGTACATCACGGTATCTGTCCATCAAGTCATACAGACATCTGTCCACCTCCTCAATAAGACAGCTGCTCTGGGTCTCGTTATAGAATGGACTACCAGGTGGAGGTACATAAGTGGATAGATAGAGAACATCTTTACCACAACCAAACAGATTTCTAGATAGTTTTAATACAAGAACATTTTTGCAGTCAATTTTTAGTTCATGCACACATTTTTCTAAGGACTTTCTAACCATGACCAGAATTCCACCTGATCGTCTACCCTGCTGTGATAACTTTACTGCTGGACATACAAACTTTATGAATTCAGTAAATACATTAGACAAATCAAAGTTTTCATCAATAAAAGTTTCTGTTAATGAAACAACATCAAATTTACAAATATATTTAACCCAGTCACTTTCACTCAGTTTACTTATCAAACCAGCTACATTATACACCAAAAAGGATACATGTGGAGCTGCCTGGGGCCGGCTAGTCTCCTAGCTGATAGCTTCATTGAACACATCGTCATCATCTGAAGCTGAGAGACAGGCATCCTCTGCCTGACCTGTCACCTCTGTATGGTGATCGGCATCTGTCACTGAGGCAGGGGCAGGCTGAGGAGGACGGAACATTGCGTCGATTCGGGGCTGGGCTGGGGGTGTCCTGCCTCGTCCTCGTCCAAGGGCACGGGGAGTACTGGAGCTGGAAAGGGAAGTGGCGTTTCTTCTTCCGCAACTGCTTGGAGGCGTCTGCCTCTGCCTTGGTGTCGTCCTTCCTGGCTGCTTCCCCGTCCTCTGCCAGCCCTCGTGTGCGCAGGTTGTACTTGCGGTGTGGCCGGCTGGCCCTGTTGCTGTAGCCAGTGCCAGTGCCTCCCTGAGCAGGTGGCACGTCAGCAGACCCTGGCTGTTGCTGCCTGCAGTCACTGGTCCCGCCTCCTCTGTCCCGTCTCTGGGTCCGCCGGTCCCTACCAGTTTGATGTTGCGTTCTGGCAGTGTTGAGTGGCTTGTCTCTTGCTGAAGCCAGAAGAGGGAAGTCTTCCACAGGAAGCAGGAACTCTGCTGGTCTGTCTCCATGCTGCTGCCGTAAGTGGCTGCGCTGTCCTGATTTGTTCTTTCCTGTTTTTTCTTTTCCACTTCTGTCTGTAGTCACCACTTGCTGGGTGCCTGTGTCAAATTCATACACTGCATCCTCTGTGACGAGTTTGTCAAAGCGCAGCCTCGCCGTTTGACCCTTTTCTTGCAGATCTCGCTGAACATTACGTAAGGCCCTCTGTTTCTGTTGGACAGTTACTGATACGTCCTCCCTGATGAAAACTTTGCCATGTGCTTTGGAATTCTTCAGTTTGCAAGCCTGGGACAGGACAAGAGACCTTTGCTTAAATGACAGAAATTTTACCACAATGGCCTTCCCAGTGCTGTGTGCTCGCTCCACAAAGATTTCCTGATCAATTCCCAACCCCTCCTCTATGACATTTTTTACCATCGTTTCACACTTTTCCCATGATGTTTCATGTGGGAGACCAAAGAAGATAAGTTTGTTGCGCCGACTTTGGTTCTCTAAATAGTCACACTTATTCTGGAGGTGGTTTACTGATTCTTTCAGTTCCAGGTTTTCATTCTGTAGCTCCTGACACTGCTTTTGTATGTCGTGCACATTACCAACCAGTTGACTCTGACTCTCCTCTATCCGTTGCAGTCGGCGATCGATCTTGTTTTCAACTGTGATCAGCGTCTCCTGGATTATCTCTCCTTGGCGTTGGTTCACGTTTCCCATTCTGATCACAGCCTCGTTCACACCGGCTATCTCATCGTGAAGGAGGGACATAGGGGAATCACAGTCCTGGTTTGTTCTTCCATTACTTGAGCTGATGGGAGAGTCTCCTGCTTCTGACTGTCTTCCTGTTGTTGGCCCTGGGTTTGGCTCTACATCTCCACATTGGAGCAAGAAGCTTGTGATGAACACAGCCGTGATAACACCAAATACCACGATACGCAGCCCTCCACTCAGGTAAAGTCTGAGAGAGAGAGAGAGAGAGAGAGAGAGAGAGAGAGAGAGAGAGAGAGAGAGAGAGAGAGAGAGAGAGAGAGAGAGAGAGAGAGAGAGAGAGAGAGAGAGAGAGGAGACAGACAGACAGACAGACAGGCAGACAGACAGACAGACAGACAGACAGACAGACAGACAGAGATGAACAGACAGACAGAGATGAACAGACAGAGACAAGGTATGGTGGACAGAAAATACTGAACAGTGAACACTGGAATAATTTAAACTACGTTAACCATGGACCAAAATACATTTCTTGGCCTAAAAGTCAAACGATAAAGGTGTCCCATTTCCTGTGTGATCGTAAGGGAGAAAGGCTTCAGCAGAGACCTCAACTTCTCCAGGGGCCAGCATGTTGAGGGCGGCGCCCATCTCATCTCCCTCGCTGCTTTACCTTCCCTGACCCTAAATAGGGCAGGTACCCATTTACAGCTGGGTGAACTGGGTGACTGTACTGAAACCAAGGCGCACAAACAGTCACCCATCCAAATGGTAGCCACGCTTGACGCTGCTTAACTTTGGCTTGCGGAAAGCAAGGGCTCTGACCACTGAACTATCCTGTCCCCATTTATTGGACTTGGGATGGAATAAAGTGTACATTCATATCATTGGCAAAGCAAATGCAGAAATAAAGTATGGATTTATGACTGATCAAAGAAGAGAAACACGTGTTTTTTTTTCTAAATCAAAGATAATGACCCTAGTATCAAGAATAACCAAATCACAGTAAAAAAAGATTATGTCGATAAAAATGGTGGAAATCATGCATATCAAATACGTATCGAATCATAACAGTTGTTCAGTATCCATCTTGAATCACCGTTGTCTTTTTATCAATAGAATGAAAAATATAGTTCAACAAAATGTGGCTGTACTCATCATCTGTTGCTTTAAGCATATCCCCCAATAATACTTGAGACATTCACCTAAGACTTTTTCTCTGTGAGAGACAGAGACAAAGACAGAGAGAGGAATATGGCACTATCACCTTATCTTCCTTTTCACACTCTATGCTTCATGTTATATAGTCATATTACACACGAAACACTATTATTCGGGTGATCTTTATACTATCACTGCAAACACTTTACATGCTAAAGATAATCCCAAAGACATAGCAGTCAATGTATGGACACTACTCAATGCAGAAAATGGTTTCAGCTTTGCTGTATCAGATGGGAACATTTTATATCCACTGTAAGACATGCCACTAATCATGCAAGAAGAACTAGCATTGAATTTCTGACACACATACACACACATGCTTACACATGCATGCATGCCTGTGAGCCCCCATGTATGCATGCACACAACACACACACACACACACACACACACACACGCACACACACACACACGCACACACACACACACACACACACACACACACACGCACGCACACAAAAAAAAGAGTTAAAGAAAAAATTAAACCTCCTTGGATAACAAAAGACATAGAGTCTGAAATGCGCTTAAGAGACCATTTGAAAACCCATGGTACAAAAGATGAATTTAAAATGCAAAGAAACAAAGTAACTTCACTAAAACGCAGATCAAAACGTGATTACTTTCAAAAACTGTTAATCACAACTACCGACTCTCGCCAGGTATGGAAAGCCATCAATATTTTAAATAATAGACCTATATCAAAAAGCCA
>CM060343.1:33513537-33548537 GCA_030674155.1 Stramonita haemastoma
GTACCCAGCAAAGTGCATAGTGTCTCCACTGATTTTGACCACGTGGATAGAATCAGTTCCCTCGTCTGTAACAAGAAATACGTTCTCCCCGCCCAGTGTGTAAAAGCAGACATCTGAGGGCTGGCACTCTTCTGTAGGAGGGGTGTACGTGCTGACTGCCTTCTCCACTGACCGTTGGTACAAATGGACACTGCGCAGGAGTGTGGACTCTTTGGCTTCCTCCACCACAGCAAAATACTGCTCTGTGCTGTCCACGTCAAAGGCACAGTGAGGGCCAACCTGGATGGTGAACTCTTTTTTATTTTCTGTCTTGAATGGGTCTGTGGATGTCACTGTGACTCTTTGAATGTCTGCCTGTCCTGACAGGTTGTTGTCCAGACTGAAGTGTGCAGCAGTTGGTGATTTACAGTGAGTTTTAAACCTGCCTGACTGTGGAGTAAAACACATAACCTTTCCTTCAGCATAACGTTTGTTGGACACTTTGCCCACCTTGTCACTAGTGACCACACATTTCCCTGCCTCTGTAAATGCTTTGCCTGGAGCATCCTTCTTCATCCCACACTGTTCATATGACACCCACACTATGGGGGGATCTCTATCATCATGACACAAAGAAAAGACATGCACATCTGAGTCCTGTGCACACTGAAAACACTCTGTCACCTTTACTTCTTCCACTCTTTCCTTCATCTCTATCTGAATCACCTTGCCCATGTACTTCTCTATTTCATGCGTCACCTTGTCAGTGCTGACGTCACACCTTAGAACAGGTCTTTGGAATGGTCTTTCTACTGGATAGGTGATTTCATCTATTGCTGCCTGACTGCCACGCCCACTTCTCATCTCTATGGCAACTTTGATGACGTCAGTGGCAATACTTGAGGTGACCGCATTGTCCAGTTGTTGGAGAAGACTGGACAACTCTGCCTTGCGGCCTTCTTGCTGTTCAATATCACGGACAACGCAACTGTCCAGGTCTGTGTGCAGAGACTGCAGTGACTTCAGCACGTTGTCTCTCTCTCTGTCAGCAGCAGCCACTATGGTGGCGTGACGGTTTTGAATGTTTTTCTCGAGTGCTGCTCTCTTCTTCTCCAGATCTTGTCTTTCTGCCTGCAGTGACTTCATCGATGTTGTTACGTCAGACATAGCCCCCTGCAGACGTTGCTGGTCAGATTTCAACTTTGTTTGTTTTTTAGAAATGGCAGTATCCAGGTCTTCTGATTTGTGTCCTTCATGGCTGGTTAGTTTACAGTTTATACATAGTGCTTGGTCACATGGCACACAGTAAAACTCCAGTTTCTTTTCATCATGAATCTTACACATGTTCTGGTGACTTGGCTTCTGCTGGATGTAGTAGTTCTTTGGCAGGGAGGAAACTCCTCCAGAAGACAGGGAGGTCATCTTCCTGCATGCAGGGCAAGGGAAATCACTTCCTGAGTGACTGTCAGCAAGATCTTGTACACATGAAGCACAGAAGGTGTGGTGGCAGGGAAGGAATCTTGGGTCCCTGTAGTCACCCAGACATATGGTACAGGTGTTGACGCCCTGTCCACTGCCTCCTGTGGCCATTGTAGGGGACGTGTGGAGGAGCTGCTCAGAGGTCTGCAACACACAGCAGTGCACCAGTGATACCTCCACACTACAACACCCATGACTATAGTACCGCTATGCTTTGCATCTACTGTCGCATGTAGGTATGCAGGGACAAGTGTGTGTGTGTGTGTGTGTGTGTGTGTGTGTGTGTGTGTGTGTGTGTGTGTGTGTGTGTGTGTGTGTCTTCAATTTAATGTCTATCCACTAAAAAGTGATTTTAGACAAATGATTGGGGAAAAAAAAAAAAAAAAAAAGAGTCGGTGTGTTTGTGTAGACAGGTGAATGGAGGATAATAGAAAAAAACAACAACAACAACAAAACAGGTCTAACCATCAGAAACTGCTTGAACTATACATACTAAAAGATAACAAATAGAAGCAAGTGAACTTGAGTAAGATAAATGCTGCTATATATATATATATATATATATATATATATATATATATATATATATATATATATATATATATATATATATGTGTGTGTGTGTGTGTGTGTGTGTGTGTGTGTGTGTGTGTGTGTGTGTGTGTGTGTGACTCTGTGTGTGTGTGTGGACTCTGTGTGTGTGTGTGTGTGTGTGTGTGTGTGTGGTGTGTGTGTGTGTGTGTGTGTGTGACTGTGTGTATGTGTGTGTGTGTGTGTGTGTGTGTGTGTGTGTGTGTGTGTGTGTGTGTGTGTGTGTGTGTGTGTGTGTGTGTGTGTGTGTGTGTGTGTGTTCTTACAGGCAGTAAATACCATCGATAAGATAACATGTTATTGGAACAAGAAAAAGGTAAAGTCCAATCTAAAGTAAACGGGCAACTGGACTATGAAGCAAACATTCAGAAATTCTAAAAATTAATGAAAAATCACTGAAAACATTTTCTAATGAACAATCGGGACTATTGGGCAAATATGTTTTTAAAACTTTACATTCAAAAATCAAATGAAAACTTGAAATGTTTTCACCACAACAGCACGTAACACCTGTCACAAATTTTGTTTTAAATGCATTTAGCTTTAGTCTATAAAGTAGCGAGATTACTTGTCTGAGCTTCACTATACTATAATGTGGAAAATTCGAGACCATATTTTTAAAGTTATAAGTCTTTACAATATGATGTTTAGAATTGCTACCAAAATATTTAACTAATAATTTCATTTCATTCTTGGATTCTTTTACCAACAGATTGTAAGCCTCAGAGATTGAGAGTGGATACATTAAAATTATTGATCCTTTCTCTTGTTTCGCACCCCTTTTGGCAGCGCGATCTGCCCATTCATTACAAGAAGACCAGTACTGTCTTTTAGATTCAGCTATAACTTTGGCGCTATTTTTCTTTGCTTCTAATAGTTTTTTTGTGACTTATTGGGGATTTTCGACGTGCATACATTTTGTATTTCATTTTTTTGTTATTAACTGCCTCTTCACAAGCTGCAGTCCACCAAACATTTCCAGTGTGCTTGTTTGACCGGTCTGATCTAACAGAGGGGATGGATAGATCTGCAGCTCTTAGAACTGTGCATGTGAACAATGAGTAGAGTTCATTTATCTCTTTATTTTCTATATTACTCAAATTAACTCTGGACAAAAAACTTTCAAAAATATTTCCAGTTTGCTTGTTTGTAGTTGAATTTAGGGATCTTGTCAGTCTGCTTTTCACGCTGTTCTAATTTAAAACCAAAACTAATGATGATAGGAATGTGGTCACTACCCAGAGATTCTTCATATGTGCTCCATTCGCACTCTGGCACTAAAGCAGGAGATATTAAAGTAAGATCAATGGCTGAAGCCCTGTGGGTAGAAATGTCAGGGACACGTGTTATGCTACCATCATTGAGTAGATATAGTGATGAGTCAATAATATTTTCTACAAAACGATTATTACTAACGAAGGTGCAGCCTTTGTCCCAAAAGGGTGAGTGGGCATTGAAATCCCCAGCGATTAGCCATTTGTCATTAGTTGCTGGGAGATTGTGAATCCACTCTGTGTTAATCTCATTTGGGCCTTTAGGCAGGTAGACCGATACAACACGCAAAACTAAATGATTATTGAATCTTACTCTCACTGCACATGTATGTAAATCTGGTATATGAGAAGGAGCTGGAGAGGAAACTAAATCATAATCTATTCCTGTTTGCACATAAATTGCCACATTGATTTTGGTAGTGTTATCTGTTTGCTGACATACAGGTGGATAGTAATACCCTGCTAATATTGGCAACTTATCTTTGTTTACATTAAGTGATTGTAATAACAAAACTTGATAATTGTTCTTAGCAATATGCTGAACTAGGTAAGGCAAGTTAGAGGAGATAGATCTAGAGTTCCATTGCATGAGCTTAATGGAAGAAGGTGTAGGTGACATTTCTGCCTAACACAACAAAAGAAGGAAAACAGGGGAGTGGGAATTATTAACTTATGAAAAAGAAACCAGGTCTCTAGAAATGAAAGGGGAGACTATTACATAAATAGGATATAAACCAAATCGCATTCGCACAGGGTGGGGTGGGGGAGGTGTCCTGAAATAATAAAGTTAAAATGTACGTCTTCAAATGTAACGACACTGCTCTGTAACACTGTCGAGCCAAAATCTTGATGGACAGAGCTTATGCAGTTTACATACACAAAGATGATGCTTCATAACTGAAGATGTTGAACTGCTGGATATTCAGAAGCAATCATACAACAGTTCGTAACGGTTCTGCCATGGGTTACGGTTTCCTGCCTGGAGTCCACTGTGGTAGAAAGAGGGTGGCTATCTCTGGGCAGGCAGTACATGTCGTTGTTGTTGTCTGGTCGGTTGTCGTCTGATGGGTCTTCGTGGTAGTTCCCAGAACAAGTTACGAACGTGTCTTCCAATATTTGCAGCGAGGATAGAAGCTCCTTTTCGAGTGGGGTGGAGTTTATCTTTCCTTAGGAAGTCTACACTGGTTTTCAAGTTGTTATGAGTCATAAGGGATGTCTGCGAGTTCTCGTATAGATCTGCAGAGATCAAAGCGTTGAAGAGATTTCGTTTTACTTCTAGCTGATCATCTGCAGTAGGCGCCACTTTGCTGACAATCATCCTCGTCTTTGGGTATTTTCGGGTGATGTTTTTGACGCTGGATAAAATGGATTTACTGGCACTTGGTGCATCTTTTATCTGTAGATCATTGATTCCACAATGAATCAGGATGGCATCTGGGGGCTGGCTCAGTTTGCAACAGGTTGCGTGCACAGCGTCCTCGATGTTGTTTATGGAGTGACATTTGTTTGTAAAGGCCTTGATTCCGTATGAACGGCCAAGTCTTCTCCTGTCCACACCATTCATCACAGAGTCCTGAATGATCACACATACAGGCAGATCTTGTTTATTTGAGAGCTGTGAAGATTCTGGGTGAACTGAAGATAATTTAACGTCACTTACTTTAGCAACGTCATTATCAGTAGTTTGCATGACGTTCCTCTTTTTCTTCTTTTCCTCGGATTCTTTTTTTGATCTTATATGTTTCTTTTTCTCCACATGCATATTTGTTGGCTCATGGGTTTTTTCTGGAGGTAAGATTTTTGTTTAAGAGCCTCCGCATAAGAATAAGGCACATTCTGTGTGTTAGTTTGTGTGCACGAATCGACACTGACCTGTTCGGTGAGAGACACTGCCTCAGTTTGAGCTTTGATCTGCTTCTTCTGCTCTCGAACCGACGTTTCAAGCGATGCAATCCGTGCACACAAGGTCAAAATAACACTGCCAAACTCCTCGATTTTCTTTGCAAGGTCTGCCATTGTCAGCCCTCTTTGTAGATCTAGATTGGCCGTTGGGCCAACAGATCTTAAAACAGGCTCAGTTCCTGGTAGATCTAGATTTCTACTAGGCCCACCGTGTGTTTGGCTAGTGATTCCACAGGCGTTGTCGGCATCTTTGGTCAGGCTGCTTTCTGCTTCGATAGAGTTGATGGTGGACCTAGTTTTTTGCGCTGGCTTCACAGATGCTGCTTGTGTGCCTTTAGAGACGCCTCCCATGCTTCTGGTCCTCGTCATTTTTGTGTATTCTGCAAAAAGCTCTGGCAGTTAAAAATTAACTCCAGGCTTTGTCTTGATGACGTGTGTGTGTGTGTGTGTGTGTGTGTGTGAGTGTGTGTGTGTGTGTGTGTGAGACGCTACACCACATAAGTAGTTGCATTGCACTAGAGGTCAATTTTTAGTTATTGATATGTTGTTAAATCACAATAAAGGGGCTATACAATACAAGGAACAGATTAAAATACGAACAATTCTATCGAAAGCGTTTACATATTGAAATGTTAGACTGCAGGAAATGTCAAAATGAGAAAGTGACAAGTTAAGCATCATAAAAGGTGAACAGAATGAGGGCTTTGCTATTTTCATAGATCGTTTAAAGACAAATGGAAACGAAATTATGCCTTGATATTTCAGTACTAGGTAGAATAAGTGCTATGGTTTTATAATCAATCAAACCTTCAAAATCGAGAACCTCACCCCCACATGCCTTTAATGGCTCCTAGCTGAAAAGTGGAATATGTGCTAAGCGACTCGATTTGTGGTGGGTCACACACACACACACACACACACACACACACACACACACACACACACACACACACACACACGCACGCACACACACACACACACACACACACACACACACACACACACACACACACACACACAGAAACACAAACACAAACACACACTCACACACACACACACACACACACACACACACACACACACACACACACATACATATATAGAGAGAGAGAGAGAGAGAGAGAGAGAGAGAGAGAGAGAGAGAGAGAGAGAGAGAGAGAGAGAGAGAGAGAGAGAGAGAGAGAGAGACAGACAGACAGACAGACAGACAGACAGACAGACAGACAGACAGACAGACAGACAGACAGACAGAAAGACAGAGAGAGACAGAGAGACAGAGAGACAGAGAGAGACAGAGAGAGATAGATATGTCTCTCTCTCTCTCTCTCTCTCTCTCTCTCTCTCTCTCTCTCTCTCTCTCTCTCTCTCTCTCTCTCTCTCTCTCTCTCTCTCTCTTGGCTAACAAAACACGGTTTTCGTATAGGACACTTAAATATTAATCATATGATAAACAAAATAACAGAAATACCTGCAATTCTATCAAATTCTGAAAAAAACTTCCATGTCTTTGTTTTTTCTGAAACGCATTTAAATCCTCACATTTCAGATAATGATATCTCCATACCAGGTTATACCGTTGTTCGTAGAGACCCCCAAAATTTTCATGAAACTGGCTTAATGGTCTACATTCACAACTCAATTCAGTTTAAAGGACTAATACATTTAGAAGAGTATACCATAGAATCAATTTGGATAGAAATTAAAATCAAACATTCTAAACCAATTATTTTATGTTTTCTGTACAGAAATCCTGCTGAAAATATTAACTGGATTAATCGGTATATATCTATGATGGAAAACATTAATGAGGATTTAAAAGACATTATACAGTTAGGAGACTTCAACATAGACTTGATAAAAACAAATAGCCAATGGAGTCAAACATTCGAGTTATTCAATTTAAAACAGTTAATTAATTCACCAACACGTATTACTAAGACATCCAAAACTTTAATAGACCATGTTTACACTACCAATCCTGATACAATTATTGAAATAGCTGTTCCTGTATTTGGTTGTAGCGATCATTTTCCTATCTGTATTACATGGTCCAAAAAAGGAATAAAAGTACCCTTTCTAAATCATAAAACTATTACATATAGAAATTTCTTTAAATTCGATACTTCTAACTTCCTGCAAGATCTCATAAACTCTCCTCTCAACAATACATATCAACTGACCAATCCAGATCATGCTCTTGACTTATGGTGTCAGATTTTCTGTGATGTGTACAATAAACATGCTCCTTTTCAAACAAAAAGAGTTAAATACAGAATTAAACCACCTTGGCTCACTAAACAAGCTCAAGCAAATATTCGTTTAAGAGATAACCTGTTAAAAAGAGGATCCCGTGAAGACTATAAAAAACAAAGAAACTATGTTACTAGTCTTTTAAGAGCAGAAAAAAAGAAATACTTTGAACAACTAGTTGATAGAAACAAAGATAGTAAGACCATTTGGAAGGCCATCAATAAACTAACTAATAAAAAACTAAGCAATAATTCAAATAATATTAAAGATATATCAGTAGATGCATTAAATCATCATTTTTCAACAGTATCAGATCAGGCAATTGTAAACGACAATTCAGATAGCAATGATTTAAGAGACCTGAAAAAATTTTGCTCTAACCACAACATCTACTCAAAGCTCAACATTGCACCTGTTAGTGTCCATGATGTGTTAATTTCTCTCAAAGGCCTAAAACAAACAGCAACACGTGGACTGGATGGACTGGATGGTATTATATTAAAACTAGCTGCTCCTGTAATAACAGACACACTTACATATATCTATAATCTTTGTATAAGTAAAAACACCTTCCCAAAAATATTAAAGCAAGCCAAAGTAATTCCATTGTTTAAATCAGGAAATACCACTGACCCTTCAAATTACAGACCAATTTCTATTTTGTCAGCACTTTCAAAGCCCTTAGAACAACACATACATAAATGCCTGCTTGCTCATCTGAATAAGTATAATCTCATACATCCCAACCAGTCAGGGTTTAGAGCCAACCATTCTTGTAATACAGCATTATCAAAACTCACTGAAAGATGGCTATCCAATATAAACAAAAACCAATTTACCGGAGCTCTCTTTGTAGATTTTGCCAAGGCGTTTGACGTCCTTGATCATAACCTCCTCTTGAAGAAACTAGCCATCTATAATCTATCCCCTAATGCACTTGAATTTATTTATTCCTTTCTGTCCAACAGACAACAAAAAGTGTATCTTAACAATCACTTATCTAATTACCTTCCAAATACTTACCGTGTTCCCCAGGGATCTGTTCTTGGTCCTCTGCTATTTTCTCTTTATATCAACGACTTACCGCTGTCTATCAAAACATCATGTGAATTATTTGCTGACGACACCACTATAGACACTACCCATAAGGATCCACACCAGGTCTTTCGAGTAATGCAAGAAAACATAGATATTCTCATCAAATGGACACATATAAATCACATGGCACTCAATCCTAATAAAACCAAATTTATGCTCATCTCAACTCGGCAAAAACGTCAAAACCTCAACATAAATAAACCATCACTGTATATAAATAACGATATAATAGAAGAAAATTCAAGTCATAAACTATTATGAGTAATTATTGATAATAATTTATCTTGGTCTGAACATATTAAAAAATTAGTCAAAACCATTGCCTCAAAAATATTTCAACTGCGTAAAATAAAACATTTTTTTGTCTTTGCACGCAAGAAAGGTATTCTTTTATTCATATATTCAGTCAAACATTGATTATTCTTCCACCCTTTGGGATCTGGCAAGCAAAAACTTAATGAAATCTATTACTAGAGTCCACAAACGTGCCATTAAACTCGTATTAGACAAACCAGGTTCATTAACAGATGCCGACTATAAAGATAATAACCTCCTTCCGTTAAACTCCAAACTACTTTTCAACAAAGGAACCCTAATGCATAAGATTTTTCATGGCATTGTTCCACCATCACTAAGAGACATGTTTACTGTTAACCAATTTAGACATTCCCACACAATTGATCTTCCATTGCCTAGACTAACATTATATAAATCAAGCCTGTTATATTCTGGAAGCTGGCTCTGGAACAGACTTCCTGTCTTTTTAAAAACGGAAACAAACCATAAAAGATTCAGAATATTGTGTCATGATTTTTTAATGAAAAATACAAACCTGGTGTCACTTTCTCCCAAATGTACTAATCAACGATTTGTACTTGTGATAAGCCAATAAGTTGTATGCTTTGCTGATTTGTTAACCTGTCTGTTGGTATGTCAAAATTTGTGTCAAACTGTAAGTTCGTCTTTTCAGTTGTGTGATAAATCTAGAGGTTTTGGTACGCCTAATTTTCTAGCACATTTCAGAGCAATTTGCATAGCTATTTACACATATTTATGTAGCCCATGTTTCTGAAAACTCCCTCTATCTTCCTATCCTTGTCTGTCTGTCTGTCTGTCTGTCTGTCTGTCTGTCTGTCTGTCTGTCTGTCTGTCTGTCTGTCTGTCTGTCTGTCTGTCTGTCTGTCTGTCTGTCTGTCTGTCTGTCTGTCTCTCTCTCTCTCTCTCTCTCTCTCTCTCTCTCTCTCTCTCTCTCTCTCTCTCTCTCTCTCTCTCTCTCTCTCTCTCTCTCTCTCTCTCTCTCTCTCTCCCTCCCCTGCTGTTACTTGTTCTTGATTGATTTGTTTTTTCTTTGATACATTTTTATTCTCTTCCTGTCGTTTCCTTCACTGTTTTTCTTTCCATCTATTCTTTTTTGTCTTTTTTCAAACATATTGCTTGTGCTTTGGTGTTTCTACTTATTCCCTTTTAGAGGGCTAGATGAAAAAAAAGTTATTGTACTTAATCTATTACCCTCTGTAAATAAAATTTCGTATTCGTATTCGTATTCTCTCTCTCTCTCTCTCTCTCTCTCTCCTCTCTCTCTCTCTCTCTCTCTCTCTCTCTCTCCTCTCTCTCTCTCTCTCTCTCTCTCTCCTCTATGTATATATATATATATATATATATATATATATCTCTCTCTCTCTCTCTCTCTCTCTCTCTCTCTATATATATATATATATATACATACAGAGAGAGAGAGAGAGAGAGAGAGAGAGAGAGAGAGAGAGAGAGAGAGAGAGAGAGAGAGAGAGAGAGAGAGAGAGAGAGAAGAGAGGATCGATCGATCGATCGATCGATCGATAGATAGATAGATAGATAGATATGTAGATTCTTTTTTATCGAGGATAATGGAAAATGCTTTTTTTTACATCCAGTCCATGTGTGTTACGTTATTGGTTCTGAGGAACAAACTTTTTGTTTTGAAGACACTCCAGTGAACGTATAACGCTGACTGAAGTGCCAAGAGTTGCTCCCTTACCTCTCGGGAATCACATCTAACAGAGCACACACGACTCAGAGATCAAGTTATATTTCTTTTATTCAACTAATCTACTTCAAAACAGTATTGTTTCCAGTATAAAAATTTCACTAAGAACAAACAAAAAAACTCCTTTCTAACATCACCACGGATTTAACCAAGACTCTGTTACTACGCTCACTAAACACAAATTTCAATCGCTTATCACTTTTACAGTTTTCATAGATTTTCTTCTATTCCTTCAATGTTTCTCCCCTTCTTCTAGAAACAAAAATCACACAAACCCCCCCCCCCAAAATCTACAGTCCGCATTGCCTCCCCTGCTCGATCACTAGGGCGTTAGGCCGTGGGACTCCCCTCCTCTGCTGCTGTGACTACAGCCCCTTGTATATGTACAGTCCAGGCCCCTTCTACTGCCCAGTAAATATTCCAGAGCCGCGGGAATCCCCCTCCTCTCCTCTTCTCAGTATCATCTTTCCTCCTCGACTCTCCTCCCTCCTCGATGTAATAACAGCCCCTTGTATTTATACAGTCCAGGCCCCGTCTACTGCCCACTGCCAGACCATCGCTGCCAGACCATCCCGGAAGCTTGGGGAACTTCACACAAACATCTTAGATTACAGCAACGCGTCTTGACAGATTCCAGAATGTCTTAGAATACTGTGAACGATTCGGGTACTTCTAAAACCTCTTAAGATATTGTAAAGTACTCCCGAAACTCCATGAGCAGACAAACATATATGCAATCCACAGGCATTAACATTTATCAATAACTAATATTCCATGCGTCATAATCAAAGAATATCATTCATTGCAATCCTAGGAACATGCTTAATTAGGAGCCCTGAGTCTGTTTGTAACATTATCCCCCACTTACAACAAATTTCCCAACATTTGTTTCCAAAACAACAAACAGATTCAACTTTGAAACTCAAGGTTCATAGCAGCTCACTCAAGTCCTTCGGATGAGACTTTAGACTGAGGCCCTGTGTGCGAACGCACGCAGAACATCTCGGGCACACGTCAAATCCCAATCCGCCTTTCGCAAGAGTAGGCCATCATGTGCCAGCGGGAACAGATTTCACCTACAAAACTGCGTACACACAGGGACCGGATGCAAAAAAGCACAAGAGTGCCCATCCCATTACCCTCGATACAAACAATAAATCAAATAAAATCAAACCAAATCAACATGCAGCATTACCACTTTTCAGTCCACAAAAAGTTCATGCAATCAGATCCAATATTGTCACTTCACAAAACTCAAACTATTTTAAGTTCTATCAGGAGACACACATATTGCCCCACAAATGTCTTCTGGGATCAGCACTTGTCCATACCCAAAAAACCCACACAATCAAAACTGCACCAAAACCGAATCAATACTGTTGTTGTGCCCCAGCCTAACACTCTAGGGGGTCACCCAGAATGTGCACTCTGACTCACTAATCCCACCCGGGAATCACTGTGAGACTGAAATTGCACACTAAATGAGAAGTTTACGTGTTTGACTATTTTCATGTACCTCGCCATATTGGCAGCCATACTCCGACTTCAGAGGATTTATTCTCCTGTGAAGGAGAGTGCAGGTTGTTCTGTTAAGAGCTTGTCATGGCCGAAGGCAATCTCAACACAACATTCTACAACATTACAACATTCTAGTGTAGGCCTTGGCAATGAGCTGACATCAACAACTGACACAACCCCTGGCCTAGGCCAACCAAATCAATAATACCCAACAATTTCAAAATAATAACCATGTTCATGACGTTGTGTGACCAAATATGTCAAACTCAACAGCTAGGAAATCATCAACAGATCAAATGACCAAAAATATGTGTAACCAGGTGGTTTTCTGTGGCTCTGTGTGTGAGAGCTTGTTGAGCATTTAGTTAGGTTTTAAGCAGGCAAACAGATATTTTGTTGTGGTCAGAACAAATAAGATCTTCTGTTCATTTTATAAAGTATGTAGTTTATTATGAGTAGGATACATTCGTATTTTTATATGAAGTTGAGGATTCAATCTCTTTGATCTTTATGATTCATATGTAATTAATTAGTTATTTTGCATTCCATTTTGTTCTTATGATTTTATTGTTAGTGGGATGAGATGAGATATATTTTATTGTAATGATTTGGGATTTACCAAGAGAGAGAACTCTACTTTGCATTTTGAACACAAAAAATCAGCCTGAAATAGGAAAAAAAAATTGAATAATAACTTTAATAAATCATACCACTTATTCATATTCATGTATATGATTGTTGAAGGACTGATCTTGACTGGATTCAAGTCAACCATTGTGAAAATTCTCTATTTTCACTGTAAACTAGTATTTTCACTTATTACATCATATCAGTATAAGAACATTGAAATCGCCATCGGCAAAAGCAGTTCTAATTTATAAGTAAAGAAATATTTTATATATTGTTGTGTGCGATTGAGAATCCTGTGTAATAAACTTTATTTAGATAAATGAAATATAACTTAATTTAGGTTGTAGTAGATTGTAAGGCATACCATGGTTTGAACATGATGATTAGCCTAGCACTCAGCCTAACGCTGGTTCTTTGTTCTAATGAATTTGAATTTCCTCGAACTGAGTTTTATAAAATGCAGACATTTAATTATCGATCTATGGTATATTTTGGGTTTATATATGAATAAACATTAGGTTACATTATGTTAATATAGATAATTTGTATTATTAGAGATTGTTCATTCTTTCGATCTTACGAACTACTTCGTAAGCAAGGCTGATGCAAGATTGATGCGCACGCAGTAGATCAGAAAATGTGTTTTTGCATCGCTGTTTAATTATCAATATCTCATCTGATGGACACTGCTAGCTAATAATATGCATGTGTATACAATATGTGAATTATATTCTTCCTTTTATATAAATTAAGTATTAGGCTCTGCTGGACTCTTAGTGTTTTATTATCAAAAGTTATAGTGTAAACCTGTTAAAAGTGTGTCTACTCAGAGGCTTTAATTGTCTTTAGCTCGCAGTTAGATAGTTGTTTTGCAAAGTGCATTAGTGCATTTTAAAGCTTGTGTTTCCTAGTTTATTTTGATATATAATATGTTTAGCTTTGTTGCGCAGACAGCGAGATAATCTCTGTTGAAGCTGCCTAAATAAACACAAATTTTGTCCATTTTAAGTCTGAAGTGGCCGAATCGTCTGTCGCGGTGCTGTCTTTGCAGTCCGTGCAGAGGCTATATATTTAGGGGTGGTTAGGGTGGCTAGGCAGACTAGGAGAGACTAGGAGAGATAGGTCTGCAGACTACGTTAGACTGGGTTAGACCTGTAGCAGTCCAGCAGAGCACAGTAAGGAGCAGAGAGATGAGGAAATAAAGACCTATCAACGCCCAGCTGCTGTTTTCCCCTGAGTTTTCTTTTGCCTGGTTGCTGTGCATTGTTCCTCTACTTTCCCTGTCCTCTATCCTTGCTACCGCTCATCACAAGTGGCGCTGCAAGCAGGATTTGGGAAATGGAACTTTGTCAGTAGCTGGGTAATTGGAGGCTCAGTCCAGTGCAGGAAGAAAGCCAGAAGATGCCAGCCCACAGCAGGAGGAAAAACAGAAAATGTTCTGTAAAGGTGAGCCCTACAGCCATGGCCTGCACACCGAGTGATGAGGGCAGCCCATGTACTCTACAGGACATGGAGATGCCCCAGGCCCCCGAGCTGCCCACATTTTCTGGGGATGAAGACGTTGATACCTTCATCCGGGAGGCCAGGGTGATGATTGAGCAGCACCCAATGCCAGACGGAGCAACTGCTGCTTGGTTGTTGGGCGCACTGCAGGGACAGGCAAAGCAGCTGATCCTCTACAGGGAGCCTGCAGAAGTGGACAGCCCCGAGAAGATCCTTGGCATCCTGGAACGGCACCGGGGCCTGGAAGGGGAAGCATCCACTCTCGCCACGGTCTTCTTCGAGAGGCAGCAGGGACTTGCTGAGTCTGCCAGCGAGTATGCCACTGCCCTGAGGGTCATCTGGGCCAAAGCCAATGCTGCTGAGGCCAACACCCTGTCTCCAGCCATGCTGAGTGACGCCTTCATCAACGGGTTGCATTCCAGGTCCTTGCAGAGGGACCTCAGATGCTTCCTGAGGCACAGACCAGGGGCTACATTCCAGGAGGTGACCACAGAGGCCCAATACTTGCTGAGAGAAGACCCGGGCCCAGACTCGACTATGCAGCAGGCAGCTGCACCAGACCCAGGCGTCTTGCCACGCCTGGAGGCCCAGATCGCCGCCCTTGTGACAGAAAACGCTGTCACAAAGCAGATGCTACAGGAGCGGCAGGATGCAGTCACCTCATCTCCAGGTACGCCACCACGTGAGACCAGCTCAGCCCCACCACGCCAGACCAGCCCAGCCTCACCACGCCAGACCGGCCAACAGCAGAGCAGCCATAAACCTCATGGCCCACGTCAGCGTGACCTGACCTGCTGGTGGTGCCAGCGCCAGGGTCACCATATCGCAGACTGCCGGGCCAAGCAGTCCTACCAGCGACGGGTCCACCGTCAACAGGTGGGCAGCAGTTAAGCTGCAACGGTGGAACCCAGGAGGCTGGAAGCCACTGTCACCTGCCTTCAGGCTCAGCTGGCAACCCTGTCAGCTGAGATTGCCAGCCTGAGGGTCCAGCTGCAGCAGTGTGCCATGCCCCATTGCAGCCACAGCTGTGCGACAACGCTGCAGGATCCCAAGCCTGACCCTCCCCACTGCCATTGGTGTCAAAGGAGGGGTCACATGGAGGAGGACTGTCGCACTAAGCGACACCACTTCAAGAAGGTGATGGGACGGGAGGCACAGACGACACAGACGGGACAACGCAAACAGGTTGCTGTTGATAGCCTGAAGGTTGTCAAAAGCAGCAGGCCTATCAAGGGGCTCTGTACCACACCACAGTGTGTGGAACGACCTGTCCAAGTGTCATCAAAACGCCGGCGGCAACGACAAAGGCGACGGTCAGCTGGGTGCCAACCCAGCAGTAAGCAGACAAGACCTACGCCTGCACATCATGTGCCACCACTGGTAGGTGGTGCAAAGCCAAGTGTTCGTCCTAAGTGCCTGCCAGCAACTGTACCACCAAACCGGCAAGATGAACAGTGCCAGAAAACCTGTGCTCTAAATAGTTCTGGTGGTAGTTCTGACTATGAGTCAGAGACTGAACTTGTTCCTGCTAGTGTTTCCACTCCAGTTCCAGTCCCGAGAAGATCTCTTCAGTCAGCCTCGAAATCAAGAATGAAACAATGTCTTCAGTGAGTATGTAAGTGTTAGTTTTTAAATGTTCCAGGCAAGCAGGTTTAGAAACAGTGGGAAAAGAAGAGAAAAAGTAAATAGCTTAACATCTGCTCAGAAGTGACATTTTGGTATATTCATTATTTTGTTTAATGTGAAGAATCATAATTTAAAAGATTGTGAATTTCATATTTTGGTCATTTGGTATGTTGATGATTTTTTTTAGCTGTTGATTTTGACATGTTTGGTCATACAACATGGTTATCATTTTGAAATTGAGTATTATGAATTTGGTTTTGGTATGGGTTTTGAGTGCAAGTTTAGTCAGTTAGTATATCCATGATATTGTAAAATTTAAGAATAACCATGCTGTGGTTTATTTTATATATGGAGGGACAACAGAGAGACATCCCGAGTCATGAACTGGATGTGGGCCGGCCTCCCTAGAGTGTAAGGAAGATTAAAGGCCCAAAACACTTGTTTGGAGGGGGCTTCTCCTCTGAGGACTCTCTGCTGCCATGCTCTACGTGGGTTTTTTTACCTCTCATAATTGATAGACAAGGTAAAATGTTTTGAAGAATGAGGCAAAACTAGATTGAGAATATTGTCCCAAGTTGACAAGCCAGAGTGATGGAAAAATGTTCAAATAACAAGTCCTCACTACTGCTGAAGTTAATTTTAAGAAAATATCAGTTGGACATGAAAATGATTTTTGGATCAGAAGACTTTTTTTTTTTTTGACATAAGTTTTGTGTGTGTGTGTGTGTGTGTGTGTGTGTGTGTGTGTGTGTGTGTGTGTGTGTGTGTGTGTGTGTGTGTGTGTGTGTGTGTGTGTGTGTGTGTGTTGTGGAGCTTCTAGTCAAGTGTACAATATTGTTGTGACAATGAAGGTGTTAAAAACACATCATGGTTGATCAACTAGTACATTTTTATTACTGATTTTTGGGGTGGTCATTGGATACCAGGTGGAAATATTGAGTGGAATTTAAAATATTTTTCTTAGCATTGGATAGTGGTTTTGAGGAAATTTGTTAAAAGAACAAGTCCCAGCTATCTGCTATTTTTCAAAGAAAAAAGTATGTTGTAGCTTTACCCGGTTAAAAGAACCAGGTTGAGTAAGGCTCTGATGAAACTATGTTGATGTTCAGAGATATGAGGACTTTTGTTCAAAAAGCAACCCCTCAATAATCTACAGGGCAACAATATGTTTCATTAATTGAGCCAGTCTTCGAGAGATTTGTGTCAGCAGGCAGAAGAAGAGTTTGAAGATTATTGCTTGAGTAGCAACCCCTCTGTAGTCTGCTACAGTTTATGATTTTGTCCTGACTAGAGAAAATATTTGTCAAAATGCAAATATTCTGTGGCCAGTCATAACATTTTAATGTTAAATCAAAAGCTGTGCTGTTGTCTATAAAGAATTTTGTTTATATAACAGATCTTTATCAGACATTAGCAGTGTGGGTACAGGGAGGTAGCCCAGTATATAAGGAAATTACAAGTTGTTTTTTATGATTATATTGTTAAAATAACATGGATCATAAAGGCCTAAGATGTGTTTTCCTTGATATTGTGTTGTGAAGAGTTGAGCTAGCACCACAATTTGTTTTGATGATTATAATGTTAAAAGAACATTTATCATTTTATAAACAACATTTTGTGGGTGCATTGATTCTCCTGATGTAGTGTGGAGAGCTATTGCCAGATTCAGCTGCAGTTGTTATAACTGGCAGAAGTATTAATCATTTTGAAAATACTTTGAGGAGTGTGATGATTTGAGAAGTTGTCATTTGTGACGCTCCACCACAAAATGAGTCGCTTAGCACATTATCTACTTTTCCGCTAGGAGCCATTAAAGGCAGGTGGGGTCAAGATGGCAATTTTGAGATTTTGATTGATTATTAAAGTATAGCCATTATTCTACCTCATAATGCATTATCAAATCATAATTTTGTCTCCTTTTGCCTTAAAACGTGTTTTTAAAATACCCAAGCCCTCATACTGACCACCTATCACGAAGCTTAACTTGTCAATTTCTCATTTTGTCATTTCCTGCAGTCTAGCATTTCAACTTGTAATAACTTTTTATAGAATTGTTCGATTTTCAATCTAGTTTTTGTATTGTAAAGCCATTTTATTGCAGTTTGATAACATATCAATAACTAAAAATTGAACTCAGGTGCAATGCGACTCATTATGTGGTGGAGCGTCACATTTGTTTGAATTTATTTTTGTGGGTTTTGTGTTTTGTGTGTTGTGTGTTTTGTATTTCACCTGAGTAGTTGTTATTTTTGTGTGTGTGTCAGCTCGGACGCATTTTACAAAAACATTTAAATGACTAAAAATTGACTTCATGTGCAATGCAACTCCTAATGTGGTTGAGTGTCACACACACACACACACACACACACACACACACAA
This sequence comes from Stramonita haemastoma, assembly GCA_030674155.1. NCBI lineage: Eukaryota > Metazoa > Mollusca > Gastropoda > Neogastropoda > Muricidae > Stramonita > Stramonita haemastoma. The sequence goes on from CM060343.1 coordinate 33,531,793, forward strand.
CACACACACACACACACACACACACACACACACACACACACACAAACACACACACACTCGCACGCTCGCACGCTCGCAAACACACACGCATGTACGCAGGCACACACACACACACACACACACACACACACACACACACACACACACACACACACACACACACACACACACACAACAATATATATATAGAGAGAGAGAGAGAGAGAGAGAGAGAGAGAGAGAGAGAGAGAGAGAGAGAGAGAGAGAGAGAGAGAGAGAGAAATATAAATGTTGAATAATGTTATATTATATATATATATATATATATATATATATATATATATATATATATATATATATATATATATATATATATATGACGCTCTACCACATAAGGAGTCACATTGCACAAGAGGTCAATGTTTAGTTATTGACACTTTACTAATCTGCAATGAAATCGCTGTACAATAGAAAATTCATATAAAAAATCGGACAATTCTATGAAAAGTCATAACAAGTTTAAATGATAGACTGCAGGAAATGACAAAACGAGAAATGGACAAGATTAGCATCATAATAAATGGTCAGAATGAGGGCTTGGGCATTTTTAAAGCACGTATAAAAGAAAAAGGATAGAAAGTTATAACTTGATATTTCATTACAAGGGAGACTAACGGATATAGTTTAATAATAGATCAAAATCTCAAAATCGACAACTTGACCCCCACCTGCCTTTAATGGCTGCTACTGCGAAATTGGGTAATATGCTAAGCGACTCATTTCGTGGTGGAGCGTTGAATATATATATATATATATATATATATATATATATATATATATATATATATATATATATATATATATATATATATATATATATATATACTGTCTCTGTTTGTCTGTCATTGTCTCTGTTTACCATACCCAATATAGTCAATGTGATGGGTGGGGCTATAAAAATCATGATTGGATTGGTATGTGTGTGTGTGTGTGTGTGTGTGTGTGTGTGTGTGTGTGTGTGTGTGTGTGTGTGTGTGTGTGTGTGTGTGTGTGTGTGTGTGTCTGCTTGTCTGTGTATGTCTGTGTGTGTCTGTGTGTCTGTGTCTGTATCTGTGTGTGTCTGTGTGTCTGCCTGTGTATCTATGTGTCTGAGTGTGTGTGTGTGTGTGTGTGTGTGTGTGTGTGTGTGTGTGTGTGTGTGTGTGTGTGTGTGTGTGTGTCTGTCTGTCTGTGTGTGTCTGTGTGTGTCTGTGTCTGTGTCTGTGTGTCTGTGTGTCTGAGTGTGTGTGTGTGTGAGTGTGTGTGTGTGTGTGTGTGAGAGTGTGAATTTGTGTGTGTGTGTGTGTGTGTGTGTGTGTGTGTGTGTGTGTGTGTGTGTGTGTGTGTGTGTGTGTGTGTGTGTGTGTGTGTGTGTGTGTGCGTGCGTGCGTTTGTGCGTGTGTGCGTCTGTGTATGTATGTTTAGATAATTCTTCATATCGAGGATTATGAGAAAGCTATCGTGCTCTTATTTACATCCAGTCCCTATGTAGATACAGGTTTATAAAAAAAAAGTCAGTTTTTTCCAATCGGCACGCTATGGCCAACTCTTTCAAAAAGCAGAGCATAATTTATTGTGTACTCAAGATGTTCAGTGTGCGTTCTAACATAGGGTCTCGGTTCATAGTCTAAACCAAAGGGATTTAGTAGAGGGTGGCGTCTGCATTCATCTCAAGAGGAAGAATCCCCTTGAATTGGAATTGAACCCATGTCATCAGATTGCGAGTGCAATGTTCTAACCAGTATGTTATTCCGTCCAAATTTGTGTGTGTATGTGTGTGTGTGTGTAAGCGTGTGTGTTTGTGTATGTGTGTGTGTGTGCGTGCGTGCGTGTGTGTGTGGTGCGTGCGTGCGTGGTTCGGCGTGCGTGTTGTTGTTGTGTGTGTGTATGTGTGTGTTGTGTGTGTGTGTGTGTGTGTGTGTGTGTGTGTGTGTGTGTGTGTGGTGTGTTGTGTGTGTGTGTGCTGTGTGTGTGCGTGTGTCGGTGTTATGTGTTGATGTGTTGTGTTGTGTTGTGTGTTTGTTTGTGTGTGTGGTGTGTGTGTGTGTGTGTGTGTGTGTGTGTGTGTGTGTGTGTGTGTGCGTGTGTGTGGCTGTGTGTGTGTTAGTGTGTGTGTGTGTGTGTGTGTTAGTGTTAGTGTTAGTGTTAGTGTGTGTGTGTGTGTGTGTGTGTGTGTGTGTGTGTGTGTGTGTGTGTGTGTGTGTGTGTGTGTTTTAAAGTCAAAGTCAAAGATAAAATGAACACTTTTTTCCAGAAGGTACATTGAGTAAGCAATAAATTTGCTTTTTCTCATTAAGCCATCTATCTAGCATAAAACATCAACAAAAACACAGAACAACCCTCCAAATATCAACAACAATCCTACCACCCCCACTTCCATACTAAACAAACACAAACAAAAAAAGTCAGACAAAAATTAAGCATCAAGCAAACAAGCAAAATACAACCAAGAAAACCTTGCCCAATATCTATTTAGCGACAACATCTTTTACAACTCATAGCAAATAATTAAACTGAAAAGGAACTTAAGAGAATATTATGATAGTAATAACAATAAGGAAAGTAAACACAAATCAAGAAGAAGAAGAAGAAGAAGAAGAAGAAGAAGAAGAAGAAGAAGAGAGACAGAGACAGAGACAGAGTCAATGAGACACAGAGGGAGAGAACAATGAACACTGAACACTGGAATGATTTAATGTACATCGGCCTTTGGCCACAATACAAGCAACAACAAAAAAGAGGGTGGGTGGTGGTGTGGTGATGACACATATCCTCATAATAACTGTCAACATTTACATATATACAAATAGTAGTACACATACACCGTATCATCATCATTATCATCATTGACCAGTTGTCATCTTTATCATCTCATCATTATTACTGTTATAATGTTGTTAACGAGAGAGATATGTGTGCACTCGCGCAAGAGCACGTACGCACGCACAGAGACAGAGAGAGAGAGAGAGAGAGAGAGAGAGAGAGAGAGAGAGAGAGAGGAGAGAGAGAGGAGAGAGAGAGAGAGAGAGAGAGAGAGAGAGAGAGAGAGAGAGAGAGAGAACTCGAACTCGAACTCGAACTCGAACTCGAACTTTTAATTGACTTTTGGCACGATGGCCTCCATCACAAGGTGAGCAACATTTTGCAAACATAAGAAACAAAAACATTCCGTTGAAAACAATATATAGAAGCACAGAGGTTTGTTTTTTCAAGAGATTCATGTTATCGGTAATAGAAAAAGCATTGTTAGTTTGGTTACGAACATTTTCTTTAGCATCCGTCTGCAAGCATGATGGGCATCTTATCCATTTTTTTTCTGATCTCAAAACATTTGTGTAAGAACCAAGCCAACTGTCATGTGTTCTGGGCCTTTCTGCACGACAAAACATCCAGCAAGCTCTGGTCTTCAAAATGTGGGGGTACCGTCTTAAAAACATCTGGACGAATATTGTTGTATTTACGGCAGTGAAACAAAAGGTGTTTTTCATCTTCTGTGATTTCCGGGCAAAAGGGACAGTCATTCATGCCTGGGTTAACATCGCGATTAAAACGGTTTCTGCGAGTGTTGATGTCACTGACACCCAGTCTGAACCGAAACAGAGAGTCTCTAAAGACTTTTATAGTCACTTCCGAGAAATAGCTCTCTTTTGAGAGGACAGGTTTGAATGACGTGTATAGATTACAACGCTCGCTGTCCCCTATGTCCGCAAACCACTCTTGATGTACACTATCTATCACTCTTTGCTTAAAAGCAGACAAGAACATTGATTCATTCTCTACTCCTTGGTTTAACCATACAAAATTAAAACCTAATGTTTCCAAAAGTGTTCTAACTTTTGATATCCAGTTACTTTTGCCTTGATTGTCCAGATTAAATAGCAGTTGGTAAGCCTGATGAGAGAGGCGAAGTCTATCCATTTTTATTACACGGAACCAAAACTTCAGTGACCTAATGAAGCAATTAACTATGAGGGGGTACCTCCCCAGCTCGCCGTATACCATGACAGAGGGTGTACGGACGGGGACATTCATGAATTTTTTTACATGCATGCAAATGTACTTTTTCAGGTGAATCGCTGTTATGCAAGAGCCCGTGATTATTTGTCTGATGCAGCAGACCCCATATTTCAGAGGCGTATAGAAGAGTTGGATGCACTATAGAATCAAACAATTTGAAGAATGTCTGTTCGGTCATACTGTCGATTCGTTTTAATGTCCGTGTAATATCTGTTGTTGCTCGTTTACCTCTGATTGCTAGGAGCTGTGTATTCCGGGATGTACTCATAGTGGTTGAGAAATTAAACCCCAGGTACATATAGTTATTGACCACTTCCAGCTGTTTCCTCCAATAGACCATCTTTCATGTCTTCCTAAATATCCCCCTTTCCTGAAAACCATTACTTTTGTTTTGTCACAATTAATTTCAAGTTTGAGGTTAGAGCATGCTTTACTGAGACAGTTTAGTTGATTTTGTAAGCCAGATGGCGAACTTGACAATAATGCTAAGTCATCTGCAAACATGAGGATAAAGAGTTCTCTGAGTCCAGGGCACAATTGGACACCATGCGTTCCATCAGCTGACAAATTGTCTGCTTATTCATTAATTATCATTGAGAAAAATGTAATACTAGCTACGCAGCCCTGTCTCAAACCCTGTGGGCAGTCAAAAAAGTCTGTGACATCGTTGTTTGCACGCACACAGGCTTTCAAAGATTTATACATTGCTGACACAGCTTTAGTGAATGCCCCAGACGTGCCAGACCTTATCAATGCTCTCAACAGGATTTCGTGCTGGACTGAGTCGTACGCCCTCCTTAAGTCAACAACACAAACATACAGTTTAGCAGGTTCACTTAGATATTTTTGAACAGCAGCATGCAATGTGAAAATATGGTCTGTTGTGCAGTAACCTTTCCTGAATCCGGCTTGTGTTTCTGATATCTTCTCATTTTCTTCCAACTAGAGGTACAAACAGGTGTTAAGGATCGACGTGTAACATTTTCCGATCAAGCTGAGAAGTGAAATACCTCGATAGTTGGATGGGGAATCTCGACTGCCTTTCTTAAATATCGGCACAATTATGGCTTCTCGCCACATATCTGGAAATGATCCCGACAAAAAAAACGAGTGTAACGGGTCCTACACGGGAATTATCTAAGTCACCACTCTCATTCCCGTTCCGCCTAATTCGGTACTGGAAAATTAGAGTCCTAGAATAATTCCTGGTTTCTTCAGTAACCCTAAAGAAGAGTAGGGCTCAGCTACTTATGGGCCGGGGAGTGATAAAGGGGGGATAGAAAGAGGATAGTAGAAAAATAGGGGAAAAGAAATATAGAAGAGGTAGGAAAGTATGTGAAGTGAAATTAATTAACCTCAACTCACTCAGCAGCCACACTGAACACACTGAACGTGACGAATAACACCATTCATTCAATGCGACTCCAGACCGAGCAAATTGGGTTTACCACATATATTCCACAACACTCAACACTACCACATCAACATAAAACACCAATGACTACTTGTACTTACTACAAGTACAATTAAAAAAGCAAACAAAAAATAATCTGTCCTAGTTTTTCAAACCAAACTGAACAAGATCAGTCTCCATCAAAACCATTAATAAAGACAATCATAAGTAGGGGTGGAGATTTAACGATGGGGCAAAGCAGGTGTGACAGGGAAAAAACGATGTTCCTGTAATAACAAGAACATACAATGTAAAAAACATCACCACAAAACCATCCATCACTGAGCTAGTTTACAATACTCATGAGAATTAAATATTCTCAAAACAAACTAACATAACCTCTAAAATTATTACATAATTTTAGTAGTTAGTTTTACACATGTTTCATTTACTTTAGGACAGATGATGGTCCATCCTATGAAACTGTGCAAGCATCCCAACATGTCTCATTTACTTTAGGACAGATGATCGTCCATCCTATGAAACTGTGCCAACATTAATAAGAAGGACTAATTTACTTAAGATCAATGTCCCAAATGACATTCCAATGCCATTTCAACTGTTTGAGTTTTCTAAATGATATATCACAAATACGTCAGAATTTGTAGTGATAAAATCATTTAAAAAATTAAGTAGTCCTTCACACCCATATATTGTAGTGTAAAGTCACACTAGAATATTTCCAGCATTTTAATAGCTGAACAATATCCTACCAAAAAATAATCTTACAACAAAGACCATGACGGTGCCACAGCTTCCTTTGTTCAAAGCGATCACTTACGAAGTTACGTTCACTGTTAATTCACAGGTTGAAAGCCTGTGAAATTAAATCAAACATATAGATTTCCTGAACCTTCCAAAACTATTCTGAATTAAGCTGAAATTTGCTTAAACAGATAGTTTGATCAAAAACAAAATTAATAAAATGGAAACAAACCTTAATGGGGAACATCTAGACTCAGCGAGGAGCGAGTCTCTGTCATGGGTCTTTCCCTCACTGGCCCCAGGCAGGAAGTGAAATTTAAAAAAACAAGAATATCCCGATAGGCATGTCTAAGGGGCAATCACTCAACTCTACAAGGGAGTTACTGAACTTTATGCTTAGTAACACACCAAACAAAAAAACGTTTTTGTGAGGGGGTTACACGAGTTAAAGAGCTTTGTTAAGAATCCTGATATTAATGCTTCCCCAGACTTCAGCATTTCCGCTAAAATGTTGTCTGAGCCACAGGCTTTACCCAATTTTACCCTCCGTAGTGATGCTCTCACTTCATCCTCAGTAATGGCTTTGTCTAGCTCTTCGATATAGTTAAGATTGCAATCGTCAGTGTGATCGGAATGATGGTCTAGCAGTGGTTCCTCTGTTCGTGCATCATCGGACTTAAACACTTCTTTAAAATGATTGAAGAACTGTTCATTTGAAATTTTATCACTGCATGCGCCTTTACCTTTGCAAACTAAGCATTCATTTACTTCTTTCCAGAACAACTTAGGGTCTTTCATGTGTTTGACAAGGGCCTCTGCCTTTGCTTTCTTGTATGCTCTTTTCTTTGAGTTGACAAGAGAACGGTATTTGCGTTTAACCTGAACGAAATCATCGCGATTTTGTTCCAACTTTACACGTCTGAATTTCGGTAACTTTGATTTAACATCTTTTTTAGCTCGGATACAATCGCTGTCAAACCAGTCAACTTCGTTTCTGTTGTTACCGGTGAACACCGTTTTCTTCATACAGTTTGCCCCCGACTGTAAGCACTCCACAAACAAACCCAGTGCCCTGTTTAGGTTGACGTCACTTTCTGTTATTGCACGTGACAATTTTTCCTGGGATTCCGGGAGCGCAGTGCTTCTAAATATAGAAATGCTTTCTCTTCATCCCATACCAATTTGTTTACGAGTGTTGAGTTGCACGTGCACTTTCCTGGTTTGTGTGTATAGTGCGCACAGTCAGGGACACAGGCAGGTGATCGGATTCCAACCTGTCCTCAACTTTTAAGAATTGAAAAATGCTGTCGGAACAGATTTGGTTGGATGCACAAAAATAATCAATTAGGCTAGACCCAGCCTGTGATATGAACGACGCACTTCCTTCAGCATCAAAAAAATGACACCCATTTAATATAGAGCAATCAAACATTTGGCAAACATCTAACAGTTTTCTACCAAACAGTTGACAAATGAATCATCTGATGATCTTTCAAAAACCATTTCACTATCTTGAGGTATGTTGTCCTTTATATACAGAGTGTTTCTGTCCCCAGTGCGAGCATTAAAATCTCCGCACAAGAGAATATAAACCTCATCTAACCTTTCCCACACATCAGTTAAACATTGTTCTAGCAGATCACTACCATCCTGAAAATCAGATGTATCATAAAATGGGGAATCTATGGGGGCACATATGTGGATAACAGAATGACATCTTTGTCTGATTTGAGAAGGTTTTTGTTTAGTTTCAGAATCACTGTTTGATCGTAATGAGCATCAATCTTTTCAATAATTATAACAGTTGAGGTGTTTCTTGACTAACACAACCACCCCTCCTGAAAGCCTGCCGTGGTGGCTGAGCTTCTTTGCCGGGGCAATGTAGGCATTGAACTCTGCAAAAACATGAAACTGAATATCGAATTGTATAAACGTTTCTGTAAAACATATAATGTCAAACGATGCAATGTACTTAACAAAGTCTGCATTATCAAGTTTAGAAAGTAGCCCTCCGATATTCCAAGTCAGCATTTTAACTGTGATTGCATGTGCCTAGAGTTTGTTGGTTGCTGTTGTGTTGTGGAAGTTGTATTGTTATTGTCACTGTCACCGTCATTGTCAGTTGCATGGCTGGTATTGTCATTGTCGTGGTCATTGACAGTAGTGATATCAGCAGTGACGTGGCCATGGCCGTGTCCCTATTCCCTGTCCGAGTTCAGCTGACCACAACCAGTCATTTTGCGTGAAGCAGCCATTCTGTCTGAGATGAGAGGCTGACCTCTGTGAGGTGATGACGTGGACTGTGACTGCTGTTGTGTTGTTGGCCCCGGTGATGGTTTGCAGGTTTTCCCTGACTGGCGCTCAGCACGCTGCTTCGTATCGCAGGCCCCACAGTTCTTGTTTCGGACATCACGTGCTGTACTCACGGAGTTTCCCCCGCTGCCGTTGACGTAGTCGCTTCGGCGCGACCATAGTCTGTGCGTTGTGGTTCGTTGACGTCACAGTGGGCTTCCCCAAAGGCTGGATCTCCTCTGCTATTTTTAGACCCCTGCTGCGTGGTTGGAGGCGGGTTTCCCGGTGAAGCGGCTGCCTTTTCTGTGGAGTTAGGTCGGTGTCTGTTGGCCACCATGTCTATAGCTGTACAGGGGGGAGGCAGGGGAGCTCTCCTCACTGTCTTCAGTGCCAGCACCAACATCACAAACATTGCCTGGAACATTCACATTCTTTTTCCCTTTGTTGTCTTCTCTGTGTGCACGGGGAGGGGGTGGGTCAAAAACTTCCGTATCTGTTGTTGTTTGTTCGCGTCTTTCTCTTGTATATAGTTTGCCGTTTTTGTTGTAACCGAACTTCTCTCTGAGTACTGGCCTATGGCAAGTACTCAGGCACTTCAACATTGACAGCTGCCTAATTGAAGTCATCAAAGCTCTGTACGAGAACGCAAAAAGTGCAGTTTTCATGAACAACCACGTGGGCGAGTTCTTCAAGACCACGGTTGGGGTTCGCCAGGGCTGCCTTCTCTCACCTGTACTCTTCAACGTCTTCCTCAAAAACATCATGACAGAGACACTGCAAAACCACCACACTTCCATCTCCATTGGTGGAAGACCCCTTTGCAACCTCAGATTTGCAGATGACATTGACCTCATGGGCAGCAGCAAACAAGAACTGCAAATCCTCACAGACAATTTAACAGATCGAGCGAGCGCATACGGCATGGAGGTCAGTACAGAGAAATCAAAGATCATGGTCAACAGCGCGAGTAATGACATCACGGAAATAAAGATGAATGGAGAAATACTAGAAGAGGTGAGCCAATTCAAATACTTAGGCTCCATCCTAACAAAAGATGGCACATCAAACAATGAAGTGAAAGCTCGCATTGCAACAGCAACATCTGCTCTAGTCAGGCTCGAGAAGATCATCAGAAGCAACAACATCAGCTTCTGCACCAAATACCACCTTTACAAATCCCTCGTGATATCGATCCTCCTATATGGCTGTGAATCATGGACTCTGACAGCAGAGTTAGAGAGGAGAATCCAAGCATTCGAGAGCAAGTGCCACAGAAGACTCCTCAAAATATCATACAAAGAACACAAGACCAATAACTATGTGAAAGAAGAAATCAAAAAGCGTGTGGGCCCCCAAGAGCCTTTGCTCTCCACCATAAAGAGGAGAAAGCTGATGTGGTTTGGTCACACCACAAGACACAACACCCTAGCAAAAACCATCCTGCAAGGAACAGTCGAGGGCAAGAGAAGAAGAGGCCGCCAAAAGAAATCATGGGTTGACAACATCAAAGACTGGACCGCCCAACCCCTACAACACCTCCTACTAGCCACACAGGATCGTGAAGCATGGAAAAAGATCTCTGTTGCGTCTTCTCTCATGTCCCCCCTACGTCCTTTGGGACATGGGACTGAGTGAGTGAGTGAGTGAATGAACTTCCCTCCCCCTTGTACCTGTTTCAGTTTTGCTGTTTGTTTCTTTGTCAGGTCTGTGCTGATTCGGATGCCTGCCTTGCTAAGGGCGGAATGAGCATGTGTGTGCGTGAACAGCATCATTTTGTCAGTCCATTTGTGAAACCTGACTATCACAGGGCGGGGCTTAGTGTTGCTGGTGTCGGGTTTTCCCAGCCTATGGGCTCTTTCTATGTCCTGGTGTCCCACACTTTTCCCGTAAAAAACTCTTTAAGAGAGCGACCACTTTGTCAGCACATTCCTGGAAATTTTCCCCAACAGTTTTTGCGATGCCAAACAATTTCACATTGTTTCTTCTGGAATGACATTCTAGCCTGTCCAAATCTTCCTCTAACTCCGTTAGTCTCTCTGACAGCATTTCATTCTCTGCCTCTAGTTGACATAATTATGCGTTCTTTATTTTTGTCTACTTTTTTGTCCACAGCACTAATCGTTGACTGTAAGGAAGAGATATCTTTCTTCAAAGACTGGTTACTGTCACGAATAGACTTTGTGATAGACTCACCGACTGTGTGATGTTTTTGGTCCATGTCCGACACCAAACACTCTTGTCTTTTTCCAGGCGAGAGACGGACTCCATCAGCGTTTTCATGAACGATGACAGGCCTTCCAATGTACCTTGTGTTTGAGTTGGGGAAGTGTTGTTGTTGCTGTTCACACTGTCACTGTCGTCTGCTTCATTCTCTCTACCTGGTCCAGGGTTTGGCTCAATGCCACCCAGCAGCAAGCACAGCAACAGTGTGTACACACCGTTAGCATAGCGGAGAGCCCGTGCACTTTGTAACCTCGTACACTCAGTGCAGCAATTTTGGCTTTTATGGTCAAAATTTTCACCAAAATACCTGCAAAGTGGCCTATAGCCACTCTGTAGGTATCTATGCCATACGACATAGTCAGTAGGTACCTATGCTCCAAGTCACAGGGTCCTACGAAGTTTTGGTTCTTGTTGATTAACAAAATTAACAATTTTTTCTTCCCTGTCAAAAATTGCAGCTTCTCTTGAATTTGAAAACAGCTCACCCAGAGAGAGAGAGAGAGAGAGAGAGAGAGAGAGAGAGAGAGAGAGAGAGAGAGAGAGAGAGAGAGAGAGAGAGAGAGAGCACTTGACATTGACCAATTCTGCTGTAATCTGGCATGGATCATAAAATAGAAACAATCCCTGGGGACAAAATTAATCAGAACACGTGACTGTGCACATCTCTTCAGCAACCCACAGGTAGGTGTCAAAGAAATCTGGGTTGTTTATCCAAAATATATCATCAGGTTTCGTTTTTTCCACATTGACAATAAAAGACAAATGAATTATGAACATAACAATCAAAGTAAACGTGTTTGGAGAGAGGCAGAGGGGTACAGGTTTTCAGACAGACAGATAAGTTTGCAGGCACACACATACTTATCTCAACTTCTCAATTTTTCACCATAATGCTTAACATTTACTGACTTGCAATTACAGGTAATTGAGGCTCTTGCAGGTTTGCACATAGACTGACACAACATAACATAATGCAGCACATTACAGCTTAAAACAATATAAACAATACAATTCAACACTCAACAATACAAAGCAGCACAATGGAAAAGGACAGAGGCTGCACAGGGTGGACTATGACTCAAAATACAACACTTACTGTTATATGAAGAACTGCTGCCAGTAAAACCAGCGATGTCCACTGTTAGGTGTTCTGTAAAGACGTATGTGTACTGGTAAAACCAGCGATGTCCACTGTTAGGTGTTCTGTAAAGACATACATGTACAGGTAAAACCAGCGATGTCCACTGCTAAATGCACAGGTAAAATCGGTGATGTTAGCTCTTATAAAAAGAAAAGACTAGAGCTGTCAGGTACACCCAGTGCTGTTTACTCTTAGATGATCTCCACAAAGGTTTCTGTCCGGGTAAAAGCTGTGATGTTCACAGCCAAATCTTCCATAAACAGCAGCACAGGTAAATCACTGGTTCACAGATGGGATGGAGTATGTTGCTCTAAAACCAATAATGTTCACAGATGTTTTTTTGAAAGAAATATATTTCTGTAACACCAATAATGTTCACAGATATTTTACATAAAGGTATAGTTTTGTGCTGGTAAAACCTGTAATGTTCAAAGATGTTTTACATAAATTAGTAAATTCAGCAATGCTCACTGCAAAGTGTTCTACAAAGAGATGTAGCCAGGTAAAACCAGCAATGTTCACTGTTAGCTGTTCTAACCGAGGTGTGTTCTCAAGTAAAAGCAGCGATGTTCACTGTTAGATGTTCCAAAAGATATGTACTCAGGTGAAATCAGCGATGTTCAGGGCTACAATTTCCAGCAAAAAAATGAGAGGATAGCCCGAGGACAGATGTTAAAACAGAGTGTTGCACCACCGCTGACGTCACTGCTGTTGCGTGGTTACGTGAGTCACAATACAACCAGCTGGTACTGTTCAATAGAATGGGTGTGGTGGTTGTGGGCTGTTTATAAAACTGCCTGTCACCTGCACATGTCTCCTCTTCCATGTGATCCCCCTCCTTCCCCCTACTTGTGTACCCTCTTCCTTCTCACCCCTCCCCACCATCTACTCTTTTTTCCTGTTTCTGCCTGTCAAGGCTTGCAACACCTGGTGAATATATAAAGCTTTGCTCTATGTTAATCAATATGCTCCAACACGAAATGTGTGGCTGTTATTTATACTGGCAGCCCTCCCTTCCCCTCCTACATCCCTAGGGGATGACAACAAAACAAAATGCACTAAAAATACAGCAGGATACACAGCAATGTTATGTAATACTAGTCTATATACACATGTGTATGTGTGCGTATTTGATGGATGTACGCATGTGTGTGTGTGTGATTTGATTTATTTTCTTATATCAAGGATAATAAAATAAGCACTATTGTGCTTTTTTACAAGCAGTCCCCATGTGTATGCAGTGTTGTAAATGCCATCTGTTCTCACCGCCACACGATGGCCTACTCTTGCAAAAAGCGGAACAGGATTTAACGTTTGTGCAAGATGATCTGCATGCTGGTATTCATAAGTTTTTTTTTTACACCCATTTATATGACAGTGGAAAAGGGAGTGGGTACACACTATATACTTCCACTAAAAAAAAAGAAAAACAGTAAAAAAACCCGACCTTAATAATTGCCATGACATGGGACCATTACCAATCCATATGGTTCTGGGGTATTTATAAGAGAGAGAGAGAGAGAGAGAGAGAGAGAGAGAGAGAGAGAGAGAGAGAGAGAGAGAGAGAGAGAGAGAGAGAGAGAGAGAGAGAGAAACTCGAAATGTTTATTGATAGTAAATGGATAAGCACAAAGCTTCTTTACACCATGCTCTCACAAAAAAACAAAACAAAAAAAAACAACAAAAAAACACAACAAACAAATCGGAAAAAAGGAAATCAAAGGAAAACACACACACACACACACACACACACACACACACACACACACACACACACACACACACACACACACACACACATGCACATGCACAAAAACTCAAGTAAGCAGCACATGCAAACAATAATGATCAACACTTTCCAATACATAATGATCAACACTTTCAGATACATTTAAATGAATAGACAAAATGTGACGCTCCACCACATAATGAGACGGAGTGCACCAGAGGTCCATTTTAAGTTATTGACATGTTATTAATGTGCAATAAAGTAGCTATCAAATACAAAAAAAAATGAAAATCGGACAATTCTGTGCAACATTATTACAAATTGAAATGATGGACTGCAGGATGGGACAAAATGAGAAACGGGCAAGTTTATTTTAGTAACAGATTGTCAGAATGAGTGCTTTGGTATTTTCAAAACACATTTAAAAGCAAAAGGAATAAAAATCATTCCTTGATATTTCAATATAGGGTAAATAAAAAGATCTAGTTTAATAATCAATCAAAATCTCAAAATTGACAACTTGACCCCCATCTGCCTTTAAAGGCTCCTAGCGCAAAATTAGGTAATGTGCTAAGCGATTCATTTCGTGGTGGAGCGCCACAAATGTACATAATAATGAAAACTACACATAACAATTAGGTGAAAATCAGAGAGGCAAAAAAAAATAGTAGGTGGGGTCAGAGGGGGAGAGACAGGCAGACAGACAGACAGACAGATAGACAGAAACACAGAGAGAGAGAGAGAGAGAGAGAGAGAGAGAGAGAGAGAGAGAGAGAGAGAGAGAGAGAGAGAGAGAGAGAGAGAGAGAGAGAGAGAGAGAGAGAGAGAGAGAGAGAGAGAGACAAACAGACAGACAGACAGACAGACAGACAGACAGACAGACAAGACCAAGATGGACAGAGAGTATACAAATGCACTATAGAGTAGGGAAATGAATAATCACAAAATGTTGGGTTTTTTTATACTATGATCTATTCACCCCCCCCCCCCCCCCTCTTCTTCCTCCTTCCCATTTTCCCACCAAAATACTAATAGAGGACAACCAATAGCAAAGTAAGCACACTACCAATAAAAAAACAAAAAAACTAGTCAATACATGTATGACAAGAGCTATTGAAGATAAGAAAAATTCAAACCCACTCAAACTCTTTCCTTCTATGTTCCCCACTTTCCCTTGCCGAGTCTCTGCCTTACCCGCCCACCCATCCCTTCTTTGCAAGATTTCCCTATGACAAAATATCAACTACATCAAACGAAATCGAGCAAAAGGCATACACACATATATACACATGCACGTACGCACGCAAGTACGCACGCACGCACGCACGCACGCACGCACGCACGCACGCACGCACACACCACACACACACACACACACACACACACACACACACACACACACACACACACACACACACACACAACACGCACGCCGCCTCTATTATCAATGGAAACTTGAAAAACTATGCAAAAATATATAACACACTCGCACACACTATATGATCGCAATCAATATTACAATGTTCAATAATGCTATAACAGTTATTTCCAGTGAAGTCATACGTGCTTTAAGAAGGAGTAGGAAGCAGTACGTTGATGCAACCTCTTTCATTTCCCTGGTCTTTCCTTTAAGATCTTCACAGCTCGTCTGTCGCCAGTCTCTCCATGTCTTCTGTATCATTCTTTCCTGTCAGTAATAGTACAACACAAGGCCAAAAGCATAGTCCAGTCAGTTCACCTGAAACAAATATCTCTGAAAAGATGTTTTAAAAGATGAAACACTAAGTCTTTGTTTTAAGTGAATGGGAATTTCATTCCATATTTTACCTCCTGAATAAACCAAGGACGACATAAATAGATCAGTTCTTGGACGTGGGATAAATAGTGTACTTTTACCTCGAACATTATTAACAATAAACTTTTTGTTCAGATAGGATGGAGCAAGATTATTCATAATTATGTACATGAATACACCTTTATTGAAACGACATCAAAGATGAAAGGGAAGGATATTAAGTTCCTTGTAATCTTTTATTTCCAATGGTGTCGATTTAAAGAGCACTATTTTTTAAGGAACGTCTATACAAACTTTCTAATCATTTTAAGCATTTTTTTACTGGCTAAATCCCAGCATGTGGAGGCATAATCTATGTCAGGCTGTATATAAGCATGAAAGAAAAGCTTGCGGGTATGTTGATCAAGCAAATTTTTTATTCTGTTGAGCTGAAAGATTTTCTGGGCTAACTTTTTAGACAAATTTGAAAGATGAATAGACCAAGATAAATTGTTATCAATAGTTAAGCCAAGCAATTTGTGAGAATTTACTTCTTCTAAGTGCCTATTGCAAACTTTAAGGTCCGGTAACTTCAATCTAATGTTTTGTCGCTTTTGCCTTGTGGTAACTAACATAAATTTGGACTTTTCAGGATGGAGAGCCATATGATTAAGTTTAGACCAAAGAATAAGTTTATCTATGTCTTTTTGCATTTCAAAACAAAGCGAACTTGCATCCTTACCTTTATTATGGATCGTAGTATCATCAGCAAATAGTTCACACGTAGTGGAGATATTCAATGGAAGATCGTTTACATAAACTGAAAAGAAAATAGGACCTAAAACTGATCCCTGTGGAACTCCATGATTAATTGGCATAAAAGTGGAGGTAATCCAATCTTGATATACTGCTTGTTGCCTATTACACAGAAAGGACGATACAAGTTCAACTGCTTCGGGACATAAGCCATACATATCTAGTTTTTTTTTAAGAGAAGATCATGATCAATTGTGTCAAATGCCTTTGTAAAGTCTACAAAAACGGCACCTGATAACAGATTGTTATTGATGTTTTCATGCCATTGTTCAATAATATTTGTTAGTAGAGTATGACAGAAGTGTTTTTTTCTCAATCCACTCTGATTTTGGTGAAGTAAATCATACTTAATAAGGTGAGAGTGAAGGTTACTTTTAAGGTGTTTTTCAAGGGGCTTAGACAACGTGGACAGGATAGAAATAGGTCTGTAGTTTGACGGATCATTTGGGTCACCAGATTTATAGAGTGGTATTACTTTAGCATCTTTAAATGCTTGAGGAAAGCAGGATTTTTCTAACCAGATATTATAAATATATGTTATATGTTCAGAAATTATGGGTGCCGAAATCTTTAAAAT
>CM060343.1:33556037-33558537 GCA_030674155.1 Stramonita haemastoma
TTGTTGGAAACTGTTTGTTTTCTAGAACAACTGGACATGATGGCAAGTTTATGCCTTTTGTCATTTCATTTAATTTTGCCCATACTTTCTGAATGTCCTTATGATTTGTAATTTCACTACTACAAAAAGAGGACCAATACTGTTTTTTAGCTTGTGCTATAACCATGTTACAGTGGTTTTTGGCCTTTTTCTGCTCATCATGGTTACTAGGCGATTTATTTTTTAGAAAAGCTTTATGCATTAAATGTTTTCTATGTACAGCTTCTTCGCAAGCTTGTGTCCACCAGACATTTCCTAAATGTTGGCTACATTTTACAGAGTGACATCTAGGAATAGAAATATTGGCAGCTTGTAGTATGATATCTGCTATTTCAGAGTACATTAGATCTATGTCATAAGTATTTATACACTCTGTATTGTAAGAAGAGAGAATGTATGTAAACTTTTCCCAGTCAGCACGCTTATAATTATATTTTGGGACTTTGTCCTTTGTAATATCCCATTGACATAATTGGTTATGGAAGGTTATAACAATAGGTAAATGATCACTGCCTAGAGTATCTGTATGCGTTGTCCAATCGCATTCTGGAACTAGTGTCGGTGATACTAAAGTTAGATCTATTGCCGATGCTCTGTGACTTGAGACATCAGGAATTCTAGTCACGCTGCCGTCATTCAACAAATACATACAAGAATCAACTACATTTTCTATAAACCTGTTACTGGTGACTGAATTGCAACCCTTATCCCAAAATGGTGCATGTGCATTGAAATCTCCACCAATAAGCCATTTTTCGTTGTCTTGGAGATTATGGAGCCAATCTGTGTTAAGATCATTAGGTCCTTTTGGCAAGTAAAGAGAAACAATATTTAGTATTAAGTGATCATTAAACTTGACGCGTGCAGCACATGAATGTAGATCTGGGATGTTACCAGGTATTGGTGGAGATTTCATACTGTATTCTATTCCTTCTTTTATGTAAATAGCTGCACTGATCTTCACTAGACCTTCTACTTTCTGATGTATAGGAGGATAATAGTACCCCGGTAATCTTGGTATCTTATTTTTGTTTACATTTAGTGATTGTAGAACAAGGGCCTGATAATCATTTTTTGAAAGGTGGTGGATCAAATACGCCAGATTTGTGGAAATAGATCTTGCATTCCACTGCATGATTTTAACAGTATGCTTTTTCTTTGAGACCATTGTTTTAGTATGATAAGGAAAAAGAAGGCAAAAATCCCCCAACAAAACAAAGTAAACCTTTAAGAACAAACAATAATATGAATAAAATATATCTCGCCCCCACCCCTAAAACTTCCACAATAACTCTTTAACTAGAATATGTGAGCTAAAATTTCAGGACTGTCAAATTGAACAAGTTAACTATAAATCACATAAAGTCATTTTCTGTTTGAAGGAGGTCAAGTTAAAAAAAAAAAAAAAAAATAGACATAGTAAAAAAATAGTGTGTGTGTGTGTGTGTGTGTGTGTGTGTGTGTGTGTGTGTGTGTGTTTGTGTGTGTGTGTGTGTGTGTGTGTGTGTATATGTGTTTGCGTGTGTATTTGTGTGCGTGAGCGGTTGACCTTCCATGTGTATGTATGTTCGGATATGTGTGTATGTGCTTTTATGTGTATGTATGCTTGTATGGAGGCAGTCTATGGACCCTCTCACCAAGTGTTGAGTCCTTTGCGCAGCACTGACGGCCAGGCACTCCTCACAGACAAGATGTCCATATTGAACCGCTGGGCTGAACACTTTCAAACCCTCTTCAGCGCTGATCGCTCTGTTGATGACACAGTGATCCACCAGATCCCACAGCAACCAGTGAAAGAAGAACTGGACGAAGCCCCAACCCTGGAAGAGGTAACTAAAGCCATAGAACAACTGAAAGTGGGAAGGCTGCAGGCGTCGACGGTATTCCACCAGAATTATGGAAAAACGGGGGGCAAACACTGCACTGCAAGCTCCATGAATTTTTTGTTTGCTGCTGGGAGCAGGGAAAGTTGCCACAAAACCTTCGTGATGCAATCATAATCACCCTTTACAAAAACAAAGGGGAAAAATCAGATTGCTCCAACTACAGGGGGATAACTCTTCTCTCCATCGCTGGCAAAATCCTTGCAAGAGTTCTCCTCAACAGACTAGTACCTGCTGTTGCAGAACACCACCTCCCTGAGAGCCAGTGCGGCTTCAGAGCTAACAGGGGTACCACTGACATGGTCTTCGTGCTCAGACAACTTCAAGAAAAGTGCCGCGAACAGAACAAGGGACTGTACATCACCTTCGTTGATTTAACCAAGGCATTTGACACTGTGAGCAGGAAGGGCCTGTGGCAGATCATGGAGCGTCTTGGCTGTCCCCCAAAGTTTCTCAACATGGTGATCCAGCTACATGAAGACCAGCGTGGCCAGGTCAGAAACAGCAACGACCTATCAGAGCCTTTCCCAATCACAAACGGGGTGAAGCAGGGCTGCGTTCTTGCACCAACCCTCTTC
>CM060343.1:33566037-33573537 GCA_030674155.1 Stramonita haemastoma
TAATAACAAAATCACCGGAGTTATCATAGTAGACTTTGCTAAGGCGTTCGATGTGATTGACCACACTCTGTTACTAAAAAAACTTAAAATCTATGGTCTGTCAGATAGTACTGTCAAACTCATGTTATCATTTCTTTCTGAAAGAAAACAAGTCGTTTCTGATAAAGGTAAGACATCGGCAGTACTATCCAATTACTATGGCGTCCCCCAGGGATCTGTTCTAGGGCCTATTCTTTTTTCTATATATATAAATGACTTACCCTTATCTCTAAACACACAGTGCGAGTTATTTGCAGATGATACAACTATCCATACCTATCATTCTCAATTGAATGAAGTTACATCTGCTCTGCAAGAAAGTATTCACTGCCTGCTTCGATGGTCAGAGTTAAATCATATGAGTCTTCATCCCAAAAAAAACTAAGTACTTAATTATAACAACTCGACAAAAGCGACAAAATCTTTCAAACAATTCTACGGCTATCTATATTAATAACAACAAAATTGATGAAGTAGACCATCATAAAATTCTCGGAATTACAATTGACAATAACCTTTCTTGGATGTACCACATCTCTGCATTATGCAAAAAAGTATCAAAATATGTACACCAGTTATCTAAAATAAAGCATTTCTTAGACCTAAACGCTAGGAAAATGTTTTTCAATGCATATATTATATCCCATATGAGTTATGCTTCAACGATTTGGGATTTGGCTAGCGCAAATGTTCTCAAGCCATTATTCAGTGTGCATAGACGAGCTCTAAAACTTGTTCTCTTAAAATCTTCATCATTAACCATTTCTGACTATAAAGCACTTGACATTCTTCCATTAAGATCCAAGCTTAAGCATAATAAGGCAGTGTTTATGTATAAAATCATGTTCGGTTTAGCTCCCCCCTTGCTTCAAAACAGATTCACAATCAATGTCAATCGTCATGCCAATAAGATATTGGTGCCACTTCCAAGAATTGACTTATTTAAATCCACTCTCACATATTCTGGTGGTACACTATGGAATGAGATATCAACCCTCAACCTTCACAAAGCTTGCAGTGTTTCTGTTTTTAAAAAAGTTTATCACGTACATCTAATGGACAATATATCACTATTTTGATGAAATTGATTTCAATTTGCAACACCATTAATAACTAGTATCATATAATTTCAATCATGTGTAAGTATTATGTCAACTCTTAATCACCACCCCCCAGTACTTTTGTCCCCTATTTATTCTCCTCCTTCTCTTTCCCTACCACCACCCTCCCCTCTCTACACCCCTCTCGCTCCAGGGTTGTCTTTTGTCTCTCTGTCTTCCTGCCTATCTCTCTGCCTGTTCTACTGTCTCCCTGTCTGTTCTTTTTTTTTTTCTTGTTGTCTGTCTGTCTGTCTGTCTGTCTGTCTGTCTGTCTGTCTGTCTGTCTGTCTGTCTGTCTGTCTGTCTGTCTGTCTGTCTTCTCTCGTCTCTCTCTCTCTCCTCTCTCTCTCTCCTCTCTCTCTCTCTCTCTCTCTCTCTCTCTCTCTCTCTCTCTCTCTCTCTCTCTCTCTCTCTCTCTCTCTCTCTCTCTCTCTTCTCTCTCTCTCTCTCTCCCTCTCTACCTCACTCCTCCTCTCTCCCCCCTCTCTCCTATTCTTCTTTTCCCCCTTCCCCAACTTTTCTCTCTTCCCCCCACCATTATGTTTGTCTCTTATGTAAAGCGTTTCTACTTCACTGAACTGTCTAGGTGCACACTATATTTCAGATTTATGATGAAACCTTTGTATAATCTTGGGTATGTTATGATATTGCTCACTTGACTTAAGTAGGTACTAACTTGTATAATTGTAGTTCTTATTGTTTCCCTGATCCTTTTTTTTTTTTTTTTCTCCCTTTTTTCTCTCTCTCCTCTTCCCCCTCCTCTTACTCCTCCTCTCCCTCTTTCCCTCTATTCTATTTTTCTCTTTTCTTTGTCCATTTCTTCTTACCCTCTTCAGGAGCTGAAAAAGATAATAACAGCCCGCACCTTATTCCTCTCACTCCCTCCCTCTCTCTCTTTTCAAATGTTATAGCTTTATGCTCAAATCATATGATTGGTTGATTTATTCACAACATTTTGATTTTCATAGCTTTATACTTGAATTATGCATTTGGATTGATTGGTTGATCGATTGACTTTTTTTTTTTTTTTTTTAAGAGGGCTGGATGAAAACAAGCCACCATTGTGCTTAATCTTTTCCCTCAATAAAAATGTTCATTCAAATGTTCATTCATTCATTCAATTCATTCTCTCTCTCTCTCTCTCTCTCTCTCTCTCTCTCTCTCTCTCTCTCTCTCTCTCTCTCTCTCTCTCTCTCTCTCTCCTTCTCTCTCTCTCCTCTCTCTCTCTCCTTTGTAGTTGTTGTTGTTTTGGTTGGGGCTGTCTTTTTATCATGATGTTGTCCTGGGGGAGCGGGGACTGGATGTGAAAGAGCACACGAGTGCTTGTCTGTTGTCCTCGAGTGGAGGAATTTTGCCTTGCCGTGCCTTGCCTTGCCTTGCCTTGCTTGCCTTGCCTTCTCTCTCTCTCTCTCTCTCTCTCTCTCTCTCTCTCTCTCTCTCTCTCTCTCTCTCTCTCTCTCTCTCTCTCTCTCTCTCTCTCTCTCGCTATTCTCTTGAAACATCTAGGATGTTTTATGTAACTTTTTTTTAAAATTATTTTTTATTTTATTTTATTTATCTATTTTTTTTTTTTTTAATTTACATTTCTATTGATAGTATCTCTACCCCCACTCCCCTCCAATAAGGATATTAGTTAATTTTTTTCCCACTTTTATCCAATTGTATGATTTATGTCACATGTATAATTTTTGACAGATGGTGGTGGATTGATGCTTTCAGTTGTTTATTTATCTAGTTTTCTTGTTTGCTCCTTACCTATTAACACTTTTCTATTCTTCCATAATCAAATTTTTTTTTTTTTACTTCAGATTTTTGTCTTCTGATTGAGTGCATTTTATTACCTTATCATATATAGTGTCCTTATTCTTGTGTGTTGTTTGGTATTGCGTAAAGCTTTAGTGTTTAGTATCTTATCAACTTGATGTATCCCTGAAAAGGGCGGGGACTGGATGTAAAAAAGCACATGGGTGCTTATCTATTATCCTCGAATAAAAGACCTTGCCTTGACTTGCCTTGCCTTGCCTTGCCTCTCTCTCTCTCTCTCTCTCTCTCTCTCTCTCTCTCTCTCTCTCTCTCTCTCTCTCTCTCTCTCTCTCTCTCTCTCTCTCTCTCTCTCTCTCTCTCTGTCTGTCTGTCTGTCTGTCTGTCTGTCTGTCTGTCTGTCTGTCTGTCTGTCTGTCTGTCTGTCTGTCTGTCTGTCTGTCTGTCTCTCTCTCTCTCTCTCTCTCTCTCTCTCTCTCTCTCTCTCTCTTCTCTCTCTCTCTCTCTCTCTCTCTCTCTCTCTCTCTCTCTCTCTATATATATATATATATATATATAACACAAAAAAGGATAAACAAAAATCAAGCTGCAATCAAACAGGCAAAGTACAACAAAGAAAACCTCGCCCAAAATTATTTAGCCCTAACACTGTTTACAACTCAACGAAAAAATAAACTCAAAATGAATTAAAGAGAATGTTATGCTAGTAATGATAATAACAATAATTACAACAATACGAATAATAATAATAATAATAATAATAATAATAATAATAATAATAATAATAATAATAATAATAATAATAATAATAATAATGGTAATGATGATGATAATAATAATAATAATAATAATAATAATAATAATAATAATAATAATAATAATAATAATAATAATAATAATGTGTGATTGGGTTTGTGTGTTTGTTTGTAAGAGAGAGAGAGAGAGAGAGAGAGAGAGAGAGAGAGAGAGAGAGAGAGAGAGAGAGAGAGAGAGAGAGAGAGAGAGAGAGGAGAGAGAGAGAGAGAGAGACAGACAGACAGACAGACAGACAGACAGACAGACAGACAGACAGACAGACAGACAGACAGACAGACAGACAGACAGACAGACAGACAGACAGACGGACAGACAGACAGACAGACAGACAGACAGACAGACAGACAGACAGGCAGAGACAGGCAGAGACAGAGACAGTGAGAGATAGAGACAGAGAGACAGTAGGCCAGAGAGAGAGAGCACAAAACATTGACCAAATCTGTAGTAAACCTTGGGTACAAATCAGAACACGTGACTGTGCACTTCTCTTCAGCAGCCCCCAGGTAGGTGTTAAAGAAAACTGGGTTGTTTATCCAAAATATATCATCAGGTTTCGTTTTTTCCACAATGACAATAAAAGACAAATGAATTATGAACATAACAATCAATGTAAACGTCCCTGGAGAGAGGCAGATGGGTACATGTTTTCAGACAGACAGATAAGTTTGCAGGCACACACATATTTATCTCAACTTCTCGATTTTTCACCATAATGCTTAATTTGTACTGACTTACAGAGAATTGAAGCAATTGCAGGTTTGCACATAGACTGACACAACATAACATAATGCAGCACATTACAGCTTAAAACAATATAAACAATATGAATCAACACACCACAACAGAAAGTAGCATAATGGAAAAGGAAAGAGGTTGCATGAGGTGGACTATGACTCAAAATACAACACTTACTGTTACATGAAGAACTGCTGCCAGTAAAACCAGCGATGTCCACTGTCAGGTGTTTTGTAAAGACATACATGTACAGGTAAAACCAGCGATGTCCACTGCTAAATGCACAGGTAAAATCGGTGATGTTAGCTCTTAGTAAAAAAAAAAAAAAAAGACCAGAGCTGTCAGGTACACCTAGTGCTGTTTACACGTAGATGATCTCCACAAAGGTTTATGCCCAGGTAAAAGCTGTGATGTTCACAGCCAGTTCTTCCATAAACAGCACGCACAGGTAAACCACTGGTTCAAAGATGAGATGGAGTATGTTGCTCTAAAACCAATAATGTTCACAGATGTTTTTTTTCAAAGAAATATATTTCTGTAACACCAATAATGTTCACAGATATTGTACATAAAGGTATAGTTTTGCGCTGGTAAAATCAGTAATGTTCAAAGATTTTTTACACAAATGAGTAAATTCAGCTATGCTCACTGCTAAGTGTTCTACAAAGAGTTGTAGTCAGGTAAAACCAGCAATGTTCACTGTTAGATGTTCTAAAAGAGGTGTTCTCAGGTAAAACCAGTGATGTTTACCACTACAATTTTCAGCAAAGAAATGAGAGGACAGCCAGAGGACAGAAGTTAAAACAACAGGGAGGTATTGCACCACCATTGACGTCAATGCTGTTGCTTGGTTACGGGAGTCACATTACAGCCAGCCCAGGTTGTGGTAGAGAGAGTGTGTGATGGGGGTGGGCTGTTTATAAAACTGCATTGTCACCTGCACATGTCTCCTCTTTCATGTGATCCCCCTCCTCCCCCTTACTTATGTACCCTCTTCCTTCTCATCCCTTCCCTTCATCTAACCTTGTCTCATGTTTCTAACTGTCCAGGTTTGCAACACATGGTGAGTGTGCCAGGCTTTGGGTCCGTGCTTTTATTATTATGCTCCAATGCAAAATTTGTGGGCGTTCTCCCCCTCACCACCTCCCCCAGCATGTGCAAGGGGTATTATCAAAACGAAA
The DNA here is from genome assembly GCA_030674155.1 of Stramonita haemastoma. Lineage (NCBI taxonomy): Eukaryota > Metazoa > Mollusca > Gastropoda > Neogastropoda > Muricidae > Stramonita > Stramonita haemastoma. The sequence continues at coordinate 33,571,670 of CM060343.1, forward strand.
TACAGTGTAACTAAATGCAACACAAGGGAAGACAAAGTTATAAATTACAATTTCATGTACATATGTGTACCTGTGTGCATTTGATGGAAAAATGGGGGGGGGGGGGGCACAGGCATGTGTGAGTGTGAGAGAGAGAGAGAGAGAGAGAGAGAGAGAGAGAGAGAGAGAGAGAGAGAGAGAGAGAGAGAGAGAGAGAGAGAGATGAGAGGAGAGAGAGAGAGAGAGAACAGAGACAGAGACAGACAGACAGACAGACAGACAGACAGACAGACACAATGACCAAGCAGGAAGAACAGGACACTAGCAGCTTAAACAAAAATCCTTGTTAATGATTGGCTGAAGAGACACAGGTATTGCTAAAGGGAGTTTCCCCTGGTGTCACTATGGGTGTCTTCTTTCACCCCCTCTGTGGTTTTTTTCCTTTCCATTTTATTTTCTTTATATTATGCTGTACTTTCTTTATAGGCTTTTACTCTTTGGTTTTGCTTCAGTGCCCACAGTGTGGTATTAACCTAATTTTCTTTCCTGGCCGAGTGTACTTTGTCTGCTTTTTGGTTTGTTTGTTTGTTAGATTCTCTGTTTGTTTGTTTGCCTGCTAGTTTGTATGTTGCTTTTTTTCTGTCTCTTGCTTTTTATGTTGGCTTTTCTGTTTCTTGGTTTGCATGTTTGTTGGTGTGTCTTGTCATCAGTCCGTCTGCTACTGTCTGTGTCTCTATTGTTTTGTGAAATTTTGTTACTTTGTCTGTCTGTCAGTGTTTTTTTTATTCTGATTCTGGTCTGCATAGTAGCTTGTTTGTTTGTCAGTTTTTGTGATTGTTTGCTTGTGTATCTGTTAGTTTGTAAATGATTTGATGTCAAATATCATACCCAGATCCAAAACCTCACGCCCCTTCACTGATTTATCTTCTCCAAAGGAGAGTTCAGGGTGTTTTGCTAAGAGCTTGTCATCACTGAAGAAAATCCCAACACACTATTTTACAACATAGCAACATATGTGACGTTGGCATCAACACTTAATTTACATCAATAACTGACAGGGCATTTCACAATATAACAACATTGTCGTGTTAGTATCAGCTTTTAACTTGCATCAATAACTAACAGGGTATTAAACAACATGACAACATTGCTTTGCTGGTATCAGCATCTACCTTACATCAATAATTGACAGGGAATTTAACAACATAACAACATTGTAATGTTGGAATCAGCATTTACCTTACATAAATAACTGACAGGGCATCAATTAGCATAAAAACATTGTAATTTTGGCATCAACACTTAACTTATGCCAAAAAGTGACAGGGTATTTTACAACATAACAACATCGTAATGTTGGTATCAACACTTAATTAACATCAATAACAGACAAGGCATTTAACTGCATAAGAACATTGTAATGTTGGTATCAGCATTAACATACATCAATAACTGACAGGGCATTTAACAAATTTGTAATGCTGGTATCAGCATTTACCTTACATTCATAACTGACAGGGCATTTAACAACGTGACAACATTGTAACGTTGGAATCAGCATTTAACTTAAATCAATAACTGACAGTGCATTTAACATCATAACAAAATTGTAATGATCGCATCAGCATTTACCTTACATCAATAACTGACAGGGCATTTGGCCAGGACCAGGAGAGAGATATCAGTCAGGGCCTGATCTCTCACAGAAAAGGCTTGTTGCTGTCACAATTACTGTGGTAAATACTACATGTGCAGTATAATAGCCACACAGTGTTATGTCAACCCGAATCCTAACTGTAGAGTGTGGCCTGAGGAACATGAAACTCTGTCTTGATATCTCCTCATTTGGTTTGAGTAGAGGATAAATAACCTTTGAAATCAGTGGAAAG
>CM060343.1:33586037-33598537 GCA_030674155.1 Stramonita haemastoma
TGCATTAGGCGGGAGCATTTTCATATCCACTGTAAGACATGCCAGCAAACATGCCAGAAGAACTAGCATTGCATTTCTGATACAAATAATCACACACATGTTTACGCACGCATGCCTGCCTGTGAGCGCCCATGCACGCACGCACGCACACACACACACACACATACACACACACACAAACACACAAACAAACACACAAACAAACACACACACACACACACACACACACACACACACACACACACACACACACACACACACACACACACACAACACAGGGGGTTAAGGGAGAAGGGGTACGGGATAGCCTAGTGGTCAGAACATTGTCCACGCAATTTGATAACCTGACCATACGGGTTGGACTCCCGTTCGAGGGGATTTTTCCTTTGGAGTTAACATCAGTGCTGACTCCCCTCTCCCCAAAATGTCCTTTGGGTGAGACTAAACCAAGGCCCTGTATGTGAAAGCACGGAAAACATCTTGCTTACACGTTAAATCCTGTTCCGTCTAAGAGTAGGCCATTGTGTGCCAGTGGGAACAGATGACAAGATTTACAAAACCGCATACACAAGGGGACTGGATGAAAAAAGCACATGGGTGTTTATTTCACTATCCTTGATAATTATAAAGAAGAAAAAAAATCACGCACGCACAAGTTCTTTGGATGAGACTATAAACCGAGGCCCATGTGCTGTGCTGAGGTATGCAAAATATCTTGGCCACAAATCAAATAATTTTCTACTTTTCATAAGAGTACGCCATTGTATGCCAGTTGAAACAAAAGTCAGTATTTAATAAAGAAAAAAAACTGCATAAACACTAGGACTGGATGTAAGCAAGCACATGAATGTTTATTTCATTATCCTTGGCATAAAAGAATAAATAAAGTAAATAAATGACACCAACACACACACACACACACACATAAACACACACACACACACACACACACACACACACACACACACACACACACACACACACACACACACACACATACACAAACACACACACACACACATACTCAGCCAATCCTTTCCATCTTCAAAATACTCCCTCCCCTGCAAGCAACCCACAGGCAGTCATGCACATCCACCGTTATTGCTGTGGGTTGAACAATGGAGGCACAACCAGCACTCAGGTACCCAGCAAAGTGCATGGTGTCTCCACTGATTTTGACAACGTGGATAGAATCAGTTCCCTCGTCTGTTACAAGAAGAACGTTCTCCCCGCCGAGTGTGGAAAAGCAGACATCTGAGGGCCGGCACTCTTCTGTAGGAGGGGTGTACGTGCTGACTGCCTTCTCCACTGACCATCGGTACAAATGGACACTGCGCGGGTGTGTGGACTCTTTGGCTTCCTCCACGACAGCAAAATACTGCTCTGTGCTGTCCACGTCAAATGCACGGTGAGGGCCCACCTGGATTGTGAACGCTGTTTTGGTTTCTGTCTTGAATGGGTCTGTGGATGTCACTGTGTCTCTTTCAATGTCTGCCTGCCCTGACAGGTTGTTCTTTAGACTGAAGTGAGCAGCAGTTGGTGATTTACAGAAAGTTGTAAACCTGCCTGACTGTGGAATAGGATACATACTCTTTCCTTCAGCACAACGTTTGTAGGACACTTTCCCCACCTTGTCACTAGTGTACACACGATCCCCTGTCTCTGTAAATGTTTTGACTGGAGCATCCTTCTTCATCCCACACTGTTCATATGACACCCACACTCTGGGGGGATCTCTATCATCATGACACAAGGAAAAGACATGCACATCTGGGTCCTCTGCACACTGAAAACACTCTGTCACCTTTACTTCTTGCTCTCTTTCCTTCATCTCTATCTGAAGCATGTTGCCCATGTAGTTGTCTATCTCCTGCATCACCTTGTCAGTGCTGAAATCACACCTTAGAACAAGTCTTTGGAATGGTCTTTCTACTGGTGACGTCATTTCATCTATTGCTGTCTGACTGCCACGCCCACTTATCTCTATGGCAACATTGATGACGTCAGTGGCGATACTTGAGGTGAGGGCACTGTCCAGCTGTTGGAGAAGACTGGACAACTCTACCTTGTGGACTTCTTGCTGTTCAATATCACAGACAACGCCACTGTCCAGGTCTGTGTGCAGGGACTGCAGTGACTTCAGCACTTTGTCTCTCTCTCTGTCAGCAGCTGCCACTATGGTGGCGTGACGGTTATGAATGTTTTTCTCCAGTGCTGCTCTCTTCTTCTCCAGATCTTGTCTTTCTGTCTGCAGTGACGTCATGGATTTTGTTACGTCAGACATAGCGCCCTGCAGACGTTGCTTGTGTGTTTCTAGCTCTGTTTGTTTTTTAGAAATTGCAGTATCCAGGTCTTCTGATTTATGTCCTTCATGGCTGGTTAGTTTACAGTTTATACATAGTGCTTGGTCACATGGCACACAGTAAAACTCCAGTTTCTTTTCATCATGAATCTTACACAAGTTCTTGTGACTTGGCTTCTGCTGGATGTAGTAGTTCTTTGTCAGGGAGGCAACTCCTCCAGAAGACAGGGAGGTCATCTTCCTGCACGCAGGGCAAGGGAAATCACTTCCTGAGTGACTGTCAGCAAGATCTTGTACACATGAAGCACAGAAGGTGTGGTAGCAGGGAAGAAATATTGGGTCCCTGTAGTCACCCAGACATATGGCACAGGTGCTGATGCTCTGTCCACTGCCTCCTGTGGCCATTGTAGGGGACGTGTGGTGGAGCTGCTCAGAGGTCTGCAACACAGCAGTGCATCAGTGATATTTCCACTTTTACCACCAGTGTACACATACACTAATGATTAAACGCCGTTTTTCCTGAACAACCACTGACAGCTAGCTAATTAGACAGACGGACAGACACACACACACACACACAGAACAACTTACAAACATACAACAGACAGACAGAAAGACTTACAAACATACAACAGACAGACAGACAGATAAGATAGACAGACACACAGATCGACATGCAGGCAGGCAGGCAAGCAGGCAGGCAGGCAGACAAACAGATGGCTAGACAGATAGGTAAGTAGGTAGGTAGGTAGGTAGATGGGTAGGTACGTAGGTAGGTAGGTAGATAGGTAGCTAAGTAGATATGTAGGTAGGTAGGAAGGTAGGTAGGTAGGTAGGTAGGTAGGTAGGTAGGTAGGTAGGTAGGTAGGTAGGTAGGTAGGTAGGTAGGTAGGTAGGTAGGTAGGTAGGTAAGTAGTTAGGTAGGTAGGTAGATAGGTAGTTAGTAGACATGTAGGTAGGTAGGTATGTAGGTAGGTAGGTAGGTAGGTAGGTGGGTAGGTAGGTAGGTAGGTAGGTAGGTAGGTAGGTAAGTAGGTAGGTAGGTAGGTAGGTAGGTATGTAGGTAAGTAGGTAGGTAGGTAGGTAAGTAGGTAGGTAGGTAGGTAGGTAGGTAGGTAGGTAGGAAGGAAGGAAGATAAATGGAAGGATAGAAAGACAAGATGGTAGATAGATAGATAGATAGATAGATAGATAGATAGATAGATAGATAGATAGATAGATAGATAGATAGATAGATAGACAGACAGACAGACAGATAGATAGATAGATAGATAGATAGATAGATAGATAGATAGATAGATAGATAGATAGATAGATAGATAGATAGATAGATAGATAGATAGATAGATAGATAGATAAATAAATAAAATGTTTCTCAATTCCTTTACCCTCTTGCATTACATATCTCTGAACCCAAACTGCTCTTAGATTTCGCATTCCATGACGAAATCAGGTAAAGCACAAATGCTTCTTTGCCTTTTCCTCCTTCTAAGTACATACCAACAGTTATAATTACTTCCAGACTCTCAGCAAGATTTCTGCCTTTATCCTGATAGAGCTTTAGCATGTTTTAGTAATTAGTGATGGTCACAGCATGATGAGAATCTACTGTATGTAAATCCCAGCAAATTCGGGTTCCAGATTCAAGGGGGCAACTATTCAATCCCTACAATTCCCGGTGGGGGACTTAAGAGGGTTAATGAGCCACTCAGACAATGTACAAACATATTTCTGGATCAAACCACCGAACTTTTCCTAACTAGATCTTTTGTTTTCTGGTCGGGCGAGTTAATATAGTCACCCAAAATCCGGTACACAATGTTTGTTAACACACTGTTCAGTAACCAATTGAGCTACAATCGTACAACTTTGTCAAAAGTTATACGAGGTGTCTTAATTTACTTGGGTATGATTAGTTCTTTTAATCAACCGAAAAGTCTATAAAATTAATTAACTTAAAAAATAAGTGAAGCTGAAGAGCAAATAAATTCATATGTTGCATGACTGACTGTTCCAATACAAAAAGGTTGAAGTACAATATTTTGAACACATAATATAAAATGGGGCGGCTATAACATGAATTGGGTTCTTTATCCTATGATCTCAAGTTTGTCTGAAATGAACCCCACATTCTTGTCCAAAAAATAGCAACAAATATCTACTAAATGGTCCATATCTTTGTCAATATCAAACAAAATCACTAGAACGCAGTACACACTATAGGCATAATATAACAAAATGTGTGAAATATCTTAGTGATAATATGTTAATACTGAAAGAAAACAAGTTGATTTTAATGTGTAAACATGTTCATTTTTGACAAACTTTTCACTGAAATTTTGTCACCTAGAGTTTTTCTGTCATCTATTCTGTTCCCTGCTGGTGTTTCCACAGTCACATGTGTATCATCACTTTCCTCACTGTCTTCACACTCACTGTCTGATTTTTCTCCCTCACTATCACACTCACTGCTTGATTGTTCTCCCTCACTGTCACACTCACTGTCTGATTTTTCTCCCTCACTATCACAGTCACTGCCTGATTTTTCTCCCTCACTGTCACACTCACTGCCTGATTTTTCTCTCCTCACTGTCACACTCCTCACTGCTACAAGCTAAGATAAGTGTGCACACATCCTGCTGGTGCAGGTTTTGTTCTGATCAGTGCTACACTCTGCTGTTTCACTTGTTCCAAAACTTGACCTTTCCGTATTTCCACCTACACCACTGGATCTTCTGCCCTCGCTCTCAGCCCTCTGCTTCTGTGTGTACCTATTTCCTCAACATTGGCGCTTTGGGGCTTTGAAGGTCCATGCTTTTTATCACTAGACATAGTTTTCTTCAAACCATAAAACTGTATGACACTAGTCACACATACACACAATAAGACTTGAAAGTGAAAAGAAAACTAAAGTGCAATCTGTAAACAATCTGCCGTTTGTATTTGAAAGAAAGGGACGTGCTCATTCTTTCCAGTTTTCAAAAGGAGCAGTCCTTGTTTACGGGTCAAGAAGGAGAGTGACCAACTGTCATATCACTCAGCCCTGGGTCGCCATTGTCAACATGGTCAGCACCACACCCTCCCCACTTGAAGGCCAGTATCTGAAGAACTATCTGCTTTTGCAAATGACAAAGTGCAGCACACTAAAGATGAATGGTTTCTGAATAAAACAGATATAACAGAGTTATGTATCTGCAAAATGTGTTTGGTAAAAATCTGGGTGACCATGCCCCCCTCTAGACCACCTACCTGTTTTTCTCAAAGAAGTGTCTGGCTGGTGGACAGCTGTGGTCGTGGTAGTCACTGTGAACTGCGATGTGAAGGCTGTATACACTGTGAAGTGACAGTTATCTTCTGTCCAACTGTACTGTTGAGGCTGTATACACAGTGAAGAGACAGCTGTCTTCTGTCCAGCTGTACTGTGAAGGCTGTATATACTGTCAAGTAACGGTTGTTTCACGCAGAGCTGAACTCTGAAGATGACCAGACAGCTTGTACTGCTTGGCTTCATCAGATCACTGTGACAGGCCCAAAGACATTTATAGCTGTGTTTATCAGCGGCGCTGTCACTGAATGGTACAGCCCTCCTCACTGTCTGTTATCACATGCCCTTGTTTTTGATCAGTCACCAGACACAGATATCAACACAAGTTGTTTGTTTGTGCACAATGTCGTGTGCAGACACACCTCCTGGGTCAGACAAGATAACAGCAACACTAGGACTGGGTTCTGAAAACAGACTGATAAAGGTGTAGGTGAAGAGCAGTTCTGTCAGAGTTAGTCTGGTGGGGAGGTTGTAAGGCAAATGTCAATGGGGCTTTTTTTACTGTTTGTCAGTGTGTCACTGTTAATACAGCAATTTCTTTTCTTTCTTTCTTTCTTTTTCTTTCTTTCTTTCTTTCTTTCTTTCTTTCTTTCTTTCTTTCTTTCTTTCTTTCTTCTTTCTTTCTTTCTTTCTTCCTTTCTTTCTTTCTGTTCTATCTGTCTGTCTATCTGTCTGTCTGTCTGTCTGTCTGTCTGTCTGTCTGTGTCTATTTTTTCTGTCTTTCTTTTCTTCTGTGTTTTATTTTTTTTTTTTTGTTTCTTTCTCTCTCTCTTTTCCTTTTGTTCTTTCTTTCTTTCTTTCTTTTCTTTTCTTTCTTTTTCTTTCTTTCTTTCTTTCTTTCTTTTTTTTCTTTCCTTTCTTTTTTTTTGCTGCCTCTTCTTTCTTGTGTTCCCTTACTGCTGCTCCCACGCCGCTCGTTTCAATTCCCCCGTCACAGCCATAGCAAGATTTGTTGTGTCTCAACCTCGGGGGTCTGGAGGCCACAGGAAGCCCATCTATACTAGGCCGCCGTTGGACCACCACCCAGACGGGCCCTGCACTTCTGCTGGGTGAGTTTGGTGGTGTTCAGTGGTGCCTGTTCTGAGCTAGCATACGCAGAACACCACCTACATATTTCCCTTATAACGACAGTATTAGCTCAGTCGCGGAGCCTGACTGAGTGTGTCACACACCCGAGGTGGCGACCACCACAACGTCCCTCCAACGACCATCCCCCTGCAAATCCCCAACCCCAAAGGCTTTGACACAAACTCACCAGGGGCGCAGAAGTGTATGGGGAAACCAAATCTGAGCTAACCATGAGACCAGAGTAACAGGGGCCACCGAATCAGAGGCAATGTTTATTATTGCATGATGATCAATGGTGAGAGGGATGATGGAATGCTGCTGCTGTGGAAATACATCCGCTTTGAGACTGGGACCATATTGTCTCAGTCTCTCTGTCTCTGTCTCTGTCTCTCTGTCTCTGTCTCTGTTTGTCTCCGTCTCTCTCTCTCTCACTCTCTCTCTCTCTCCTCTCTCTCTCTCTCTCTCTCTCTCTCTCTCTCCTCTCTCTCTCTCTCTCTCTCTCTCTCTCTCTCTCTCTCTCTCTCCTCTCTCTCTCTCTCTCTCTCTCTCGGGGGGCTTGATGCTGAACTCGAATTCAGCAAGACGTACTAATTTCAGCAGGCGTAATTAAGCCAATTTTGGTAGTTTAGTGGTTGTTAATTGCAAAAGTAACCATACAGTTAGTACAGTGAAAGTACAAAGAAGATGGTGTGAAAGTTTGAAAGTAATTGGTGGAATAGTTCTGGAGATATTTAAATTTTTATATTTAAGTGAAAGAAAGAAGAGAATAAGCAGAATAGTGACAGTGCAGTTAAAGCAAGAGGGATGGCAGTGGAGAGAAAACAACTCAGTTGTTTTCGCCTGTCTCCTTCCCTGGCTTACTGGCTGTGCGTTGTTTTGCTACTGAAGAGCAAAGATATCGAATGTAACCCTGGCCCTGATGAAAATCTTAACATCCTACAATTCATGGATTGGCGATTTTCCCAACTATGGCAGGGGATGAACGTCAATGCAGCCAACCTTTGTAGCATGATGAATGACAAGTTTAGCAACCTGCAACAGTCCTTACAGCATTTTGCGAAAGAAATGAGGGAACTCAAAGCCCAAGTCCAAAGAGACAGAGAAGACCTTCAAGATCTCCAGGAGGAAAGAGAATGCATCCTTCATCGCTTGGTGAAACTGGAGCAAAGACAGGAATCAACAGAAATGGACACCAAACGCTGCAACCTGAAGTTTTTTGGAATTCCCGAACCTCGGCGAGGCCTGTACTACTCCTGTGCAGAACAGATTGTAGACGTACTCAATGAATACTCCAGTGGCAGAACATGGGAGCTGAATGACATCAAGCATGCCTTCCGCATTGGTGATTCCCGCCAGTTTCGTGATGACCCCCGTCCAGTGGTGGCCCAGTTCTCACGGTGGGCAGACAAGCTGTCTGTTCTCACCAACAAACAGCTAAGAGATGAGCTGAGACGTGACGGAATTAGAGTCACAGCTGACCCAACCTCAAGACAGAAAGAAATGATGGAATTCTACAGAAGCCAGGGACAAACGGTTTTCTATCGAAATGGCCGTCTACATTTTGCAGATAATATGAAAAAAACAACCCCTTGGTATCAAGAAAGTGAGTATGAGCCTGGCCAGCACAGGAGCATGGACACTGGCAGTGTTCAGGCTCTGGGTAATGAAGACTGGCCATATCTTCCACGTTCCCAGCAACACAGGCCAGAACCATCCCGTGGTCAGTGGCATGGGAGAGATAGTTCTGATGATAGACGCAAGAAAGGCAGAAGTGACACTGGACAGAAGTACTACTTCGCTGGCAATAGTTCAAGAGGACACCAACAAAGGGGATTACAGCAGTGGAACACCGAGGAAAACAGAAGGTCACCACCTACTCAGAACAGAAGTCGTCACCACCTCAGCAGGGACTTCGTTGGTGACCCAGGAAGTGGACCTCGCGTTGCCCCAGGCCAGGATTCCTACACAAGAGTAGTCCAGAGGGGCCCCCAGTCTTTCAGGAAGAAGGAGCAACTGTACACAAAGCCTCCCAACAAGACCAGAGACCAGGAGCTATATCATTACCAGAGAGACAGAGAAGTCAGCAGACGCACCCAACTCCAGCAAAATCAGGGAGTGTGCAGGTCAAATGATGCTTTTAATGTAGCAAATACAGACATTGTCAGACTTGTGCAGATGGAAAACGTAACCATAAATGACAAACTAGAGACAAAAACCAATGACATGCTTACAGATGATGACAGTTTTCAGGACAGACTGGACCACAGTGAAGTCAGAGCTGACAGGTTTGACAGAATCAGGGCAACACATGAAATAGGGGACTATAGTACTGACACAGAAGACAATCTTTCTGAGGAAAATGGACAGCCTCCCCATCAGCCTCAGAGTGATACTGACAAGGAAGAAGACTGTGACGAACAAAATGAGTCAGGACATGACAAACTGACGGACAAGACTGACACTACACCTGAGGCACCGTCTGATGACCAGGTAGCTGTGGATGTGCCACAGGACCATACTACAGACACTCCCTGTACTGACAATGACAGCAGGGTACAGAACAGACAAAACAAGGAACAAAACACGCAAAATGGTGTGAATGAGGTAACTGCACCCTGTGAATCCACAAAAGCAAAGGTGAGTTCCCCATCTACAGATTCTAAAAAGAAGACAGGTAGGATGGCACGGAGCAAGCAAAAAGCTCCAAGGGCAAAGCGGGGTCAGTCAGACAGTGCCCCCTCAACAAGCAGGTCTCAAAGTCAGTCCAGTATACTGGACTCACTGAAACGAATGGGGTCAAAAGATGGGAGCAAAACAGGTCAACAAGGGTCAGGAGGGGGGACTAAGACACGATCAAAAAGTGTCCATAACAAATAGGACATCGGCCAGGCCTATAAAGTGGGAAATCATAATTCACATATGGATGATGAAGTGTGTCATAGTTTCATGAAAAGTTCTTGTTCAAAGGGTTGCTTAAAGTTCCTCAATTACAATGTAAACGGTTTGCTGACTAAGCTAGATGACAGTGATTTCATTCAGTATATTCAATCTCATGACATCATTTGTTTAACTGAAACATTCATAGCCACAGATTTTGAATCAGATTTGTTCAGTGATTTTCTCATATTTACGTCGAAAGCTTCGAAATTATCCCATCGTGGTAGGTATTCTGGTGGTGTAGTTGTACTAATCAAGAAAATATTTTCCCCATTTGTAAAATGTGTTCCAGCCTCTGTAGATAACACTATTGTTGTTCAAATAGATAAAACTTTATTTGGTATGGACAAAGATGTTATGTGCATATGTGTGTACGTTCCTCCATGTGATTCAAAATACTGGAAGGGCAAACAAGATGGTTATGGTATAGAATTGTTAGAGCTGTGTTATTTGAAATTACAAGAAATGTTTGACGATTTCTATGCTTTACTTTTTGGTGATTTGAATGCTAGAACTGCTGATAGTAATTATTGTTTTGTGGACTCTGATTTTTCAAGCTCATTGGTGTGTGCACAAAGTGATTTTCCTCGTAACTCCCTTGATAAAAACTATAACACATTTGGAGAGCAACTACTTGAGTTTTGCAGTATGTTCGATTGTCTTATTTTAAATGGATTATGTGATCAAGGTCTGGATAACAGTTTTACGTACGTTTCTAACTCTGGTTGCAGTGTAGTGGATTATTTTATCATTTCTACTGAACTGTATATGAACTTGCATGCTATTTCTCTTGAAGTGCAAAACTTAACGGAATCAGATCACTTACCAGTTGTGCTTTTGTATGATCTTGGTGAAAATGGCTTTGCCAAAGAAGAGCAGAAAAATACGACTGTAAAACAAAATGTCATTAAGAAAAACATTTGGAAGATAGAGAAAGAGGCAGAATTTGTGGAAAAAATGAAAAGTAAAGACATCCAAGATATACTTAAAGCAGCTAATGACAAATTAGATTATGATGTAAATGAGGCTCTGAATTTATTTGTGAAATGTTTAAATAATGCTAGCAGCTGTATGTTGACAAAATTTTATCCATGCAAACATAAACGTCGCTCAAAGTGGTTTGACGATGAATGCTTAATAGCTAAACGAATTTCTAGGGAAAAGCTATCAATTTTCCGTGTATCAAGAAGTGACAATGACCGGGAAAATTATGTACAAGCTCGGAAGCTATATAAAAACTTGATAAAGCAGAAAAAAACGAAATTTTAAAAGAGAAAAAGCTGCTGCACTTGCGGCAGACAAGATGGATCCAAAATCATTCTGGAAGGAAGTCAGAAATATGGGATGCACGCATAAAACAAGTAAAATAAGTAATACTATTACGTTAAATGACTGGTATAGTCATTTCAAAAATGTCTTTGGAAATGTTAACAATGATCACCAAGACATACCAGATTTTGATGAACATGAAGAACCAAATCATTTTTTAAATAGTGTTATAACAGAGGAGGAAGTACATCATGCTATAAAGAGACTAAAAAGTGGCAAGGCAACTGGACTTGATGAGGTATGTGCAGAAATGCTTAAGTCAAGTGGAAAAGATGTTGTAATATTTTTGACAAAGTTGTTTAATAAGTTATTTGATAAAGGTGAGTATCCACAAGAATGGGCTAAAGCAATTGTTATACCTTTACATAAAAAGGGTGATACAGAAAACATGGATAATTATAGGGGTGTTTTCTCTACTTAGTATACTGTCTAAATGTTACACTAGTATTTTGAATTCTAGGTTGTATTTATGGCTTGAAGAGAACATGCTGATTTCTGAATCCCAAGCTGGTTTTCGAAAACATTATTCCACTGTTGACCAGATTTTTACTCTCTATGCTACAGTCCAAAAATGTTTAAGTAAAAAGGGCCAAAAGTTATATGTTGCTTTCATAGATTTTAGAAAAGCATTTGACTCTGTCCACCATGGTAAACTTTTAGAATGTCTGAGAAACAACGGGATAAAAGGAAAGTTTTTGTGTTCTTTGAGATCCATGTATAACTCTCTGCTGTCTTGTGTAAGGGTGAATTTTCAATTGTCTGACTTTTTTGCTTGTCCTGTTGGTGTCCGTCAAGGGTGTGTATTAAGCCCTAACCTGTTTTCGTTGTTTATCAACCAGCTAGCTGATTATATCTCATTAAATGGAAAACATGGTATTCAAATGTTACCCGAACTTACTGATCTATTCCTATTACTTTTTGCTGATGATGTTGTTTTAACTGTCAAATACCCCTTCAGGTCTTCAAAATCAGTTAAATTGTCTTAAGGTTTGTTGTGAGAATTTGAAACTAAATGTAAATAAGGATAAAACTAAAATTATGGTTTTTCGTAAAGGTGGCTTTCTCGGTGAAAAAGAAAAGTGGTTCTATGATAATGTTGCACTAGAAGTTGTAAATGAATATTGTTATCTGGGTTTCACTTTTACCACTAAAATTAGTGCTGCAAGAGGAACAAAGCATCTGGTGACAAAGGGAAAAAAAGCACTTCTGAGTGTGAATAAAATTTTCAAAACATATTTGGACATGTCTCCGAGCACATTCTTTAAGATTTTTGACACGAAAATACAGCCAGTTCTACTGTACTCATCTGAAATTTGGGGTTTGCATCGTTTGAATGATATTGAGAAAGTGCACCTCAGGGCATGTAAGAGGTTTTTAGGCGTTCCAACACGCACTCCTAACAAAATGGTGTATGGTGATTTGGGGCGCTATCCCTTGTATATTAATTCTTATATGAATTCATTAAGATACTGGTTTAAACTGTTAGCAATGGAACAACAAAGACTGCCACATAGAGCTTACAAAATGTTAATATGTCAA
>CM060343.1:33606037-33628537 GCA_030674155.1 Stramonita haemastoma
TCATGTGCCTTTCTATTTATTTTGCTTATGTATTATTTTGTATCGAGGGTCATGGAATAATCACTCTTATGCTTTTTTTACATTCATTCCACATGCGTTTGCAGTTTAGTCAATTATGTAATCTGTTTCCACTGGTACACAATTGTCTACTCTTTTGAAATTATGAAGTTCTGAGTGCGTTCGAAAACGAAGCTTCAGTTTATTGTCTCAACTGAAGGAATTTTTGGGGGAGTGGAGTCCGTTCTGATGCTAAATTAAGGAAAAAAATCCCCTCAAACGGGATTCGAACCCAGGTCTTTAGATTGCGAGCACCTTTGCAGATACCAGCCAGTGACTGAATGAAGCACTCTACATCTCCTTACCCGCTATTTCTGAGAAATGGTTCACTTACTGAAAGTTACCACTTCGCAATACCCATTTTGAATTATCCACAGGGTTCAAACAGACGATTTGTCATCAGCAGCTGATTTGTTACAAGCGGCGTGATCACCCGTTGGAGATAACAAAACCAGTTTGTTATCATCAATACTTTGTTTTATCTAGAACTTATTTTTTTATAACTGACACATCTCTACCCATTTAAAGAAGGCATTTTGCTGGGATCAACTTCTCTGCATGTTCTATCTGACTTTGCTGTAAGTGACTTCAGCATTATTTCCTGGTGTGCCGGTGCAGAGAGAGAGAGAGAGAGAGAGAGAGAGAGAGAGAGAGAGAGAGAGAGAGAGAGAGAGAGAGAGAGAGAAGAGAGAGAGAGAGAGAGAGAGAGAGAGAGAGGGGAGAGAGAGAGAGACAGACAGACAGACAGCAGACAGACAGACAGACAGACAGACAGACAGACAGACAGACAGACAGACAGACAGACAGACAGACAGACAGACAGACAGACAGACAGACAGACAGACAGACAGACAGACAGACAGACAGACAGAGCAAAAGGGTAGACAGAAGCTTTCTCACTCCACAACACCACACACACTGACAAACCAAGAACACTTCTTTCCCTTTATTCCATTCTCCCCAGTGTCAGTCACCACAGGATAATCACCTGACATTTCAGTCACCAAGCTAGTCACCTCATTCCAATGGAAAACACCATCATCTGAATCATTCACAATTACAATGCACAGGGGATCCATGGTCTAGAGTAATGCACCTGCCAGAAAGCGAAAAGTCTGGGTCATAAAATGTGCAGTCCTTCGATGCTCGTTTGCCTCCGAAAATTTCCCCCATAAATTAGACCATAAGTGGTGGTCAGGGTGCTAGTCTTTCAGGTAAGACAATAAATCGATGTCTCGTGTATTACACAAACTATTCAGCACACGTAAAAAAACCCACAACAATATATGTGTCTCTGGCAAAACTCAGTAGAAAAAGCCACTCTGATATGAAACCAATGCATTTGCAGACAGAAAAAACATGGGTGGCGCTGCTCCTGTGGCGAAACCCTCTTTCAGGGAGAGCAGCGAAAATGTCACGCGCAGAAATCTGCTGTGTCTGGAAGTGATATAACACAGTGTCTACAGCCCTTGTTCACAGGTGCAGTACTGTTTCAGGTTTTCATTTTTAGAGTTCAGGTTTTTACAGAACACACACGGGCTTGTGAAACATCCATATACACTTCACCACATCTGTGATGAAATACACTGGGCAGATGATTGACCAGGAATAAAATATGTATAATACAACACACTTCTGAAGTCTTGGGAGCATGCTGGGTATTTCTTTGGTTCCACAGCTCCCTGTGCTGTGTAATTAACTATGGAATATTTGATGTAGCTACTTGTTTGTCTGCAAGTATGTATTCAGAAAAAAGAACAGGACATAGCAGGTCTGCATATTAGCTGACCAGGAACAGCAAAAATCCTAATTGTTAACCAGTCAGGGGCAGTCAAGACTCAAACTCATGACCAGTGACTCCAGCACCATCAGGATCAGAAGGCTGGGACCTTATCCACTCAGCCATTCAAACAATCCTTCACCATGGTTTGGTTCTACATGAACTGACGTGGTATTATAGGGTCTGTACAGAAGCACAACAGGTTGTTTTTCTTTTGCTTCACTCATATTGATGTACTTCTTCTGCTTCAAAGTCTTTCTTTACAGCACTGCTTAGCTGCAAGTACAAAGTGTACATCAGAATCTACGGCAGCATCTTACACAACATTAAAAGACACGTTATTCAACTTGCTCCCATTCTACTTTCTGTATTCACATCACCTAGGCTAGACCCAGAACATGGTTTTAATCACTCAGCACAAAAGAAGACTACTAAGGGCAAGTAAAGAACAGAACTATAACAAACAAACAAGATACTATGTGGAAATACAAAATAGAAAATAATATTAAAAAAAAGAAATTAGTATTATCCAGCAGTCTTTTCAGAACAAAAACAAGGTCAAACACTGAATACAGTTCAGCCATGATGCTGATATCCCCACTGACCAGGCAGGCCATAGCAGGACTGTCACTTTGCTGAAGCTACCCCTCCCCCTCACCGTCACAGTCCGTGTCACTACACACACATTCACACTCTAGCTTGCTACAGATATACATCAAATCTGACATAGAATTCAAACCTGTACGCATCCTTTATTAGTTACCTTACATGACCTAAATCTAAACCAAAAATCACAGGAAAGCAACTGCATTATCGTGGTTCTTCTGATTATAATTAAGTAACAAGCTAAATACAGAGCACTATCAGGTATAGTATAGAGCAACTATTACATCTGGTATATGCTTGTTATTACATATTGTGTATATATAAACTTCTTTACATATGTATAAACATATCCATTAATGATTATAATGCAGCCAAACAACGTATGTAAATTAAAAAAAAAATCTGCCATGGGAAGAATATAGGGTGTAAGAGAGAGGAGAGAGAGAGAGAGAGAGAGAGAGAGAGAGAGAGAGAGAGAGAGAGAGGAGAGAGAGAGAGAGAGAGAGAGAGAGAGAGAGAGAGAGAGAGAGAGAGAGAGAGAGAGAGAGAGAGAGAGAGAGAGAGAGAGAGAGAGAGAGAGAGAGAGAGAGAGGAGAGAGAGAGAGAGAGAGAGAGAGAGAGAGAGAGAGGAGAGAGAGAGAGAGAGAGAGAGAGAGCGAGAGAGAAACAGACAGACAGACACACAGACAGACAGACAGAGCCAAAGAGACAGAAATAGACAGACAGATTCCCAAACTCAGAGAAAGTCAAAGAGACAAAGACAGAGAAAGGAATATGGCACAGAGCACCTTCTCTTCCTCTTCACACTCTATGCTTCATGTTATAAATGTTACACACGAAAAACCTTTTTTTTTTACTAGCAAGCTTTATAATGTCACTGCACGCACTTCACACGCGGAAGATAATCCCACAGGCAAAGTAATCAATGTGTTGGAAATAGTTTCAGCATGGCTGTATCAGACGGGGGCTTTTTTATATCCACTGTAAGACATGCCAGCAAACATGCCAGGAGGAACTAGCATTGAATTTCTGATACACTTACACACACATGTTTACGCATGCATGCCTTCCTGTGAGCCCCCATGTATGCACACACACACACACACACACACACACACACACACACACACACACACACACACACACACACACACACACACACACACACACACACACACACAGGGGGGTTAAGGAAGAAGGGGTACGGGATAGCCTAGTGGTCAGAACATTGTCCACGCAATTTGATAACCTGACCATACGGGTTTGATTCCCGTTCGAGGAGATTTTTCCCCTGGACTTAGCATCGGTGCTGACTCCAATCTCCCCAAAATGTCCTTTGGGTGAGACTGAACCAAGGCCCTGAATGTGAAAGCACGGAAAACATCTTGCTCGTATGTTAAATCCTGTTCCGCCTAAGAGTAGGTCATTGTGTGCCTGTGGGAACAGATGACAAGATTTACAAAACTGCAATCATAAGGAGACTGGATATAAAAAGCACATGGGTGTTTATTTCACTATCCTTGATATAAAGAAGAAAAAAAATCACGCTGGCACAAGTTTTTCGGATGAGACTATAAACCGAGGCCCATGTGCTGTGCTGCGGTATGCAAAATATCTTGGCCACAAATCAAATAATTTTCTACTTTTCATAAGAGTACGCCATTGTATGCCAGTTGAAACAAAAGTCAGTATTTAATAAATAAAAAACTGCATAAACACTAGGACTGGATGTAAGCAAGCACATGGATGTTTATTTCATTATCCTTGGCATAAAAGAATAAATAAAGTAAATACATGACACCAACACACACACAAACGTGCACACACACATAAACACACACACACACACACACACACACACACACACACACACACACACACACACACACACACACACACACACACAGCCAATCCTTTCCATCTTCAAAACACTCCTCCCCTGCAAGCAACCCACAGGCACTCATGCACATCCACCGTTATTGCTGTGGGTTGAACAATGGAGGAACAACCAGCACTCAGGTACCCAGCAAAGTGCATAGTGTCTCCACTGATTTTGACAACGTGGATAGAATCAGTTCCCTCGTCTGTTACAAGAAGAACGTTCTCCCCGCCGAGTGTGGAAAAGCAGACATCTGAGGGCCGGCACTCTTCTGTAGGAGGGGTGTACATGCTGACTGCCTTCTTCGCGGACCATCGGTACAAATGGACACTGCGCGGGAGTGTGGACTCTTTGGCTTCCTCCACCACAGCAAAATACTGCCTTGTGTTGTCCACGTCAAATGCACGGTGAGCGCCCACCTGGATTGTGAACGCTGTTGGCCCTCACACATTTACAACATTCTTTGCAGCCATGTTTACACCCATAGTAGATCAGTTCAAGACATGAATCTTGTGCCTGCTGAAGAGTAGTCCAAACAGGCTGCCATATCTGTCCTTTTTTCCAACCCCATTCTGCAGGAGATGGGAGCACAGGCTGTTTTGTGAGACACTAACTCCAGACATGTCAGCTTGGTACACAGCATGGAGAGTGTGTTGCTTTAGAGCTGCTGATGTTGGAGGAATGTACTCTAGTTGCCTTCCTTGCTGCACAAACAGTTTCTTCCTGGCTTGATTGACAGTACAGACTGCATTTGAATGCTCACACAAGAGTACAACAAACCTTTCGATTGTCTCCATCAAAGTATCTGGCAGTGTGCATGGTCTGTCTATTATAGCCAAGAAGGCTTCTGTCACCTCTGGAAATACAGTCCATGTGTTCCACGCTGTTGTCTTGCCTTTGTTGCTGAAGAAGGACACAGTGTCTCATCTAGTAAAAATATGAAATGCTGGGAGTGCCTTCATTTTTTTCAATCCAAGTTGCATGGAAATTTGGTGAGCTGGAACATATTTGAAGTGTTTTCCAGTACCCATAGCCAACCAGATTTCTTTTGCAGTGATGACCTGGAAGCTAGCAACTGCAAGGACAAGAACATCTGTGTCTGTGGTCTTGATTAAGATCTTGTCAAAACCTTCATGTGCTAAATCTGGTAGGTGGAGCAAGATAATGTGTCAGCCTCCTATGTGTGCACTGTTGCAGACGAATTGTTTCTTTGTTGTCAGGGATGCAGAGTACTTTGTCACCACAGGTTATCACCAATACCTTCTCCTGCATATTGATCTTTTCAATTGTTCTTTCAGCGATGTATTGGAACAAATCACTTTTATTGCTATCTACGCAGAGAAAACTGTGCCAGTTACCAGGTACCAAAGCAGTTGGCAACACTCTTCTTCATACACCACATCCTCGGCTTTCTCTTGCACCTGCCTTGAGACTACCAGATGTGTACACATCAAGTATAATGTCAAGTCTTGTTGCTGATTCCATGGATATTAAGACATATAGTACAAATCTGTTGTCAACATATTCCTGAAATGTCTTGATGAGTTTTGGTGACAACATCTGCACCACTGCAGCTCCATCAAGCAATTTTGCATTGACTTTGGAAACAGACTGATGGATCAGATCAGATGCAGCACCCAACAGACACCCAGTATCTTCTGAAAGCTCCTGAATATCACTCGTGTCAGTCATGTTGTCAAACACGTCCAATGAAATATTTGCCAAAGTTTCAAAAAGAACAGCATCTTTTTCTGCAAAGTCCTCATTTGGTGATGGAATTACTTCTGGCATGTTTCATGTCAGACATGAAAGTAGATCTGCTTTTGATCCCGATCTCAGCTGTCCTAACTTTGAGAGAGATGGTGGCCATGGCTGGTTTTAATGCTAAGAAAACTCTTCAAGATTTCCATTTCTGGACTGGCATGCAATGTAGAGCCAAGAAAACAAGGAACAATCATTCTTTAGCAATGCCAGGTTGCTTTTCAAACTGGTAGGCACTCTGTGAACTTGGTTTGAGAACAAAAGGAACCTGTTTCTTTTTTATGGGATCAGACACCAGTTACGTTCTCTTTTCAAAGTACTCTTCAATCAATGCTGAATACTGTTCCTGACCAAGGGAAATGACTTCTCTGACAGTCTTCACCACCTCATCATTCATGATGTTTTTGGTGTCAATGGCGAATAGATATTTGCTGTCTTCTGAGAAAGGGTTCCCCATTTCCTCAAAGCAGGAAACCAAAGCTCTGACTTCAGATACAAAAGCAGTCTGAAAACCAGGACGTTGCTCATGATGGCAAGTGCTGTGCTCGGCCTCTCCATTTAGTTGTTTCTCGAACTCAGACACCAGTCGGGATATCTCAGGTCCAGCAATCATCCATCGTCGGAGAGCATTAGGCTTGTTGGTAAGACCAATGGCACCTCTCTCACTTTTCACAAGAGCATTACATTGTTCATGTGCATGGTCTAGGCCAATGGCTGAAAACTTGTGTTTTGTTTTTCTAACAACAAATGCCCCAGAGCAGAACTGTTGGAATATGTCAGGGTGGTTTTGTTCCAGCATTGCCAGATCTCAGATGTGAACAGCCAACCAACGAGCATAGTTGACATGATCTATTGCAAACATCCAAGCTTTGTCAAGCACTGAGTGTACATTGTGAAGTCTGCTGTGCCAATTGCATAAACAAGGTGAAAATGCAAGGCTGTAATTCCAGAATTGTAGCCCAGTATGCAAATTGTGGCTGTTCATTTCCCATCCATCCCATTCCATGTATCACAAGCTTTCCCTTTCTGTTTAAAATAGTGTTGCTTATTTTTGCATGACATGATTTGTGACTTGAAGCTCTATGCTTTCTTAATGTCTCCTCAAAACCAGTTCCTTCATCAAGTTTAGACAGTGGAACAGACACTGGGGATTCACCAAGTTCCTGAAAAGCTGCCAAATTCTGAGCAACATAGATATATACCCTGCTCCATCTCCTTTCAATCCCTTGGCTGGACATATCAAAGGTGCTTTGTTTGATGGACTCAGGCATAAAGCACATAGGTTCAAGTCAACAGTGATGTCTTCATCTTCCTTCACTGGAATAAGAAGACTGACGGTCTATTCACTTATAATAATGAGACATTAGCACCTTTTTGGCTTGCAGGTTTTTAACTACAACAGAGGCAACCCCCCCAGAAAACTTGGTTTCTGACACGAATCAATAGCCATACATTTATCAAAAGCTATATACACATACTGCAGATTCTACCCTTACAGCACATCCTGTGACACAGTCAACATGTGTGTGTGTGTGTGTGTGTGTGTGTGTGTGTGTGTGTGTGTGTGTGTGTGTGTGTGTGTGTGTGTGTGTGAAGGGTTGAGTGCGCACATGCATGCGCGCACGCACGCACACACACACACACACACACACACACACACACACACACACACACACACACACACACACACACACACACACACACACACACACACACACACACACACACACGCATGCACGCACACACACTTCTATAGATATAGGCTTTTAAAAAAAAAAGTTTTTACATATGCATTATTAGAGATGTCTTTGAGTGTGAACACGCACGCACGCTTGCACACACGCGCGCACACACATGCACGCGCGCGCGTGTGTGTCTGTATGTGTGTGTGTGTGTGTGAAGGACATAGTGTGTGTGCGCGTGCACGTGACGTGCACGCACACACACACACACGCGCACGCGCCCATGCAAGCACCTCCTCTGACACAGTCAACTTGTATGTGTGTGTGTGTAAAGGGTAGAGTGTGCACATGCGCGCACTCACGCACGCACACGCACACGCACGCACACACATACATCTATAGATATAGGCCTATATTTCTTTTATTTTGTTTTTACATATGCAGTAATAGAAATGTGTGTGTGTGTGTGTGTGTGTGTGTGTGTGTGTGTGTGTGTGTGTGTGTGTGTGTGTGTGTGTGTGTGTGTGTGTGTGAACGACACAGCGCGCGCGCACACGCGCATGTGTGTGTGTGAGTGTGTGTGTGTGAGCGTGTGTGCACGCACACATACACACGTGCGCATGCAAACGCTGTGCTGTTGAAACACACACACAGGGTAGATTGTGCACATGCACGCACTCACGCACGCACACGCACACGCATGCACACACATGCATCTATATATATAGGCCTATATTTCTTTTATTTTGTTTTTACATATGCAGTAATAGAAATGTGTGTGTGTGTGTGTGTGAGTGTGTGTGTGTGTGTGTGTGTGTGTGTGTGTGTGTGTGTGTGTGTGTGTGTGTGTGTGTGTGTGTGTGTGTGTGTGTGTGTGTGTGTGTCAGTGTGAACGACATAGCGCGCGCACGCGCGTGTGTGTGTGTGTGAGTGCGTGTGCACGCACACACATGCACGCATGCAAACGCTGTGCTGTTGAAACACACACATACTATGTTGTTGATTTAATTATTTTTATTTATTTATTTGTTCTTTTATATTGAGGATAATGGTATAAGCATTCATATGCATTCTTACATCCAGTTCCCGTGTAAATGCAGTTTTGTAAATGTCATCTGTTCCCACTGGCACACGATGGCCTACTCTTACGAAAAGTGGAACAGGATTTAACGTGTGCGTAAGATGTTCTGCTACGTTTGCACACGGGGCCTTGGTTTATAGTCTCATCCGAAGTATTTGTGCGATACTATGTACTTGTGCGTACGTGCGTGCATGCATGCATACGCGCGCGTGCGTGTGTGTGTATGTGTGTGTGTGTGTATGTGTGTAGGCCCTATCAATAGCATTGTGTGTGTATGTGCTTGTTCTTAATCCATCATTTGAATGAGATGAGAGGGGGAGGGGGGGGGGGCAGGGTCTGCCTGTGCAGACTCTTTCTTTCTGTGGGATACCTTGGTAGGTGATACCTATATTTTTGCACCCTCACAAAAATATTTCCCATAACAGCATTTTTAACTGCAAAATAATATAATCCGAATTCAGTGCACTTTGAAGGTGATCTTCCATTTGGGGGGGATGTTTTGCAACATGGAACATTTATAGAACAAATATCATGAAAGCAAAAATAAAATAAAAAGTGCCACTTTTAACATGGGTACCCAGGCTAGTGGTAACACAGCTCCTACTTATGATTGACACATGCCAGTGGTCAGTCTGACTTGCTGCTGCTGGAGGGTTAGTCATAGGCTCCTTCTATGGTGTACGGCTTGTGTCAAAAGAGCAATGATCGAAATCGATTATCGATCACTGCGCCTCACAGAGGGTGCTGAGATTGTGTTTCCCTTTCTAGGAATAATCGTCATGGTCCATAGTATCATTGTGCAAGAGAAAATATTTCTACTAAAATCCGAACATTCCTAGTAGTTGACGACTAGGCTATTGTATTTAGGGAACAGTCATGGTTAATGCACACAAACGAACACACAAGTACGCACACACACATGTGTGTGCATGGGCACTCTCACATGCACACAGAGACCCAATGCCAATGCAGTAACCTTTCCATTGACCCCACACGCAGCTTTGTATTGAGGGTGACACAAGATATGTATCTGGCTGAACAGACACCACCCAATCCACTTGGCACTGCACACTGAATATACACCTGTGGTATCATCATAAGCAACCCATTACACAATGAAGCTTTTTTTGAAAGAACGTCATGGAGTATGAATAAACCTTGGCTTATTTTACACCTAGCCCTTTAAAACTGAAAAAAAAACGAAACGAACAGGCAAACAGCAAGGTATGACAGAATATTGTATATCTGGATATTTGTTTTCAAGAACAATTCCCAATGTTTGCATAGAATAATCATATATTTTCAAAAGTAAAGTGTATCTTTTATACATGTAGTTTTCATAATATTGTGTTGTTAAAAACAATTATTCTGAATTTGAGATTTGTGTGTGAGAGGAGAGAGAGAGAGAGAGAGAGAGAGAGAGAGAGAGAGAGAGAGAGAAGAGAGAGAGAGAGAGAGAGAGAGAGAGAGAGAGAGAGAGGAGAGAGAGGAGAGAGAGGAGAGAGAGAGAGGAGAGAGAGAGAGAGAGAATGACAATGACAATGGTTTATTTGCGATAAGCTTTACACACATTCACAAGGGGACAGAGGGATGGGGACTGGGCACAACATAAATTGGAAACAGAAATACACTGTCAATGACAGCCCAGATGAACAACATGGCATGGGAATCCACAACATGGGTTTGCAATAATTAAATTGTATCAGTAATAACTATACATGTGATACAAATTATCATCAGATTCTAGTCATTTGTTTGTGATTATACTTATTTACGACAACATCTGTCATGACACAATTTCAGACTGTCATCGGTCATCATCAACATCATCATCATCATTGGAGCAACTATGACACATCTCTACAAGCAAATTCTTTTCTAACAGGTTTGAAAGTTGCTGTCACTTGATCTAGCTTACTCAAAAGATTACCCATTCTATTGTTAAACAGGTCATTGATTTCTTTAAAGCTGTTCAAAATATGCCATTCATGGTTTCTTTGGTCTTGCATGTCTGCCCCTCAATAAATTCACCCGAATATTTTGCCTCACTCTCCACACATTCAGAACCAGACACATTCACTTCTTCCTCACCATCTTCTTTTTCTCTCACACACATCTCCTCTGCCCTTACTTCTGCACTCACGTCTTCACTATCACATTCCTTCCCTTCATTCCCAACTTCACCACACAACTGATCACTTTCTATATTGTCAAAGTTGACTGTCACTGTCTGTTTATCTGTGTCACGTTGTGTCAAGTCAATCTACTGACTGTCAAAACAGCTACTTGAAGAAGGAGGGCACGAATTGCACAAGGACACATCAGTTTGAGCATCAATCTGTGCACGGTTTGCTGCATACAGTAGACTGGGCGGGGTGGGTAAGAACAAACCAGAGGGAGACGGAGCCTGTTTGTTTACTTTTTCATCACGATTCACTCTGTGTGCTTCTGCACGATTTTTGTCGGGCGGCACACTTGCGAAAAATATTTGTTTGTGATATGACCTTTGACCTGGGGTGACAGGAAAATGGTTGTCAGCTTTGGCTGTTAATCTGAGAATAATAACAGTCTGGTCACCTCTACCATCCATTTTGAATGACGACAGTGTCTGTTCTTGTAGGGCGGCATTTAGCATACACTCCAGAGTCATTGGGAGCCCTGTGACTGGCATTTTGATGCATAAAAAGAGGACAAAAACACCATTTTACTCACAGCCCACACAGAAGCGTCTTGCTGGCAGCCAAGCAAGGGAAGCCACCCAGAGAGAGAGAGAGAGAGAGGAGAGAGAGAAGAGAGAGAGGAGAGAGAGAGAGAGAGAGAGAGAGAGGAGAGAGAGAGAGAGAGAGAAGAACAATGTTGCCTAAACATGACTTGTGTGGGAGTTATGTTACATATGTGCTTTTTGCACATATGACATTATGTGTTGTTGCATGGTATGTAGGCTCTGTGATGAAATATTTATGATGCAATCGTTTATCCTTAAATGCTTATTTCTTTGCTTGTGTTAAACAGAGGGAAAACGCAGGGGAGGACGACCCAAGAACACCTGGCGTTGACAATAGAAACAGAACTGAAGACCCTCCAACACTCCTGGGGAACCATTCAGAAACTGTCCGGAGACAGGCAAGAGTGGAGAACATTTGTTGCTGCCCCACATGTCGAGAAGGCATAAAAAGGCCTTGAATGATGATGATCTTTGCTTGTGACCCTTATGGCTTTATCTGGTTTGAGATAATATTATAGTCTTTGAATTAGTTTGAATATGTATACAGTAGTAGCACACACAGCTGATAAAGGCACTGCTACATGTACTGTCTACCCCTACTTTGACTGATTACTTAAGTTGAATATTTATACAGTAGCAGAAGGTTCAGTTGATATGGGAACTGCCAAATGTAGTGTCTACCCCTACCATGACTGATGACTTAAGTTGAATATATATATATATATATATATATATATATATATATATATATATATATATATATATATATATATATATATTATTTTATTTTATTTATTTTTTTTTTTTTTTTAATTTATACAGTAGCAGAACGCTCAGTTGATATGGGCACTGCTACATTAACTGCTACATTAACTTATTATTCTTATTGTCATCATTATAATCATTGTATTATCTTTAGTTCCTTCTGAGTTCATTTTGTTGTTATGAGTTGTAACAATGTTGTAGCTAAGTATTTTTGGGTGAACTTTTCTTGGTTGCTAAGTTGTCTATTTCATTGTGTTTCTTTGGTTGCTCTTTATCTATTAACGCTTCTCTTTTTCTTTTATAATCAAAATCATTTTATTGTGGCTTCTGATTTTCGTCTTCTGCAAGTCTGCATTTTTATTATCTTATTATGTATAATGTCCTTATTCCTTTATGTTGTTTGGTATTGCATATAGTTTTACTGTTTAGTATCTTTTTATCTTGATGTTTTCCCTGAAAAGGGCGGGGACTGGATGTAAAAAAGCACATGAGTGCTTATCTATTATCCTCGAATAAAAGAATTTTGCCTTGCTTGCCTTGCCTTGCCTTGCCTTGCCTTTGCCTTGCCTTGCCTTGCCTTGCCTTGCCTTGTCCACACTTACCTTGACTGATGACCTAAGCTGAATATCTATACAGTAGTAGGACGTTCAGTTGATATGGGCACTGCTACATGTACTGTCCACCCTTACCTTGACTGATGACTTAAGTTGAATATTTATTCAGTAGCAGAAGGCTCAGTTGATATGGGAACTGCTATATGTACTGTTTAGCCCTACTCTGACTGAGTGTATGTGACGGTTCAAGTTAGACAGAAAACTGTCACTACACTATTCAAAACAACTCATACATGAGGAATTGGAATTTTGGTTAATCTTAATCTATATGATTGCAACTGGACCAGTCCCATAGGATGCCCTTATGAAATGGCAACAAGCGCATTTTTCTAAGACAATAGCATTAAAAAATTGTTCTAAACAACAACTGGAGTACGCCAAGGATGTCTGCTATCTCCCACCCTCTTTATCATATTCTTAACACTTGAAAACCATGAAGAAACTGTTAGCACTAGAGGCAAGCAGTTCATTTGCAAACTTAGGTTTTGCTGACGACATATATGACCTAGCTGGAAAAGAGCAAGATCAACTTGTTAACTTCCACCTGATGAAGCCTCCTCAGCATTATGGCACAGAGATTAATGCAGAGAAAACCCAGCTGATGACAAATAGCCCCATTGACATCAGCACTAGCATTATTGTTCATGGCAAGAAAACTAAGACCGCCCATAAATTTAAGCATCTGGAAAACACAGTAGCAGATTAAGGATCAAACCCTGACATCCTTTGCAGTGTAAACCAGACCACCTGACCTCCGCTGCAGTGTAATCCAGACCACCTAACATTCTCTGCAGTATAATCCAGACCACCTAACATTCTCTGCAGTATAATCCAGACCACCTAACATTCTCTGCAGTATAATCCAGACCACCTAACATTCTCTGCAGTATAATCCAGACCACCTAACATTCTCTGCAGTATAATCCAGACCACCTAACATTCTCTGCAGTATAATCCAGACCACCTAACATTCTCTGCTGTATAATCCAGACCACCTAACATTATCTGCAGTATAATCCAGACCACCTAACATTCTCTGCAGTATAATCCAGACCACCTAACATTATCTGCAGTATAATCCAGACCACCTGATATTATCTGCAGTATAATCCAGACCACCTAGCATTCTCTGCAGTATAATCCAGACCACCTAATATTATCTGCAGTATAATCCAGACCACCAAACATCCTCTGCAGTATAACCCAGACCACAGCTGCAATGATCAAACTGTCCCCTGAAACGACAAAAACAACTTATTCAGCTTCAAGCTGAGACTGATGCGTTCCCTGATCATATCCAAATTTGTGTACACATGTGAAATGTGAACAGTTATGGTACAACATTGACATTGAAAGGAGGATAAAGGCAATGGAGATGATAATTTATGCTTTTAGGTAACTTTTTGGTATGGCATGTAGTCATCACATTCTTGATATAGAAGTGAAAACAAGAAATTAAAAGACCATTGTACTAATTAAAGAGGTCCTGACTTCAGTGAAATAAACACAAACTAAAGTGGTATGGGCGCCACACAAACATCTGGACAGGCCAAGAGTATCCTACAGGGAACAGTACAAGGAGGGAGACCAAGAGGCAGACAGATGACAATGGGAAAGCAAATCTACTGTGGAATACTGAGGACTGCAAGGGTTGGGGGAAGCTGGTAGCAAAATGTTCAGTGGACCTCCCAACCGTCTACAAGACTAACGGAATTGTGAAGGTCAAAGTGAAGGTGATTCTAGCTTATGTCATATTCACAAGGTCATGATCATAATGTTGTAACCTTTCTGAACACATCTAGTAAGTCCTCTTATGAGTCATCTGCAGAGGAACTGGGGTCAAAAGGACAGTTTCTGTTCAGAACAAAATAGGTCAGAGCTCTGAAATGTCGGACATGTAGCGAGTGAAAAGTATTCCCCCGTCACTTCAGAGCTATGAGCTGAACAAAAATACCCAAGAGTGAATTCTTTTAAGGGTGACAGATGTGTAAGGATAGGACAGGTGCTGTAGAGAATGATGATAGTTGACTTTGCCATTTCCATATTTGTCTGATTTCTTTCTTTCTTTCTTTTCTTTCTTTCTTTCTTTCTTTCTTTCTTTCTTTCTTTATTCTTTTATATCAAGGATAACAGAATAAGCAATCATGTGTTTTTTTTCATCCAGTCCCCGTGTGTATGCAGTTTTGCAAATATTGTCATCTGTTCCCACCGGCACACGATGGCCTACTCTTACAAAAAATGGAACAGGATTTATCGTGTGCGCAAGATGTTCTGCGTGCGTTCGCACGGGGCCTCGGTTTAAAGTCTGATCCGAAGGACAATGACAAGTAGAGCATGTCACAATGTCTCACGTCTTTCTGATCACACTTGCAGCATGTAAGAATGTTCCCTTTCTATCTGATGACACGTGCAGCATGTCACACTGTCAAGCATATCCACCTATGCATGTAACATCATTCTGTGTTTAATCCTTTCTGAACATGTCTAGTTAACTCTCCTATGGACCTCTGAAGCCAAAACAAAACACACAATGACAATTTGATTCATGCCATAATTGTATAACCATACACTCTCATTATCTCTTTGAATAAATCTAAGTACTGTTATCCTAGTAGAATTTATTGTTATACAGCAATGGGTACAAGACATACCAAAGCTTGCTCAACATCTTTAAATGGCAATAGGGACACACAGAAACAATGCATTCTACATGGGGGCAACAGCAAAGTGAGAGGCTGTATGATCAGTGGCTTTATCTATCCCAGTTCTTGATTACACCATTGATGTTGGGGGCAACAGCAAATTGAGAGGCTGTATGATTAGAGGCTTTATCTATCCCAGTTCTTGATTAAACCATTAACATTAAGGGCAACAGCAAAGTGAGAGGCTGTATGATCAGTGGCTTTACCACAGTTCTTGGTTAAACCATTAACACTGTGGGCAACAGCAAAGTGAGATGCTGCATGATCAGTGGCTTTACCACAGTTCTTGATTAAACCATTAACACTGAGGGCAACAGCAAAGTGAGAGGCTGTTTGATCAGTGGCTTTCTTTCCCACTCATGGAACTCCACTTCACACCTTAGTCTTTTAGTAATCCACTATGAATCTCTGTCTAGGAGGCTTAACTTGCATTGTCCTTACGTGCTACATCCCTGGTGGATAGTTGGCCTTTGGAGAACATATCCAATGCTGACCATTCCTATGCTCTCTTGGCTGAGAGAGTGGGGATGTGCTGTGGGAAAGTCATTTTCAAAATACTAAAATTTCTGCCCGATTTCCGAAAGAGCAGGTGCCTCCTCTGCTGTTTCAGAGGTCACAGTCAGACACCACGGAAAAGCATAACATATAATTATGACTTCCACAGCTTAACACATAATCCACTTTTCCGCTAGGAGCCATTAAAGGCAGGTGGGGTGGAGGTTGTTGATTTTGAGATTTTGATTGGTTATAAAACTATAGCACTTATTCTACCTTGTCATGAAATATCAAAGGAAAATGTTGTTTCCTTTTTGTCTTCAAATGAGCTTTAAAGACAGCGAAACCCTCAATCTGACCACCTGTTAGGATACTGAAATTGTCAATTTCTTATTTTGACATTTTCTGTAGTCAATTATTTCAATTTTTACTAACTGTTGATAGAATTGTTTGATTTTCAGACTTTTTTTTTGTTGTATAGACATTACACTGCAAACTAATAGATGTCAATAACTAAAAAATGACCTCTGGTGCAATACCACTCCATATATGGTTGTGCGTCACATATATTTTGTAAACATAATCATGATCAATTGCTTCTCTTCGAGAAATAATCTTGAATAATGTATTGCATCCAAAAAAAACTTGCTAAATGTTGTTTGATTTTGGGGGGTAAGTAAACGTTTCGTGTGATAATGATCAGTCGTGAATGTTTAATGTTTTTTTCATTCTCTTTTTACAACACGTGTGTGTGTGTGTGTGTGTGTGTGTGTGTGTGTGTGTGTGTGTGTGTGTGTGTGTGTGTGTGTGTGTGTGTGTTCAATCAATCAATCAATCAATCAATCAATCAATCAATCAATCAATCAAATTTTTATTTCCAGATGGTACATTGAGTAAGCATCGATTTGCTTTTTTCCATCAAGCCATCTATCTAAAGAAAAGGAAAAAAAATCAAAACAACGACAAAGCAAGAAACCAACAAAAAACAACGCAGAAAATCCCTAGCAAACAATAAAGCCAACAAAAGAAAGAAAAGGGGAAAAAACAAACAAGCAAATAAAACAACATCAATCATTTCACCAACATTAATTAGCTAACATGATTTCAACAGCTTTAAAATAAAATATGCCTATAGATAATACAAGCAACTACAATAACAGCAAAAACAACCAAAGGAGAAAAAAACAACAACAACAACAAAAACCACTCAAAAGCCATACACACACGCACACACACAAACACACCACACACACACCCACCCACACACACTACACCAACACACCACACACACACCACACACATACACACACTACACCTACACCTACACACACACACACACCACACACACACACACACAACACACACAAAACACACACACACACACACAACAACACAGCGTTTGCGCTCATCCACTCAGCACGTATACTCCTACGTACATGCACACATTTAATCTTTTAAAAATCATATAGTGTCAAAAAAAACACACAAAAAACCAGCTTATATCAGTTACAATGTCACCAACTATTATTTCTGACTTAAGAAAAGAAATCCATGAAATGTCATTAAGCAACTTATGTCAAATTACAATATCTCCACACTTTAATTCATACATATAATTAGGAGGAAGAAAAAAGAAAAAACAAACAAAACAAACAAAAAAACAAACAAACAAACAAACAAACAAAAAAGCAAACGCAACAATACCATATGATAATACCGATCTCCACTGAGAGGAAATAACAAATAGTACACTAACAAACATACAAACAACAAAAAGCTAACAAAACAAACAAAAGCAACAGACAACCAAACAAACGAAATAAAAGAAAACCCCAAACAAAACAAAACAAAAGCAAAAAACAAAAAAACAAAAATCACACACAAAAAAGAAAAAAATTGGGAGGGGGGGGGGGGGGGGGAGGGGGGGGGGGGGGGGGGGGGGGAAGGGTGTCAAGGAGGAAGGGGGTAAACACAAGCAGCAAACAGAAGAATTATAATAATGATTTATGATTATATTCATAAATAAAAATCCCTACACATATGAACAAAAACAAAAACCAAAAAACAAACAAACAAAACAAAACAAAACAAAAAAACAAAACAAAACAAAAAAACAAAACAAAAAAAAAAAAACACCACACACCCAACAACAACAACCAGAACTACAAGTAAGGCCTTATCCACTAATCGAAATAATATAAATATAATAGTGCTAATAGTCCCATTAATAAAATTAATAAAATACACTTTAAAAAAATATATTGAAACTATTGAACTGGGTAAAAAAAAAAATGCATAAAAAAAAATTCTCCAATCTAGTCATCAGATAATGGTTTGGTTTTCTCCTTTTGAATTTGCAGAATATAAACGTGTTTACATACATCACTTATTCTCTATCCTGTTCAAAATTATATTATAGAAAGAAAAACAAAAAAAGAAACCTTTCTCCACCTTTTCCCCTTTCCTCATGCATATATAGCAAGCAAAGTGTAGATTTTTCAGTCACAGTAAACCACACTTGAAAGATTTTTCAGGGTGAGCAGAGAGTACCAATATCTTTAGTCTGTTCTAAATATGGTTGATTGGATTGATGTGTAGTTCTTAAACATTTTTGCATAAGCGCATGAAGTGATTTTTCAACTGATTTTTGAACTGATTTTTATTTTTGATACATTTTAACTGTTTTGGGAGCTTGTTCCATAAATCACTACCTGAATATAGGAAGCTTGCTTTGTAGAGATTGTTTCTGGGTCTGGGAAATGTTAGTTGATGGTTATGCCTGTGCTCATTAATTTTGAATCTCTTGGTGATCTTGGGAGGGGCATTTCCATTGACAACTTTTTGTACAAATAGAGCTTTATTGAAATAAAGCCTGTTTTGGAATGTAAGAATATTTGTTTGCTTATAATCATTGATGGTTAGGGAGCTTGATTTTAATAGGACAAGTTTTAGTGCTCTTTTTATAATCGATGAATGAATTTCAAATTAGTTTCACTGCAGTTGTCCCAAAGAGATGAGGCATAGTCAACTATAGGCAAGATGTGTCCACAAAAAAAGAGTTTGCGTGAATGACTATCTAGAAAGTGTTTTATTTTTGATAGCTGACGTACCTTGTTTGTAAGACGTTTTCCTAGTGGCATCACATGGTCAGTCCAAGTAAGATTTTTGTCGATAATTACACCCAGAATTTTGTGTGAGTCCACTTCTTCAATAATTTTTTGATCAATCGACAGAGGTTGAAATTTACTTTTCATTGTTTGCCTCTTTTGTCTTGCTAGTACGTACATACTCTTAGTTTTTTGTGCATTTAAGGACATATGGTTTAATTGAGTCCAAGTAATCAATTTGTTGATATTGTTTTGGAGTTTGAGTGTTAGTTTGTGGGGGTCAGTATCACTACAATAGAGGGATGTGTCATCAGCAAACATTTCACAGCTACAATCTAGAAATAAGGGTAAATCATTTACATATATTGAGAACAAAAGAGGACCCAATATTGATCCTTGTTGGTACTCCATATTTAATAGATACTAATTCTGATGTTTGATTATTTGCAGTTACCAGCTGCTGTCTATCTAACAAAAAACTTTTTAAAAGATTGATTATTTCAGGTGTTAGTTTATATAGGTGAAGTTTACGCACGAGCAAGGAGTGATTAATTACATTAAATGCTTTTTCAAAGTCAACAAAAATTAGGCCTGTATAGTTATTTTCATTTATGTTGTGTAAGAGACTGTCTGTAAGTTGAGTTAGAGCTGTGTGACAAGAATAGTTTTTACGAAAGCCTGACTGATCTTCATTTATTAGATTGTTGTTAACAAAGTAGGAATATAAACATTTTTGAATATGTTTTTCGATTGGTTTAGATAAGACCGATAGGATTGAAATTGGTCTGTAATTTGAAGGACAAGAGGAATCTCCTGATTTGTGGACTGGTATGACTTTTGCCTTTTTAAATATGAGAGGAAAGTTGCTTTTATCTATGCACAAGTTATATAGATATGTCAGTGTTTTAGCTATAATAGGACCAGAAAGTTTCAATATTTTTCCATCCAGATTGTCAAGGTCACGTGTTCTGGAATTTTTGTTGAGAGATAGACTTTCCAACACGTCTTTAATTGTCATTGGCAATAATTCAACCGGGAATTTAATTTCTTTTGAATCAATATATTGTTCTAAGTATTGGAGATCATTTTCATTTGACTTATCGCATGATATGATTTTAGTAGCGATGTTTGAGAAATGGGTGTTCAGTTCATCAGCTGTTATGTCTTTAACTGTCTTTTGGCTTTTTGATATAGGTCTATTATTAAAATATTGATGGCTTTCCATACCTGGCGAGAGTCGGTAGTTGTGATTAACAGTTTTTGAAAGTAATCACGTTTTGATCTGCGTTTTAGTGAAGTTACTTTGTTTCTTTGCATTTTAAATTCTTCTTTTGTACCATGGGTTTTCAAATGGTCTCTTAAGCGCATTTCAGACTCTATGTTTTTTGTTATCCAAGGAGGTTTAATTTTTTCTTTAACTCTTTTTTTAATGAAGGGGGCATGCCTATCATACACTGATATAAATGTGGTAATCCAGAATTCTGCAGCTTCATTGGGGTCTCTGATTTGATAAATGTCTTGGAATGGCGAGTTTATCAAGTCTGAAAGAAAGTCTTGTTCGCTGAAGTTATTAAATTTTCTGTAAAAGATGGTTTTATGTCCAACTTTGGGAATTTTGACACGATGTTTAAACCAAGTAAAACACACAGAATTGTGATCACTGCATCCACAGGAGGGGGCACATACTTCTGCTATGTTTTGTTTTGTAGTAGTATAGATATGATCTATCAATGTTCTAGAGTTATCTGTTACCCGAGTTGGTTTGTCTATTAGTTGTTCCAGGCCATGCATAGTAATGTTGTGACTCCATTTAGGCTTGGGTTTTAATAAATCGATGTTAAAATCCCAAGAATAATTGTTTCATAGTTTAAAAGTGTCACTTCATCCATAAGAGAGTTGAATTTTTCAAACCATTCTGTGGTTTCCGAAGGATTTCTGTATATGAATCCTATTAATATTGGACTATTGTGTTTTAATTTTATTTCAATCCAAATCGATTCAATGTCATAAACATCAAAGTTGTATAGTCTTTTACAACTCAGTGAAGAAGCAAAATATGTTAATAACCCAGTGGACTTGGGCTTGTGTGGATCCTGTCGAAAGATCTGATATCCTGGGATATTCATGCATGTGTCAGTTACGTGTGGTGAGAGTCGAGATTCAGCAAGGCAAAACAAATGAAATTGATTCCCATCGTTGTGCAGTATGGTCAAATATCATCTTTTTTGTTTGTTGCATTGTTGATATTCAGGTAGCCTACACGGAGGCCTTGCTTTGTGGGCCACTTGTCTAAAGTTAGAGACATGTTAAGATTGATTGTTTTTATATATGTATGTATATAAGATCTATCAAAATAAGAGAAGATTAACAATTTTTTAAACAAAATAAGCTATAATACAATTTCGAAAACTTAAATATCAACACAAATCAAAATATGTAAGGAATGAATGTGTTATAATAAACAACTTTTTGAATCCAGTCCCGGTTTTACATAAACCATATAGTCATAAAAAATAATAAAGCATATAAATTGGGAAAAAATATTTTACGAAAAACTAAGATACAACAAATTTTGCTAAATCAATACAACCAATTACACACTAAATATTAATATGATACTAAACACAAAGAAATACAGTGACAAAGAATAATAAATGAAAAAGCAAACGAAAATATAGTATCGAGAATTGGTTCAAAACTCCAATCCACACTAGCCCAACACAACAACTGCCCTGTTGCAAGAGTCTCTGGATCCTGATATACCTGCTATATATAGAAGGTAATTTTTCCACTCAAATGGAATACACACTGCAGCATGACGTTAATCAACATCGTTTGATGTTAAAAAAAAAAGGGGGGGTAGGGCTGGGTGAAAGTATGAAGAGAAGAGAGAGAGAGAGAGAGGGGGGGAGGGAGAGAGGAGAGAAGAGAGGAGAGAGAGAGAGAGAGAGAGAGAGAGAGAGAGAGGTGAGGGTGTGTGTGTGTGTGTGTGTGTGTGTGTGTGTGTGTGTGTGTGTGTGTGTGTGTGTGTGTTGTGTGTGTGTGTTGTGTGTGCTGTGTCTGTGTGTGTTTGTGTGTGTCTGTGTGTGTCTGTGTGTGTCTGTGTGTCTGCTTTTTTGTGCTGTGTGTGTGTGTGTGTGTGTGTGTGTGTGTGTGTGTGTGTGTGTGTGTGTGTGTGTGTGTGTGTGTGTGTGTGTGTTGTGTGTGCGTGTTGTCTGTGTCTGTGTCTGTGTGTATGTGTGTATT
>CM060343.1:33636037-33648537 GCA_030674155.1 Stramonita haemastoma
AGATACAGATACAACACATTGGCCAGTCTAGAGCAGTCGTATGGCAGAAATCTGGGTCTGAGCCGTGGTATGTCCAGCTATGTCCAGCTCACTTACCTCTCTGTGCCTGAGACTTTCTCTCGTTGAATTGATCGCAAACTTTGACTACCAAAGACAATCATTCCTTTCGTCTTTTTATTAACTATTATTGATGAAGGCTGTGTGAATCATCCTGGCTGCTGCTCCATCCTGCAAAGTCATCAGGCTGCAGGATAGAGAGTAGATCCTGAGAGTCATCACACAAGAACAAAGCCTCATACGGCAAAGAGCTATGATGGTGTCTCTATGATCCCCCCCCCCCCCCCCCCTTGTCTGTTCAAAGCAGGATTGCCTATCCAAGGCAGGCAGCAATTTGGACCAGCCAGCCCAACCAGTTTCCTAGAGCAAAACAAAAAATAATCCTGAGAAACAGCTTCATAAAAGCATTGTTCCAGTACTTGAACATAAGGTCAGAAGATAAACAAAATGGCGTTCTTTGTCTTGAAAGAACTTCTGAAGTCACAATCTTCACGCGGTAAACAGGACACTGCCTGCACAGAACACAAACCCAATACCTCTCAGTGAAGAGTGCTAAATTTAGCACTCCCTTTCCTTTACCTAGTCCAAGTGTGGTCAGCTCCTGTTCTAAATAGCACGAGCCAGCCCCACCTAGGCTGGGATGGAATAGATTAACTAGCAGCTGAGAGGAGCTGAAAGAGTGTGTGGGGGGAGGGGGGACTGACAGCTGTGCATGCTACTGTCTCATCTCCACTGCCTGGGAAAAAAAAATCCCACACTGACCAGTGCCCCTGGCAATCTACACAGACCTTCTCCCATACCCTACAGTCCTACCCTGCCTTCAACATTCTGACACACCAGACGTGGCCCAGCGCAGAGATCTACAGGGAAAGCTGTGGGGATGGGCTGGTCACTGCGACCGAGTGAAGAGTTGTCCATCCAGAGTAGACTAGAAAATGATCATGGCCAGGGAACATAGGAGAAGAATGAGAGGTAGGATCTAGTAACTTTGATCCATTGACTGTGCACTTCAGCTAGATTTTACAGGCAAACAGACAGATAGATGGATAGACAGATTGGAGGACCAACGGATGGGCAGACATAAAGACAGACAGACAGACAGACAGACAGACAGACAGACAGACAGACGGATAGATAGACAGACAGACGGATAGATAGATAGATAGATAGATAGATAGATAGATAGATAGACAGACAGACAGACAGACAGACAATAGATAGATAGATAGATAGATATAGATAGATAGATAGATAGATAGATAGATAGATAGATAATAGATAGATAATAGATAGATAGATAGATAGATAGATAGATAGATAATAGAAGACAAAACAGACAGACAGACAGACAGACAGACAGACAGACAGACAGACAGACAGACAGAGAGTCCCCTATGAAAGATCTATGTCTTTACATTTATTTTTGTTCTACATCATGTCCAGATCAAAGATTCCAAGGACCCACCAGGCACAAACCAAACATGGACATCTCTACAATGAATGGCAATGGACCCACAGACAACAACACATTTCAAATCCTGCTCATCGCAAATCCCCGGTACCGGGCAGCAATGATGATCTGGAAAATTTACCCTGCAGTCCTTGTTGTGGTGGGAGGCTTTGGAAACATCGCATCAGTCTGCGTCATGCGGCGTATCAAGGACCAGAACTCCTCTCAGTATGCTATTTTCATGGCTTTGGCCATTTCAGATTTAACTTTTCTGTTTACAACAGCTGCTTATCAATGGATAAAGCGTACTTTTCATACAGATATTCAGCTTCTGCACCCAGCACTGTGCAAACTTGTGGCTTGGTTGGTCTATGCCACAAGTATTATATCTGCCTGGCTGGTGACCTGTGTGACAGTACAGAGAACAATGGCGGTTCTGTGGCCACACAGGATGAGGGTGATGTGCACTGTGCGAAGAACGTGGATTGTTATTGCAATAATCACTGCTATGTCGTGTGTCATGACTGGTCATATGTTGGTTGGATTAAACCTCATCTATTTAGACAAATCTTATGCGTGCCTAGCCACTGCAGGGCCATATAAATCTTTCTTTGAAAATGTCTACCACTGGGTGCATGGAGCTTTGTTTTCTATTGTCCCCTTTGTCTGTCAGTTTATCTGTGATATCATATTGTCTGTCACTCTGATCAAAGCAGTTTCTTCAGCATCCATTGCTACACGTGTGGAATCCAATGCTGCTCTGCACAACACACTGACAGCCGTAAGAACATGTCTTACAGAACGACCGTCATGGTTCTGGTCATATCCACTACTTTTCTTGTTTTTAGCACACCTTTGGTTGTGTATGCAAACTTGCTCCACATATTTCCCGACCTTGACAGACATCCTGAACAAATGGCTGTATCTATTCTCCTACTAGCCCTGGTATTTCAGCTATGGTACACCAACAGTGCCGTCAACTTTTTCCTCTACTGTCTCACTGGAACCAAATTCAGAAGGGAGTTTATCAACTGGATCTCCTGTGGTGTGAAGAGTTCCTCTGCTCCCTCTGTCCATGAGACAACTGCAGAGGCATCAAAGAAATGATGCAGGAAGCATCATGGGAATTGTACCTGTTCCATAATAATCTGTGTATGACATTGCCCTTTAACCCTCTTGCATTCGAACTCTCTGAACACAAACTGACCTTAGATTTTGCATTCCATCATGGAATCAGGTCAAGCACACATGCTTGCTGGCCTTTCTCTCCTGCTAAGTACCTTCCAGAAGCAATAATGTGTTTAATTATTTCCAGACACTCAACAGGGTTTTTCCTTATGGCCTGAAAGAGGTTTGACATTTGGTAGCAGTTAGTGATGGTCGAAGCGTGATGGAAATCTGATGCTTGTAAATCCCGGCAAACCCCGACTTGGGACTTAAGGGGGGGGGATAATTATTCAACCCATTAAATCCTGGATCGGGACTATGAGGGTTAAGTTCATCTTACACCCAGTCTGTTTATCTCTCTCTCCTTCTCCTCTCTCTCCTCCTTCTCTCCTCTCTCCTCCTCTCTCTCTCTCTCTCTCTCTCTCCTCTCTCTCTCTCTCTCTCTCTCTCTCTCTCTCCTCTCCTCTCTCTCTCTCCTTCTCTCTCTCTCTCTTCTCTCTTCTCTTAAAGTGTTTCAGAGAAAAACAAATGAAGAAAATTTCTTTTTATTTGTGTTTTTAATCATCATCATCATCATCATCATCATCATCATCATCATCATCATCATCATCATCATCATCATCATCATCTACATATCATCTCTACTTTTTCCTCTTCCCATTTTTCTTGTTCTTGTTCTTGTTCTTCTTCTTCTTTTCTTCTTCTTCTTCTTCTTTTTGTTGTTGATTTTCTTCTTTTTTTCTTCTTCTTCTTCTTCTTCTTCTTCTTCTTCTTCTTCTTCTTCTTCTTCTTCTTCTTCTTTTTTTTTTTCTTTCTTTTCTTCTTCTTTTCTTCTTCTTTTTGTTTGTTGATTTTCTTTTCTGTTCTTTTCTCTTTTCTTGTTCTTGTTCTCTTCTTCTTCTTCTTCTTCTTCTTCTTCTTCTTCTTCTTCTTCGGAATTATTTTTTTGAAATCTTTTTCGGATTTTTTTTTCGGAATTCTTCTTCTTCACTTTCTTCTTCTTATGTCTATCACATTCCTCTCAGCATTATCCTTCACATTAGTTGTATTCTTTAAGTTGGCATTGTACCAGGGCTATAGCTTTGGCACACTGTCATATCACTGTGACATGTCAATGCTGTAGCTTGTGGCACACTGTCAGCTCACTGTGACATGTCAGTGCTGAAGTTGTGGCACACTGTCAGCTCATTTCGACATGTCAAAGCTGTCGGCGTGACACACTTTCAGCTCAATGTGACATGTCAAAACCGTAGCTGGTGCACACTGTCAGCTCACTGTGACATGTCAAAGCTGTCGGCATGGCACACTGTCAGCTCACTGTGACATGTCAAAACTGCAGCTGTGGCACACTACCTGGATCTTTACAAAACTGGCTCCCTGACCTGTCTGCAGTGAGATCTGTCAGTTCTGTATGTCTCGCTTTTGTCTCCCTCATTTCTGCAATGTGGTCTGTCCATTTTTTCTTTATCCCCCTTATCTCTCCTCTTTATCTATCTCCCTCAACATTCCTGGCTGAACAGTTGTAGCCAGGTCATTGGATCTGGTAACGTGGCCATGGCAACGTAGTTTGTTTTCTTTCCTGACTGAAGTGGACATCTCTTTGTTCAGACCTGTAGAAGGTCTGAGGAATGGACACATACGTGGATGCCAGTGATGTGGCTTGTGGGCTTGGGTTTGTTAAAGTCCATGTATTTTTTTAAAAGTGACTGCACAAAAAATCCATACAACCAGAAAAAACGAGGTCAAATAAAAAAACAACATGCTACTAGCCTTTTCGTACGGTACTGACGGATGGCTGTGTAGAGCTAAAGAAAACAATGTATTGATAATAGTAATAAACCACTGTTTAAAGGATTTGAATGTTTCCCACTTCAAGCCCAAAAATATCATCAACGAACGCCATGTGCAAAGGCCAGCTCTGTGATGCTCTGACAATAACGTGAAGGACGAAGAAGAGAGCACTGCTGCCAGAAGAACGAGTCAAACAGGTGTGTCTAAAACTAAGTGAGAAAATGTACACAGCACGCAACATTAGGAGACCCAGGTACATGACCCACGCTTGCTGCTCGTGCTGCTTGTCCTTCTTCAGTTATATCTGGGCTGACAGCGTGATCAGCAAAGACGTGACATGAAGACAACAGTGATGTGACGTTCCCTGCGCTTTTGACTGTCTGTGTCATGTCAAAGCATGTTGACACTGACCACAGTATCGGATGGCTCCCCGTATTGATGACGCTGCCCCATATTGATTTCTGTTAACATCCATGTACAATGCTGCCACTGAAAGACATTATTCACCAAAATTTATTTTCATTTTTTTTTTTTTGAATTTTTGATAAGTCGTTTTTAGAATGATTGAGAAGTTGGTAACTGCACTTGTCTTTCCTCATTACTTTTTCCTCAATAAGTGTTTTTTGTTGTGCAAAATGACGCACTGTTTGAAATGAAGAAAGAAAGGGAGGGAGGGAGGGAAAAATGGAAGGAGGAGGGAAGGAGGGAGGGAGGGAGGGAGGGAAGGAGAGAGGGAGGGAAGGAGGGAGGAAGAGAGAGGGAGGGAAGGAGGGAGGGAAGGAGAGAGGGAGGGAAGGAGGGAGGGAAGGAGAGAGGGAGGGAAGGAGGGAGGGAAGGAGGGAGGGAGGAGGGAGGGAAAGAGGGAGGGAGGGAAAGAGGGAGGGAGGGAAAGAGGGAGGGAGGGAAAGAGGGAGGGAGGGAAAGAGGGAGGGAGGGAAAGGGAGGGAGGAAAGAGGGAGGAGGAAAGAGGGAGGGAGGGAAAGAGGGAGGGAAAGGGAGGGAGGAGGAGGAAGCTAGGAAGACCCTAAAGACCACATAAGGCTCAACCTGTATACCTTTAATCAATTGCCTGTCCACTCTACAGGCCGCTGTTTTCTTTTTTTCTATTATTATTCTTTAATTATTTCTTATATTTGATCTAGTTTACTTTGTGTTCAACAGAAATACTGAACTGAATTACCTACACTTCACTCTTGCTTCTCATATAGTTCTTCAGTGGACTCCCTCCCATTGCAACATACCAAACAGGAAGACTTCTGGTCCCCTGCAAAAGTAAGGCACAAGGCGAGAGCAGGCGGATAGGTGCATCGGCTATTCTGACACCAACATCACCATTACAGCAATACAACAACTCAAATAAATACAGCAACATCCAGACTGCAACAGGTTATACTATAATCATCTGAAAACATCTCAGGAGCAGGTATGTATACTCAAGTCCAGGACAGGCCACAAGCACCAACAATTTTATCCGCCCGCAGAACTTCAGTAGGTCAAACACTGCAGTGCATCTGCACAATTGACAGCAAGATAGCAAAACCTGTGCTGCAGTCCTGCCCACTATAAACAGTCACTGCAAAACATGCTCTGGCCTGATGCTCCCCTTTCCCTTCCCAGTGGCTAAGAAGTGTTATGGAAGCTTGGATTGATTGATTGATTGATTTATTCTTTTATATCGAGGATAATGGGATAAGCACTCTTGTGCTTTATTACATCCAGTCCCCGTGTGTATGCAGTTTTGTAAATGTCATCTGTTCCCACCGGCACACGATGGCTTACTCTAACGAAAAGCGGAACAGGATTTAACGTGTGCGCAAGATGTTCTGCGTGCGTTCGCACACGAGGCCTCGGTTTAAAGTCTCATCCGAAGGACCTGCAGCATACTGATGCTGTTATGGATGAGACAGAAATGTCCATCTGACAGGCACAGAAATGGAGTCAAACATCTCTCGAATAAGGAAGTAAACCATCTCCAATACTGGAGCAAAGCATCTTCCATAACGGAGTAAAACATCTCCAATACTGGAGCAAAGCATCTTCCATAACGGAGTAAAACATCTCCAATACTGGAGCAAAGCATCTTCCATAACGGAGTAAAACATCTCCAATACTGGAGCAAAGCATCTTCCATAACGGAGTAAACCATCTCCAATACTGGAGCAAAGCATCTTCCATAACGGAGTCAAACATCTCCAATAGTTTGGTAAAACGTCTCCAATATTGAAATAATGAGCGAGTCTTTACCCCCAATGTGTACAGGGCTATAGCAGGCAACCCGAACAACTGGGAAGCAACAGCCCTCAGGCAGTCAGCCTGGGAACAGACTGTGCAGAACGGTTTCTTCAGATAATAAAAGTAATAGTAGTAGTAGTAGTAGTAGTAAGTAGTAGTAGTAGTAGTAGTAGTAGTAGTAGTAGTAGTAGTAGTAGTAGTAGTAGAAGAAGTAGTAGTAGTAGAAGTAGTAGTAGTAGTAGTAGTAGTAGTAGTAGTAGTAGTAGTAGTAGTAGTAGTAGTAGTAGTAGTAGTA
Organism: Stramonita haemastoma; assembly: GCA_030674155.1. Lineage (NCBI taxonomy): Eukaryota > Metazoa > Mollusca > Gastropoda > Neogastropoda > Muricidae > Stramonita > Stramonita haemastoma. The sequence continues at coordinate 33,643,030 of CM060343.1, forward strand.
GTAGTAGTAGTAGTAGTAGTAGTATACACGGAACTTATATAGCGCTATATTTTGCAAAAACAAATCAAAGCGCTTGCACTCGACCCACACCACACAAGCAGCCAAAGAGACACCTGCCCAGCAGCACAAGGGAAAGGAAATGAGGAGAAAGGCAGCATACTAGGCAGACAGACCAGCGTCAGACTTCATCTGTGCCCTCTGCCACAGGGACTGTCAGGTCTGTGGAGCAATAGTCATCCACGAGGACTGTACCACAGTTTACACCTAGAGTATAACTCTGTCGCTTTCCAAGTGTCAAGGCAGGCAATGTGTTGAACAGCAGACACGTGGTAGCTGTTGTTGGTTATTGTGAAGAAATCCATACAGACCATTCAAGCAGACATAAACTGCTGTCTGTCAGTGTCAAGTCATTCCACATCAACTGTCAGCCCCTGTGGCTCAGGCAGACAGAAACTGCAGTCTGTCAGTGTCAAGTCATTCCACATCAACTGTCAGCCCCTGTAGCTCAAGCAGACAGAAACTACTGTCTGTCAGTGTCAAGTCATTTCCACATCACCCGTCAGCCCCTGTAGCTCAGGCAGACAGAAACTACTGTCTGTCAGTGTCAAGTCATTCCCCATCACCTGTCAGCCCCTGTAGTCAGCAGACAGAAACTCAGTCTACAGTGTCAAGTCATTTCACATCAACTGTCAGCCCTGTAGTTCAAGGAAGACTTCAGGCACAAGTGACACGTTCACCAGGCAAGCAAAGAAGGATGTGAACTTCAATGTATACACCCTGTCAATATTTCAATCTCCTGTCTTCTGACTGGTTAATGTTGAACCTCACATGTATACAGCCTGTCACGATTTCCCTCTCCTGTTGTCTGATTGGCTAGTGTGGAACCTCACATGTATACATCCTGTCAATATCTCACTCTCCTGTTGTCTGATTGGCTTATCAATGATCCTGATTTTAGCTGACCATTGGATGTACTTGAGAGATGGAATGAGTTCATCCTCTGACTACCACACACACACACACACACACACAACACACACACACACACACACACACACACACACACATCACACAAACACACATGCACGCACGCACGTACGCACGCACGCACGCACGCACAGCGACACACACCACACACCACACACACACACACACACACACACACACACACAAACAAATAAACAAACACACACGAGAGAGAGGAGGAGAAGAGATGATATAGAAGATATGTATGTGTGTGTGAGTGTGTGAATGTGTGTGTGTGTGTGTGTGTGTGTGTGTGTGTGTGTGTGTGTGTGTGTGTGTGTGTGTTGTGTGTGTGTGTGTGTTGTGTGTTGTGTGTGTGTGTGTGTGTGTGTGTGTGTGTGTGTGTGTGTGTGTGTGTGTGTGTGTGTGTGTGTGTGTGTGTTGTGCACTGCTTTAGATCAGGAAGACTGTTGTGTTGGTGCTGGTTGGAGTCTGGGTCATGCTGATATTCCAGGCAATGTGGTCACTGAACACCTTGCAGGGAATACCACACAACACCTGACTGAGACACCTGTGATCTTTATCTTAGTTTTAACAACAACAGCAATATAAACAGACATCTAAATATAAAATACATATGAATACAAATAAATAATCTGACCCTTGACAACCAAACACCACAAACTTTTACCCCGTCCATTGGACCATGAGTGGTGGTCTGGGTACTAGTCTTTCAGATGAGACGATAAACCGAGGTTTATATGTGTTACACATCATCATTTAGCGCACATAAAAGAGCACACGCCAACAAGGGGATTATCCCTGGACAAAATCATATTTAAAAAGTCACTCTGATAGGAAAAAATACAGGTGCAGACAGGATAACACACTAAAAAAAAATGTATGGCATTGCATTTGATCAAGATCAAGAAAAGGAAATGGGGATGGATCAGCCTTACGCTCCGCAAAACTGCTTCTAATATCACTAGGCAGGCCCTTTACTGGAACCCACGAGGGAAGCGGAAAGTAGGTCAACCAAAACAGACCTTGGCGCAGAGGCATTGAAGCAGAGACGAAGGCAGCGGGAATGAAGTGGGCGAGCTGAAGAGGATTTCCCAGAACCGAGTAAGGTGGAGGAGTGTTGTTGCGGCCCTTTGTTCCCAAGGTAATTCACAGGCATCAGTCATGTCACTGCACTTATGGCGGTGTACTCTCCCCAGGGAAAGCAGCCCAAGTTTCAATTAGATTAAAAAAAAATTCTGCTGACAGAATGTGGTATAAATAAACAAATCATTCACCACTGATACACTGAATTGGACAACCTGGCACTTGACAATCATCACTCAATCAATCAATCATCACTCACTCATCATTCAATCACTCAATCACTCAATCAGTCGATCATCGATCATCAATCAATCAATCAATCAATCAATCAATCAATCAATCAATCAATCAATCAATCAATCATCAATCAATCAATCAACTCAACAATTAACCAACAATCAACCAACAATCAATTAACCGACCAATCAAACAAACAATCAAATAAACAATCATCATATCAATCAATCAATCAATCAATCAATCAATCAACAATCAATCACAATCAATCAATCAATCAATCAAATGTGTCAATCAAGATCGATCCCTAAGACGTAACCTGTTCCTCCCAGTTTCCCAGTCAGTGCTGTGGCTGAAGGCAACTGGCTGCCTGCCAGCCTGTGGCAGTGAGTTTGCTTTTGGCAGTGAGTTTGCTTTTGGCAGTGAGTTTGCTTTTTGGCAGTGAGTTTGCTTTTGGCAGTGGCAGTGAGTTTGCTTTTGGTAGTGAGTTTGCTTTTGGCAGTGAGTTTGCTTTTGGCAGTGAGTTTGTTTTTGGCAGTGAGTTTGCTTTTGGCAGTGAGTTTGCTTTTGGCAGTGAGTTTGCTTTCTGGCAGTGATTTTGCTTTTGGCAGTGGCAGCGAGTTTGCTTTTGGCAGTGAGTTTGTTTTGGCAGTGAGTTTGCTTTTGGCAGTGGCAGTAAGTTTGCTTTTGGCAGTGCAGTGAGTTTGCTTTTGGTAGTGAGTTTGCTTTTGGTAGTGAGTTTGCTTTTGGCGTGGCAGTGAGTTTGCTTTTGGCAGTGAGTTTGCTTTTAACAGTGCAGTGAGTTTGCTTTTGGCAGTGAAGAGTTTGTTTTGGCAGTGGTTTGCTTTTGGCAGTGGACAGTGAGTTTTCTTTTGGCAGTGACAATGAGTTTGCTTTTGGCAGCGACAGTGAATTTGCTTTTGGCAGTGACAGTGAGTTTGCTTTTTGGCAGTGAGTTTGCTTTTGGCAGTGACAGTGAGTTTGCTTTTGGCAGTGAGGAGAGTGTAGTTTGGCTTTTGCAGTGACAATGAGTTTGCTTTTGGCAGTGGCTTGCTTTTGTGCATTGGTAGTGAGTGTTTTCCTTTTGGCAGACAATGTGAGCTTTTGCAGTGACAGTGAGTTTGCTTTGGCTGAGTTTGGTTTGCAGTGAACAGTGATGTTTTGCCTTTTGGGCATTGAGTTTGCTTTTGGCAGTGACAAAATTTTGCTTTGACATGATTTTGCTTTTGCAGTGACCATGTGAATTGCTATATGTGCATGTGACAGTGATTTGCTTTTGGCAGTGTGATTGCTTTGGCAGTTGACAGTGAGTTTTGCTTTGGCAGTGCATGAGTTTGCTTTTGGCGCTGCAGTGAGTTTCCTTTTGGCACTGGCAGTGAGTTTCCTTTTGGCACTGCAGTGAGTTTCTTTTGGCACTGGCAGTGAGTTTGCTTTTGGCATGTGACATGGGATGGCCTTTTGGCATGCAGTTATGATGGCCCTTTTGGCAGTGACAGTGAGTGCTTTTGGTAGTGACAGTGGGATGGCTTTTGGCAGTGACAGTGGGATGGCTTTTGGCAGTGACAGTGGGATGGCTTTTGGCGGTGACAGTGGGATGGCTTTTGGCAGTGACAGTGGGATGGCTTTTGGCAGTGACAGTGGGATGGCTTTTGGCAGTGACAGTGGGATGGTTTTTGGCAGTGGCAAACACCCATCAGAGATACCAGCCAGACTTGTGCCTGAACTGGCACTACACGACAGTTATGACCAGCCAGAAAAAAGCAAACCTAACAGAGGACATCCCTGTTGACCAAAAAACACAGTGTCAAGATTGTGTCTGCCATGTATCCTCCAGAACATATTCCTGGCAGTGCCTTAACTAGCCAGGCCATACGCACAGCACATGAGAACTCCTCTGGAGGTAATATAAGTGCTGATTTACACCCCCCCCAAAAAAAAGTCCTTTGGATGAGACTATAAGGCGGATTACTGTGTGCGAACGCATAGAGAACATTTTGCGGACACTTTAAATCTGTTTCGCTATACAAAGGACAAGTGTGCTAGTGGGAACGTATGACAAAATTAACAAAACTACATACACACGGGGACTGGATGTAAAATAAGCACACGAGTGCTTATTCCATAATCCTTGAGATAAAGGAATATATATATATATTCTCTCTCATCTCTTCTCATCTCTACTTCTCTCTACTCTCTCTCTTCATACTCTATCTCCTCTCTCATTACTTCTCTCATCTCATCTCATCATCTCTCATTCTCTATCTATCTATCTATCTATCTATCTATCTATCTATCTATCTATCTATCTATCTATATAATATATAATAATATATATATATAATATATATGTGATGATAATATATAATATAATATATATATATATATAATATATATAGATATATATATAATATATAATAATATATAAAAAATATATATAAACAAATATAACAAAATCATGAGCGTAACAAAGCCACGTGTATGATGTACGGGTGTATGGCTAATCGTGTACTAGCAAGTGTATTACAAACACGGTATTTTCTACCTATCCCTGTTTCATCGTAGGCTAGCGTGCAAGCTGGCATATTCAGACATGTTTCAGCCAGGGACCGAAGTTTGCAGCAAGCGGCAGGCAGACCCTCTGCCCATGTCTCTGATGATCAGAGGAATCTGACTGCTAGTGACTGTCAGACACCTCTGATTATCATATGGAGATAAGCAAGGTCAGACACCTCTGATTATCATACGGAGATCAACGAGGTCAGACAATATAATTATCATGTGGATAATAACAAGTTCAAACACCTCTGATTATCAAATGGAGATCAACGAGGTCAGACACCTCTGATTATCATATGGAGATCAACGAGGTCAGACACATATGATTATCATATAACGATTAACAAGGTCATACACATCTGATTATCATATGGGGATTAGCAAGTTCAGACACTTCTATTATAATCATTATGGAGATCAGCAAGGTTAGACACCTCTGAGATTAGCAAGGTCAAACACATATTAACCATATGGAGACTAGCAAGTTCTGACACATCTATAATCATACGGAGATCAGCAAAGTCAGACACCTCTGATTATCATGTGATGGGGCGGTAATTATATTATCTCCCATGTGAACGGAGCGCGCAATCGCAGTGTCGTGTTTCTGTTTAGAGACACACCTGTGAATTGTCGATGCTC
>CM060343.1:33656037-33658137 GCA_030674155.1 Stramonita haemastoma
CCCCCCGGGTTTTTAAAGGTTCCAAACCGGGGGGAAAGGGGGAAAGAAAAAGGAGAAGAGAGAGGGAGAGAGAGAGAGAGAGAGGGAGGAAAAGGGGAGAGAGATAGAGAGAGAGAAGAAGAGAGAGAGAAAGGGACAGAAGACAGACAGACAACAAAAGAAGCCCAGACAGAAAAGACAGACAGACAAACGACAACAGACGACAAGACAGACAGCAGAAAAGAGAGACGAGAGATACAGAGACATAACGGGGAAGGGGGGGGGGGAAAGAGACAAAAAAGAGGGAAGGAAAGGCGGCAAAGGAAAAAGGGGCCCAAAAGGGCAAAAACCCCTTAAAACCTTTTTTATTTTCCTTTTACGAGGAAAAAAAGAAAAAAAAACCCCGGGGGTGGGGTGCTCTTTTTAAAAATTTTGCCCCCCCCCCCCCTTAAAAAGGGATAAAAAATAAAAATAAAGGGGGCATTCAAACCCCAACAAACCCCAATCCCCATTCCCAAATCCCCAAAACAAAACCCCCAAAAAATCAAACCAAAAAGCAAAAAAAAGGGGAATCCAATAAAAAAATTTAAAAAAAAATTTTTAATTTTTTAAAAAATAAAAAAAAGGGAAAATAAAAAAATTTTTTGGAAAAAAAAAAAAAAAAAAACAAAAAAAAAAAAACAAAAAAAATTTTTAAAAAAAAAAATTTAAAAAAACCAAAAAAAAAAAAAATTTTTTTAAAAAAAAAAAAAAAAAAAAAAAAAAAAAACCAAAAAAAAAAAAAATAAGGGAAAAAAAAAACCAAAAAATTAAAACTCTCCACCCCTTACATTTCAAAAAAAAAATTTTCCCCCCCTTTTTTGGGGAAAAAAAAAACCAAACCCCACCCCCCCCCCCCCCCCCCCCCCCAAAATTTTTATTATATAAAATAATAAAATTTTAAAATATTTTTAAAATATATAAAAATTTATATAATATATAAATTTTTATAAATATATATATTTTATATATATATATATTATACCAACACACACAAAAAACCGGGCACGCACGCACAACACACCACACACACACACACACACCACCCCAAAACTCACACTCCAAAAAATCAAAATATCACTCACATAAACAGGTTGGGCGCGCATGTCATAAAAAAAATTTATTCTAAAAAAAAAGACGTTATCCCTTTTTAAGTTCAAATAAAATTGGGTGGGGGGGAACACAAAGAAAGGGGGGTTTTCCCATGTAAAAAACGGAAAATTTTTTGGTCAGAATATACTAACACCTTGTTTAAAATTTATAAAAAAAATGGGCCAAAAAAAAAACCTTTTTCATGACCAAAAGTAATATGATGGACATAGTTATTCAACATTACGATAGGTTATGAACAAAAGAAAAGAGAGAGAGGGGGAAGAGAGAGAAGGGGGGGAGGGGGAAAGGAGGAAAAAGGGAGGAGGAGAAGAGAGGGGAAAAGGGGAAGGGAGGGGGGGAGAAAAGAGAAAAAAGAGAAAAAGGAAAAAAAAAGAAAACAGAAAAACGGGAGACAAAAGACAGGGGAGAACAGAAAAGAGGAAAAAGAGAAGAAAAAAGACCCGACAGACAAAACAAAAACAGAACAGCCAAAAAAGAGAAAAAAGACGACGAGAGACAGAGAGAAAACCGGGAGAAAAAAAACAGAGAGGACGAGAGAGAGAGACAAAAAACCCCAAAAAAACCAAGAGAGACACCCCAGAGAGAGAGAGAGAGGGAGGGGAGAAAAAAAGGGGGGAGAGAGGGGGGAGAGGAGGGGAGAGAGAGGAGAGAGAGAGAGAGAGGGGGGGGAAAGAGAGAGAGAAAAAGGGGGGGAAAAGAGAAAAAAGGGGGAGAGAGAGAGGCAGACAGGACAAAGAGAAAAAAAAAAAAAGGGGTTTTAAAAGGGGGGGTTGGGGTTTTTAAGGGGGAGTGGAAACATGCAACGTTTTGTGAAAAAACCCTGTTATCAAAAAAATAAAATTTTAAAAAATTTTTAAAAACTTTTAAAAAGAAAAACCAAAAGGGGAAACCCTCAATTTTTTGGGGCTTGTCGGGGGGGGGGGGGCCCCCCCCGGGGGATTTTTTTGGGGGCCCCCCCCTGACAAAACG
>CM060343.1:33658237-33660737 GCA_030674155.1 Stramonita haemastoma
TGTTTAGGCAACATTGTTCTCTCTCTCTCTCTCTCTCTCTCTCTCCTCTCTCTCTCTCTCTCTCTCTCTCTCTCTCTCTCTCTCTCTCTCTCTCTCTCTCTCTCTCGGTGGCTTCCCTTGCTTGGCTGCCAGCAAGACGCTTCTGTGTGGGCTGTGAGTAAAATGGTGTTTTTGTCCTCTTTTTGTGCATCAAAATGCCAGTCACAGGGCTCCCATTGACTCTGGAGTGTATGCTAAATGCTGCCCTTCAAGAACAGACACTGTCGTCATTCAAAATGGATGGTAGAGGTGACCAGACAGTTATTATTCTCAGATTAACAGCCAAAGCTGACAACCATTTTCCTGTCACCCCAGGTCAAAGGTCATATCACAAACAAATATTTTTCGCAAGTGTGCCGCCCGACAATCGTGCAGAAGCACACAGAGTGAATCGTGATGAAAAAGTAAACAAACAGGCTCCGTCTCCCTCTGGTTTGTTCTTACCCACCCCGCCCAGTCTACTGTATGCAGCAAACGTGCACAGATTGATGCTCCAACTGATGTGTCCTTGTGCAATTCGTGCCCTCCTTCTTCAAGTAGCTGTTTTGACAGTCAGTAGATTGACTTGACACAACGTGACACAGATAAACAGACAGTGACAGTCAACTTTGACAATATAGAAAGTGATCAGTTGTGTGGTGAAGTTGGGAATGAAGGGAAGGAATGTGATAGTGAAGACGTGAGTGCAGAAGTAAGGGCAGAGGAGATGTGTGTGAGAGAAAAAGAAGATGGTGAGGAAGAAGTGAATGTGTCTGGTTCTGAATGTGTGGAGAGTGAGGCAAAATATTCGGGTGAATTTATTGAGGGGCAGACATGCAAGACCAAAGAAACCATGAATGGCATATTTTGAACAGCTTTAAAGAAATCAATGACCTGTTTAACAATAGAATGGGTAATCTTTTGAGTAAGCTAGATCAAGTGACAGCAACTTTCAAACCTGTTAGAAAAGAATTTGCTTGTAGAGATGTGTCATAGTTGCTCCAATGATGATGATGATGTTGATGATGACCGATGACAGTCTGAAATTGTGTCATGACAGATGTTGTCGTAAATAAGTATAATCACAAACAAATGACTAGAATCTGATGATAATTTGTATCACATGTATAGTTATTACTGATACTATTTAATTATTGCAAACCCATGTTGTGGATTCCCATGCCATGTTGTTCATCTGGGCTGTCATTGACAGTGTATTTCTGTTTCCAATTTATGTTGTGCCCAGTCCCCATCCCTCTGTCCCCTTGTGAATGGGTGTAAAGCTTATCGCAAATAAACCATTGTCATTGTCATTCTCTCTCTCTCTCTCTCCTCTCTCTCTCTCTCTCTCTCTCTTCTCTCTCTCTCCTCTCTCTCTCTCTCTCTCTCTCTCTCTCTCTCTCTCTCTCTCTCTCTCTCTCTCTCTTCTCTCTCTCTCTCTCTCTCTCTCTCTCTCTCTCTCTCCTCTCTCTCTCTCTCCTCTCTCTCTCTCTCTCTCTCTTCACACACAAATCTCAAATTCAGAATAATTGTTTTTAACAACACAATATCATGAAAACTACATGTATAAAAGATACACTTTACTTTTGAAAATATATGATTATTCTATGCAAACATTGGGAATTGTTCTTGAAAACAAATATCCAGATATACAATATTCTGTCATACCTTGCTGTTTGCCTGTTCCTTTCGTTTTTTTTCAGTTTTAAAGGGCTGGGTGTAAAATAAGCCAAGGTTTATTCATACTCCATGACGTTCTTTCAGAAAAAGCTTCATTGTGTAATGGGTTGCTTATGATGATACCACAGGTGTATATTCAGTGTGCAGTGCCAAGTGGATTGGGTGGTGTCTGTTCAGCCAGATACATATCTTGTGTCACCCTCAATACAAAGCTGCGTGTGGGGTCAATGGAAAGGTTACTGCATTGGCATTGGGTCTCTGTGTGCATGTGAGAGTGCCCATGCACACACACGTGTGTGTGTGCGTACTTGTGTGTTCGTGTGTGTGCATTAACCATGACTGTTCCCTAAATACAAGGCTCATTGTCCTTGTTAAAGATCAAATGATGAAATAACAAGAGAGAGATTAAACACTGTGCAGGCCACAGTCTGTAGTTAAGGTTTGGGTTCACAACACACTGTGTGGCTATCATACTGCACAGGTAGTTTGTACCACAGTATCAGTGCTAACAATAAGCCTTTTCTGTGAGAAATCAGGCCCTAACTAATACTCTCAGGATATCCTGACCAAATGCCCTGTCCATTATTGATCAAAGTTAAGTGCTGATGCCAACAATACGATGTTGTTATGTTGTAAAATATTTATGTTAAAACTTTTTTTCAGCGATGACAAGCTGTTAGCACTACACCCTTTATTCTCTTTCAGAAGTTTTTTTTTTTTGTTTTTAATGTAAAAGGGTGTGAGGTTTTAAAATGGGCATGAGACTTGACCCCAGCACTATGACAGAATAGCAGATATACAA
>CM060343.1:33663237-33670737 GCA_030674155.1 Stramonita haemastoma
AGTGTCTTGTCCTTACCACAGAGGGTGAGTGAGGTTGCAATCACTGCCAGGACCCCTGACGAGTGCTCAACCAGGAGCCGAAACTCGATTAAGATCAGGCCTACTCTCTAGCCCTTGATCGGTTGTCTGGGTGCTAGTCCCTCAGATGAGACATGAATCAATGTTCCATGTGCAACATGCATTTAACACAAAACATTTATTTCAACAAGGGAGTTGGCATAGGCAACAATCTGTAGGGGAAAAAAAATGACTCTGACATGGAAACAAAAACACAAGCAGGTAGGAAAATAAAAACAATATATAAAGGGGTCTGCTCAGGGACGACGTCTTTTCCTTGAGAGAACAGCCAGACTGTTATTTAGAGAAGCAAAAAGGAAAGTGGTATAGAATACAGTACCATACTATACAACACTGTGGCTGACAGTGCAGTGCAGTGCAGTGCAATCCAATAAAACAAAAAACAATATATAGCAATGCAGAACAATACAGTGCAATGTAGTACAATGCACAACAATACAGTCCAATACAACAAAAAACAATACATAGCAATGCAAAACATCACAGTGCAATGTGGTACAACGCATAACAATACAGTCCATAACAACATCATGCATAACAACGCAGTACAACACAACACGACATGTTATCCTTCTCATCTATTAAATAATGATTGTTTGTCTTCTGCTAGTATCTGGGATAAAGTAATCAATATATTATAAGGCCTTGTATGCAAGCATTACATTTTATTTTAGTTTGTGTTTTACGTTCTATACAGCAGCAAGGGATTTTGCCTGCTGACAACTTCTGTGAAAAAACTCACTTTTCTAGACAGCTGAATACAATAGACAGTATTCAGAAAAAAGGTGATCTATTAGACATCTGACTAAACAGACAGAAATAGACAGGTAGTCTCTTAGACATCTGAATAGACATACAGGAATAGAGAGGTAGGCTATTAGCTTAAAAAAACAGACATGAATAGACAGGTAATCTGTTAGAAACCTGAATAAACAGACAGGAATAGACAGGTAGTCTGTTAGAAAACTGAATAAACAGACAAAAAGTAAGGTAGTCTATTGGACCACAGAATCTACAGACAGGAAAAAAACACACGTAGGTTTATTAGACAGCAGAATAAACAAACAATAAAACATGTGGTCTATTAGACAGCAGAATAAGCGAAATCATAGACAGGAAGACCAGACCATTTATTAGACAGTTGGATTAATAATGTGTTGCTTTGCCTTGCCTTGCCTTGCTTTGCCTTGCCTTACCTTACCTTGCCTTGCCTTGCCTTGCCTTCCCTTGCTTATTTATTTATTATTTTTTTTAATTTATTCATTCATTTATTTGTATTTTTTTATATCGAGGATAATGGAATGATTTTGACTTGTTATGAAATCATTTTATCTTATATTGACCTGCATTGTGTTGTATTCAGTTGTATTCTATTCTGTTTTGCTGTTAACCCCTTAGAGATGGGGTGGGGGTAGGGGGGAGGAGGAGATGGTTGGCAGTATAAATAGCACCAACAAATTTTGTGTTGGAGCATATTAACCAAAACATAGACACAAAGCCTGGCACACTCACCAAGTGTTGCAAGCCTGGACAGGCAGAAACAGGAGAAGAGGGTAGATTGTGGGGAGGGGTGAGAAGGAAGGGGGTACAGAAGTAAGGGGAAGGACGGGGATCACATGGAAGCCGAGACGAGACGTGTGCAGGTGAATGACGAGGCAGTTTTATAAACAGCCTACCCCAATCACACTCCCTTTATTCAACAACCTGGGCTGGCTGTAGTGGGTGCAGCTCAAGTAACCAAGCAACAGCAGTGACGTCAGTGGTGGTGCAACACCTCCCTGTGTTTTAACCTCTGTCCTTGGGCTATCCTCTCATTTCTTTGCTGAAAATTGTTGTGGTAAACATCGCTGGTTTTACCTGAGTACATATCTTTTGGAACAGCTAACAGTGAACATTGCTGGTTTTACCTGAGTACATATCTTTTGGAACAGCTAACAGTGGACATCGCTGCTTTTACCTTTACACATGCGTCTTTACAGAACACCTAACAGTGGACATTGCTGGTTATTCTGGCAACAGTTCTTCATGTAACAGTAAGTGTTGTATGTTGAGTCATAGTCTACCCTGTGCAACCTCTTTTTTTCCATTGTGTTGCTTTGTTTTGTGTTGTAATGAATTGTATTGTTTATATTATGTTGAGGTGTAATGGGCTGCATTATGCTGTGTTGGGTCAGACTATATGCATACCTGCAAGTACCTGAATTTTATATATTTGCATGTCAATAAAATATCAAGGATACACATGAAAAATCCTGAAGTTGAGATCAGTTTGTGTGGCTACAAACTTATCTGTCTGTCTGAAAATTTGTACCCATTTGCCTCTCTACAGGCATGTTTACAGTGATTATTATGTCCATAATTCATTTTTCTTTTATTCTCATTGTGGAAAAAAATGAAACCTGATAATATGTTTAGCACATATCCTATTCAATGACTTACATTGAGTAGTATTCAACTGCATTGCATTATGTTTTGCTGTTTCCCCTAGAGAGGGGATGGGGGGACTTTCAGTATAAATAGCACCCACACATTTAGTGTTGGAGTATTTTGATAAAAGGTAGACCCAAAGCCTGGCACACTCGCCCAGTGTAGCAAGCCTGGACATGAGAAGAGGGTAGATGGTGGGGAGGGGTGAGAAGGAAGGGGGTACAAACATAAGGGGAAGGAGGGGGATCACGTGGAAGAGGAGACATGTGCAGGTGACAGGTAGTTTTATAAACAGCCCACCCATCGCTGGCAGGCGAGGATAGGCTTTGTTGAGTTTTCAATGCAGCCACAGAGAGCACTTGTCAAAGCTTGAGTCAATAAACAAGTCAATTGAACGAAGTACTGCTTTGTGGCCGCCTGAATAGGCAGCCTAAATATTGAAGCAGGGCGGTGAAGCGAAGCGAAGCAAGCAGGCAGACTGTTAAGCAAAGCCGCGAAGGGAGCTAAAAAACACACACACACATTTATATACACTATTTACAAAGTCATGGCACAACTTGTTTTCTGTAGAAGTGTTTACCAGCAAGACCTACCGTTCACGCATGAACGGTACTATTTTTAGAATCCTATCTGTCGGAGCTGGCTTGTCTGGAAGACCTACCGTTCACGCGTGAACGGTACTATTTTTAGAATCCTAGAATTCTTGAGAATTTCGGAGCTGGCTTGTTTCTGGTACATGAGGAGCTTGTTTCCAGATGGAAGCAAATTCTGGCACTTGCAGTATGCTCTTAATGTCATTTAGCTTGCTGTAAATAAAACGAAAGGAGAGACCAACAGCAAAAAATCCAGGATATCCATAAAGAACACCTGCAACGGCTCGTAATTTCCGTGCATGAACATCAGAATAGCCTGTTTTTGCTTTCAGACAGTCAGCCCAAGTTTCTTTGATTCTCCCTTCTTTCCTCTCCTTCTCCTGCCATTTTTTACACAGAATTAAAAAGTTGCCAAATTGAATGTAAATCATCATAGTCTGTGCATCTTGTCTAGCTAAATTTCTCACTCCTTTTTAAAAATCTTTCTACCATTTCGTCTTCATTTGATGGGTTTCATAGATTACAGGCAAAACACTTCTCTCACATACGTCTGCACAGCACAACCCTCCAATGTGAAATGAGAAGTCAGTTGCTAACAACACAAGTGCTGGGTGGAAATGTCGTCACTGTTACTAATCAGCTGATTCTATCTAGTCTTGCGATTGGAGGATCGTAGGAAACATGTCTAGATACGTTTTTGTGTAAGGCGGGAATAAGCCTGCCTGCAATATAAATCAATAGGCTTTGTGCACCAGCTATACTTCCGGGCTGGCACTGTGTTATTGATCTGGTTTGCTGCCGGCCCGAGTTTGCCTTACATACTGATCCAATTGCTGCTGCTGTTGTACCATTTTTTTGGTGTGTGGCTACATAAGAGAATAGTAAAATGTATTGTTGAAGATTAAGGGGCCAAACAGCGTGAACCCTCATTTTACTATTCTCTTCATTTACTATCCTTGAAAGGCACTGCTGTTACTTTCTGTTGGGTGCCTTCTCACTGTGGGATTTTTGCTAATGAATGGGTGGATAGAGCTGCATGACAAGGAGCATGTGATGTTGAAGGATCACTTTCAGTCAATATCCTGCTTGACTTGAGAGAGGGTTATGATCTATTAAAGCATATATCGTATAATAAGGCAAATAAAAGATTGCAAAATTGTAACTGTTTGTACACTAAAAAATGCCTAAATATGTCAGATGTACAAAAAATAGACCTCTTTATGCAAAACCATCTATGTCTGTTTCCAGACATATCTCAAGTTTGGTTTATAGATTCCGTTTAAATGCTCTTCGCACAAAATGTTGTAAGAACATACTGTGCATGTGTGGAGAACAAATCAGTGTTAGACATCTGCTTACCTGTTGTCCTATAATAAAAGAAACAATTTCTAGTTCGCTGAAAGATCCGCTCCTTTTAGAATCATCTGTAACGTTTAAAAGCATCCTAAACAATGATATACTTATCTGTCAAATTTCCCAATGCCTCCTACAAAGCCCAGTTGGTATCTTCCTGTGATTGTTCATTCTGTTTTAAGGATAATCCTTAATGTCTTGTTCTGTATACCTCTCCAGTTACCCTTGTTCAATTTTTCCCTACTTTGCGCACGTATCTACATTATCTTCATTATCTTGTGTAAACATATCCAAAGTTCAATTTTTTTCTGCATGTTATAGTTCTATTGTTAGTTAATTGCAGAGTTCTGTTCTATTGTTATCATTTACTGGTTGTATATATTTTTTTCCCATAGTCCAACATCATACTAACAGTTAAATTATTTCCCCTCAGTACTCCTTAGCATTTTGTTTTATATGCTATTCTATTTGCAACACACACACGTTTGCAGGCATGAACGCAAGCTTGCACACTTACATATAAACTCAAGCTCACACACACACACACACACACACACACACACACACACACACACACACACACACACACACACACACACTCACACACACAACACACACACACACACACACACACACACACACACACCGACACACACACACACACACACACACACACACACACACACACACACACGCACACACACAACATTCTCACAAACACGCACGCACGCACATACACACTCACACACACACACACACACACACACACACGCACGCACGCACGCACGCACGCACGCACGCACACACACACACACACACACACACACACACATGTCTGATATCACTATTTAGTGGAAGGACGTTAAACTGAAGAACAACATCGCTGGTTTTACCTTTACACATAATTGTGATGCTCCACCACATAATGAGACGGAGTGCACTTGAGGTCAATTTTAAGTTATTGACATGTTATTAATGTGCAATAAAGTGGCTATCAAATACAAAAAAACAGATTGAAAATCGGACAATTCTGTGCAACATTATTACAAATTGAAATGATAGACTGCAGGATGGGATAAAATGAGAAACGGGCAAGTTTATTTTAGTAACAGGTTGTCAGAATGAGTGCTTTGGTATTTTCAAAACACATTTAAAAGCAAAAGAAATAAAAACTATGCCTTGATATTTCATTCTAAGGTAAATAAACAGATCTAGTTTAATAATCAATCAAAATATCAAAATTGACAACTTGTCCCCGACCTGCCTTTAAAGGCTCCTAGCGCAAAATTAGGTAATGTGCTAGGCGACTCATTTCGTGGTGGAGCGCCACATATGTCTTTACAGAACACCTAACAGTGGACATCGCTGGTTTTACCTGACAGCTCTTGTATTTACTGTGTGTAACAGGGGACATCGCTGATTTTACCTGTACACATACGCCTTTACAGAACACCTACCTGTGGACATCGCTGGTTTTACCTGTACACACACATCTTTACAGAACACCTAACAGTGGGCATCGCTGGTTATACTGCCGGCAGTTCTTCATGTAACAGTAAGTGTTGTATGTTGAGTCATAGTCTACCCTGTGCAACCTCTTTCCTTTTCCATTGTGTCGCTATGTGTTATGTTGTAGTGAATTGTATTGTTTATATTGTGTTAAGGTGTAATGGGCTGTATCATGCTGCGTTGTGTCAGATTATATGCACATCTGCAAGTGCCCAACGTCGATATAATTGTATGTCAGTAAAATATCAAGCATACACGTGAAAAATCCTGAAGTTCAGATCAGTATTTATGTGGCTGCCAACTTATCTTTCTGTCTGAAAATCTGTACCTCTCTCCAGGCACATTTATTAATAATAATAATAATAATACATGGAATTTGTATAGCGCTATAGTTTGCAAAAACAAATCAAAGCGCTTGCATTCAACCTACACGACGCACAATCAGCAACTATTTACAGTTTTGACAAATTCGAATGTACACACACACACACACACACACACACACACACACACACACACACACACACACACACACACACGCACGCACGCACGCACGCACGCAGCACGCGCGCGCACGCACACACACCCACAAACGTTATGCACTTTGGCAGGTGGATGTTGAAGGCAGGGACAGGTAAGAGATGGAAGCGGAAGGAGAAAAACTTAGGTTTGAAATAAGTGTGTCTTGAGGTTGGATTTAAAAGTGTCATAAGTAGGCTTTTGTCGGAGGGAGAGAGGAAGGTCGTTCCACATCGATGGACCGGAAACAGTAATTGTAATTATTGTAATTGTTCTGTTCATAATTCACTTTTCTTTATTGTCTTGTGGAAAATACAAAACATGATAATATGTTTTGGATAAACCACTCAGTTTTATTTAATATCTACCTGTGGGTTGCTGTAGAAAGGTGCACATTCACGTGTTCTGATTCGTCTCCAAGGTTTATTTTTATATTGTGGTTCAAGCCAGATTACAGCAGATTAAAATTTGGTCAATATTAAGTGTTATCTCCCTCTCTGTCTCACTGTCTCTCTGTCTCTCTGTCTGTCTCTGTCTGTCTCTCCGTCTCTCTCTGTGTCTCTCTCTGTGTCTCTCTGTGTCTCTCTTTGTCTCTGTCTGTCTGCCTGTCTGTCTGTCTGCCTGCCTGTCTGTCTGTCTCCCTGCCTGTCCTTCTGTGTGTCTGTCTGTCGGTCTGTCTCTCTATCTCTCTTTCTGTCTCTCTCTCTATCTTTGTCTCTGTCTGTCTTTCTCCCCCTTTCTCTCCCCCCTCTCTGTCTTACACACAATCGGACGCTACCACGCACGTACGCACGCACTAACAGACACAAATATCATTATTATTATTATTATTATTATTATTATTATTGTTGTTGTTGTTGTTGTTGTTGTTGTTGTTGTTGTTGTTGTTGTTGTTATATTAGTAGTAGTAGTATTAGTATTAGTATTAGTATTAGTATTATTAGTATTAGTATTAGTATTAGTATTAGTATTGTTTGTTGTTTTGTTGTTGTTTATTATTGTTATTATAATTTTATTATTA
>CM060343.1:33673237-33683237 GCA_030674155.1 Stramonita haemastoma
ATGATATTCTCCCTACGCCAACTTCAGGAGAAATGCACAGAACAACACAAACCCCTTTAAATAGCCTTCATAGACCTGACCAACGCCTTTGACCTAGTCAGCAGGGAAGGGCTATTCAACATCCATCCAAAAATTGGTTGCCCCCAACAATTCCATAGCCTCGTCAGATTATTTCATTATGACATGAAGGCAACAATCCAGTATGAGGGCAGCACGTCCAACCCATTTGACATTAAGAGTGGAATCAAGCAAGGCTGTGTCCTTGTTCCAACCCTCTTTGGCATCTTCTTTGCCCTGCTCCTAAAGCACGCTTTTGGAACTGCAACAGAAGGTGTATACCTGCGCACCAGACCGCTGTGGTCGACTATTCAACCTGGCTTGGCTGAAAGCAAAAACAAAATTGATGGATTAAACAATTAGTGATATGATCTTTGCTGCTGCTGCTGCTGTCACTTCGCACACCGAGCAAGACCTCCAATGCCTCAAGGATAGGTTTTCCCAGGCCTTCACAGACTTCAGACTGACGCTCAGCCTCATAAAGACCAGTGCGCTGAGTCAAGATGGGGTTACTTCACCAGCCATCGGCATTGATAACTACCAGCTCGATGTCGCACACCAGTTCACATACCTGGGATCCGCCATCAGTGACAACCTGTCCTTTAATGCCGAGATCAACAAACGCACCGGCAAGGCTGCTACGACCATAGGACGCCTCACCACCCGCGTCTGAGAGAACCCAAAGCTGACAATGTCCACCAAGATGACAGTGTACATCGCCTGTATCGTCAGCACTCTCCTTTATTATAGTGAAACATGAACAACATACTCCAAACAGGTGTGCAAACTAAACAGTTTCCACCTGCGCTCTCTCCGTCGCATCCTCGGCATCCACTCGAGTGACAAAGTTACCAACGCTCAGGTTCTTGAGGTTGCAGGTCTTCCCACCATGTACACAGTCCTCGGACAACGCAGACTCAGATGCCTCGGTCACGTGCGAAGAATGGAGGATGGACACATTCCCAAAGATTTCCTTTATGGTGAACTTGTCTCCGGTAAGAGAAGTATTGGCCGCGCCCAACTGAGCTACAAAGACGTCTGCAAGCGTGACATGAAAGCCCTGGACATCAACCTAGAGAACTGTGAGGAGGTAGCAGCTGACCGCAGCAAATGGCGCAGTGTTCTCCACAAACAGCTGAAGTGTGGTGAAGAAAAGATCGACACCGCAGCAAACGAAAAGAGAGCCAAGCGGAAGGCATGTACTCCAGCCACCTCAACAAGCCACATCTGCATCAGATGCAAAAGAGACTGTCACTCTCGCATTGAACTGACCAGCAACAACCCGCGTTGTCGCTGAACAACTGACCTTTCTTTTAGCGCGAATTAAATAGTCGACACCGACTTATATGTATGTGTGTATGTATATATATATATATATATATATATATAATATATATATATATATATATATATATATATATATATATATATATATATATATATATATATATATATATAAGGTAGGACCACTCATTTTTTCAGATGTCATAGAATTTGATGTTTGTTATCTCAAATGAAAGATAGTAGCAAGATCAAGAAGCATGCAAAATTTCATATCATTATCTTAGACGGTTTTTGAGATATACCACTTTAAAAATTTTCAGATGGGATAAAAATGTCATTTCGTTATTTAAAGCCTTATTTGGACATCTCCCTCATGCTTATTATGAACCTGACAGTGCTGAAACTAGTTTTATGTTGTTTTATGCTGCTTTGAAGAAACAAATATCTAAAAAGCAGAAAAATAAGTCAAAGGAAACAAATGGAATTTTACATCAAAATCAGAGAAAAATTCTAAAAATAGCTCGCGAATTGAGCTGAAAGGGGTACTTTACCCTCCTGTAAAAATCTCAAGAATGCCTAAAAGTGTCTAAGATCTATATCACAGCTTGTACTTATTACTCAGATGCTATGTATTTTTTTTTTAGAAGCTAAAAATCATGTAGAGGCAAACTGCAGTCATCCAAAACACCCCTATGACAACAATTTGTGAAGCATAAAACCTGTCCAAATAATAACACAAAATCAGCCCATAGGCATATCATCATATCTCAGCTTGTAATTGACTGACAGAAATGGTAAACCTATCAAAATGTTTGTCTTTAAACAGTGAGTCTTTTTAAAGGGCATTCCAAGTGATTCTGGTCCCCCCTCCACTCCTCTTCCCCCCCCCCCCCCTAGGCATTAACATCATATCTCGGCTTCTAATTGACTGATAGAAATGGTACACCTATCAAAATATTTGTCTTTAAACAGTGAGTCTTTTTAAAGGGCATTCCAAGTGATTCTGGTTCCCCCCCTCCACTCCTCTCCCCCCCCTCCCCCCCCCCCCTCAATAGGCATTAACATCATATCTCAGCTTCTAATTGACTGATAGAAATGGTACACCTATCAAAATATTTGTCTTGAACCAAACAGTGAGTCTTTTTAAAGAGCATTCCAAGTTATTCTGGTCCCCCCCCCCACTCATCCCCCCCACTCAGACCCATCCCCCTAATAGGCATTAACATCATATATGTTTCTAACTGACTGACAAAAATGGTACACCTATCAAAATGTTTGTCTTGAAACAATACGCATGTCTTTATAAGGCCATTCCAAGTGATTCTGTTTGTTTTTTCCCCTAACCCCCCCCCCCCCCCCCCCCTTTGTCTTGTCAAGCATCTTCTGTACAATATATCATAGGTGTACTCATGTGATCATCTGTGTTCTTTTATCAATTTTTTTTTTTTTTAGGTTTCTGGTGAGCTTACATGTTGCATTGTGATGTTGCATGTATCCTTTTTGTGCCCAGTGATTTTAACGTTTGCATAGTTTCTTCCTAAATATATCACAGACCTCCTAGACCTCTGCTGAAATATCTTTCACTGTGTGACATACTGTTGCAATGCCTGTATGAAATAGACTTATTAGTGTTGTATTCTTTAACATTTTTTTGTACAATTAAAAATGCAAATTTGGACATTTTTGTGAGTTGCCTAATCTGTGTGTATTCTTAGTGTATGTACATTTTATTTAAGTGTGCATACATGCAAGTATGAATTGTAGAGGTATGAGTGGTGTGTGTGTGTGTGTGTGTGTGTGTGTGTGTGTGTGTGTGTGTGTGTGTGTGTGTGTGTGTAATATATATATTGTATTTGTGTGTGTGTGACTTTGTGTGACTGTGTGTGTGTGTGTGTGTGTGTGTGTGTGTGTGTGTGTGTGTGTGTGTGTGTGTGATAAAAATTAGTATTGAATAGGCTTGTTTGTGCACAATAAAATCATTACAAAGTTTTTAGTTTTTCTTGTGTTTTTTTTTCTTTCTAACTACATGTTTGGTGAAACAAAACAACTTAATGAAAAAGAAGTGAAAAAAGTTCATGCACTGTTTAAAATGTGAAACCAACAGAGAGAACAAAGTTTTACTCAATTTGATTAGCACTTGTATGCTCTGATTAAAAAAAAAAAGTTTTGTTTTGCATGAATTTAAATGGATGCATTCAGGAGTGATTTCTAATCGTTAAATCACTATTTCTGTTAAAAATGCGGTCTTACATGCACACAGACACAACAAACGGTAAACAAAATCGGCCAAATCTCTATTAGAAATTAGATCTAGGCAAGAGTTATCATTCTTGCATTTGTTTTCACGATGTTTCGTCGAACATTTCGGCACAATATAACAAAGTACAGATCCTAAGAAAAAAAACAAACACTACTAGAAACTATTTAGAATAGAATCATCACCCTCATTTATTGTTATAATAGAAAAATTTCACGCAAACTCATAAATTCTGAGAGCACCCTTCGATGACCTAGTTCTTCGCTCCCTGCGATCCCAGTCCGGGATAAACTTGCGATCAACTATAAGTTTTTAAATCTAAAATCATCGAGATTCGATAGTAACTATGTACAGAATAAAAGCACAGCATTTACTTCTTTAGATGTGAGTGTAAATGCGCTGTACACATCGAAAATTTCTATCGACGTTCGCAAGTCTCAAGCATCTATGTGTAGACTCGCTAAGGCCGCCATTTTGGTCAGTTAGAAGGGGGATGCTGTATGCAAATGAGAATCAGACGTCATTTAACGGAAATAACCGATAAACTGAAATGAGGTTTTTGTTCTTGAAAAAACGAGCTTTTTAACGCTGTGTTGGATTTTTTGGTACGATTAATAGGGAAATTTCTACGACTTCCGAAAAATGTAGGGAATTTTTAAACGCATTATACTGTATTTTAAAAAAAAACTTCACTAAAGTATCTCTCATATAATCGGTTAGTGGAGAGTTTCTTCTTTCCAATGGTATGCGCTATGAATAGGCTTGTATAGTGAAGGGGTGACAGATCGTGTTGGAAGACGAAGCACGAAAATTCACCGAGTCGCGTTTTCAGCCAGTGAGGCTCCGGTAGCGGCGAGTTTTTAAGTTTATTACCGATATCAAATCATCGCTCGCACTTATCCAGTCATCATTCTTGCAAAATGATATTACAGACGTTAAGTTAATGCATTAAACTTTTTACTAGTATATTTTCTTTTAGCTTTCTTTTAGATTTGGATAGAGAAATTTGGGTGCAAAGTAGATCTAATTTGCCACTTTCCGCTACGCTTTACTCATTAGCGGCTGCCGTGGTCCTACCTACTATATATATATATATATATATATATATATATAGATATAGATATAGATATATATATATATATATATATATATATATATATATATATATATGTAGAGAGAGAGAGAGAGAGAGAGAGAGAGAGAAGAGAGAGAGAGAGAGAGAGAGAGAGAGAGAGAGAGAGAGAGAGAGAGAGAGAGAGAGAGAAATGTATATGTATTGATAAATGTCTTTGTGCCTGCATACCTATATGCAAAAGCGTTACAGTGGATGAACAGCATAGCCATGCTATAGTATAGTCATGGGTGTTGTAGTGTGGAGGTATCACTGGTGCACTGCTGTGTGTTGCAGACCTCTGAGCAGCTCCTCCACACGTTCCCTACAATGGCCACAGGAGGCAGTGGACTGGGCATCAACACCTGTGCCATATGTCTGGGTGACTACAGGGACCCCAGATTCCTTCCCTGCCACCACACCTTCTGTGCTTCATGTGTACAAGATCTTGCTGACAGTCATTCGGGAAGTGATTTCCCTTGCCCTGCATGCAGGAAGATAACCTCCCTGTCTTCTGGAGGAGTTGCCTCCCTGACAAAGAACTACTACATCCAGCAGAAGCCAAGTCACAAGAACTTGTGTAAGATTCATGATGAAAAGAATATGGAGTTTTACTGTGTGCAATGTGACCAAGCACTATGTATAAACTGTAAACTAACCAGCCATGAGGAACACAAGACAGAAGACCTGGATACTGCAATTTCTAAAAAACAAACAGAGCTGAAATCTGACCAGCAACGTCTGCAGGGCGCTATGTCTGACATAACAAAATCGATGACGTCTATGCAGAGAGAAAGACAAGATCTGGAGAAGAAGAAAGCAGCACTGGAGAAAAACATTCATAACCATCACGCCACCATAGTGGCTGCTGCTGACAGAAAGAGAGATGAAGCGCTGAAGTCACTGCAGTCACTGCACACAGACCTGGACAGTGGCGTTGTCGGTGATATTGAACAGCAAGAAGGCCACAAGGCAGAGTTATCCAGTCTTCTCCAACAACTGGACAATGCCCTCACCTCAAGTATCGCCACTGACATCATCAATGTTGCCATAGAGATGAGAAGTGGACGTGGCAGTCAGGCAGCAATAGATGAAATGACGTCACTAGTAGACAGACCATTCCAAAGACCTGTTCTAAGGTGTGACGTTAGCACTGACAGGGTAACGCACGAGATAGACAACTATATGGGCAATGTGATTCAGATAGAGATGAAGGAAAGAGAGCAAGAAGTAAAGGCGACAGAGTGTTTTCAGTGTGCACAGGACACAGATGTGCATGTCTTTTCTTTGTGTCATGTTGATAGAGATCCCCCCAGAGTGTGGGTGTCATATGAACAGTGTGGGATGAAGAAGGATGCTCCATCCAAAGGATTTACAGAGACAGGGGAATGTGTGTACACTAGTGGCAAGGTGGGCAAAGTGTCCTACAAACGTTATGCTAAAGGAAAGAGTATGTGTCCTCCTCCACAGTCAGGCAGGTTTAGAACTTTCTGTAAATCACCAACTGCTGCACACTTCAGATTGGACAACAACCTGTCCGGACAGGCAGACATTGATAGAGGTACAGTGATATCCACATACCCATTCAATACAGAAACCAAAACAGAGTTCACAATCCAGGTGGGCCCACACCGTGCTTTTGACATGGACAGCACACAGCAGTATTTTGCTGTGGTGGAGGAAGCCAAAGAATCCACACTCCCGCGCAGTGTCCATTTGTACCGACGGTCAGTGGAGAAGGCAGTCAGCACGTACACCCCTCCTACAGAAGAGTGCCAGCCCTCAGATGTCTGCTTTTACACACTGGGCGGGGAGAACGTACTTCTGGTTACAGATGAGGGAACTGATTCTATCCACGTTGTCAAAATCAGTGGAGACACTTTGCACTTTGCTGGTACCTGAGTGCTGGTTGTTCCTCCATTGTTCAACCCACAGTAATAACGGTGGATGTGCATGACCGCCTGTGGGTTGCGTGCAGGGGAGGGAGTGTTTTAAAGATGGAAAGGATTGGCTGATTGTGTGTTGTGTGTGTGTGTGTGTGTGTGTGTGTGTGTGTGTGTGTGTGTGTGTGTTGGTGTCATTTATTTATTTTATGTATTCGATTATGCCAAGGATAATGAAATAAACATCCATGTGGTTGCTTACATCCAGTCCTAGTGTTTATGCAGGTTTTTTTTAAAGTGTTAAATATTGACTTTGTTTCAACTGGCATACAATGGCCTACTCTTATGAAAAGTAGAAAATGATTTTATTTGTGCCCAAGATATTTTGCATACCTCAGCACAGCACATGAGTCTCATCCGAAGAACTTGTGCGAGCGTGGACTTTTATTATTTTTTTTTCTTCTTTATATCAAGGATAGTGAAATAAACACCCATGTGCTTTTTTATCCAGTCCCCTTGTGTATGAAGTTTTGTAAATTTTGTCATCTGTTCCCACTGGCACACAATGGCCTACTCTTAGGCGGAACAGGATTTAACGTATGAGCAAGATGTTTTCCTTGCTTTCACATACAGCGCCTTGGTTTAGTGTCACCCAAAGGACATTATTTTTGGGGAGAGTGGAGTCAGCAGTGATGCTAACTCCAGGGGAAAAATCCCCTCGAACGGGAATCGAACCCGTATGGTCAGGTTATCAAATTGCGTGGAAAATGTTCTGACCACTAGGCTATCCCGTACCCCTTCTCCCTTAACCCCCCTGTGTGTGTGTGTGTGTGTGTGTGTGTGTGTGTGTGTGTGTGTGTGTGTGTGTGTGTGTGTGTGTGTGTGTTCATACATGGGGGCTCACAGGCAGGTATGCATACGTAAACATGTGTGTGTAAGTGTATCAGAAAATCAATGCTAGTTCTTCTGGCATGTTTGCTGGCATGTCTTACAGTGGATATAAAAATGCACCGTCTAAAACAGCAATGCTAAAACTATTTTCAACACATTAATTGCTTTGCCTGTGGGATTATCTTCAGTGTGTGAAGTGCTTGCAGTGACGGTATAAAGTTTGCTTGTAAAAAAAGAGGAGTGAAAAAAAGTGAAAAAAGGTTTTCGTGTGTAACATTTATAACATGAAGCATAGAGTGTGAAGAGGAGGAGATGGTGCTCTGTGCCATATTCCTTTCTCTGTCTTTGTCTCTTTGCCTTTCTCTGAGTTGTGCATCTGTCTGTCTATTTCTGTCTCTTTGGCTCTGTGTATCTGTGTGTCTGTGTGTCTGAGTGTCTGTGTGTCTGTGTGTCTGTGTCTGTGTCTTCTCTCTCTCTCTCTCTCTCTCTCTCTCTCTCTCTCTCTCTCTCTCTCTCTCTCTCTCTCTCTCTCTCTCTCTCTCTCTCTCTCTCTCTCTCTCTCTCTCTCGCTCTCTCTCGCTCTCTCTCGCTCTCACACCCTATATTCTTCCTATGGCAGATGTTTTCCCTGAAAAGGGCGGGGACTGGATGTAAAAAAGCACATGAGTGCTTATCTATTATCCTCGATATTGCAGTTAATTTACTGTGATTTTTGGTTTAGATTTAGGTCATGTAAGGTAACTAATAAAGGATGCTTACAGGTTTGAATTCTATGTCAGATTTGATGTATATCTGTAGTAAGCTAGAATGTGAATGTGTCTGTAGTGACACGGACTGTTACCGTGAGGGGAGGGGTAGCTTTAGCAAAGTGACAGTCCTGCTATGGCCTGCCTGGTCAGTGGGGATATCAGCAACATGGCTGATCTGTATTAAGTGTTTGACCTTGTTTTTGTTCTGAAAAGACTGCTGGATAATACTAATTTCTATTTTTTTAAATATTCTTTTCTATTTTGTATTTCCACATAGTATATTGGTTGTTATAGTTCTAGTTTTTACTTGCACTTAGTATTCTCCTTTTGTGCTGAGTAATTAAAACCATGTTGTGGGTTTTGCCTAGGTGATGTGAATACAGAAAGTAGATAAGGAGCAATATGTATAAAGTGTATTTTGATGTTGTGTAAGATGCTGCTGTATATTCAGATGTACACATTGTACTTGCAGCTAAGCAGTGCTATAAAGAAAGACTTTGAAGAAGAAGAAGAAGTACATCAATATGAAGGAAGCAAGACAAAAACAACTTATTGTGTTTCTGAACAGACCCTATAATACCACGTCTGTCCATGTAGAACCAAACCATGGTGAAGGACTGTGTGAATGGCTGAGTGGATAAGGTGCCAGCCTTCTGATCCTGATGGTGCTGGAGTCACTGGTCATGGGTTTGAGTCTTGACTGCCCCTGACTGGTTAACAATTGGGATTTTTGCTGTTCCTGGTCAGCTAATATATGCAGACCTGCTATGACTTGCTCTCTTTTCTGTACACATTCTTGTAGAATATCAAGTGACTGCATTAAATATTTCATAGTTTATTACACAGCACAGAGAGTTTTAAAAGCAAAGAAATACCTAGCATGCACCCAAGACTTCAGGAGTGTGCTGGGTTATACCTGTTTTATTCCTGGTCAATTATCCGCCAAGTGTATTTCTTCATTCACAGCTATGGTGAAGTGAATCTGGATGTTTCATAAACCACATTATCTTATGTAAAACTTGAAACCTGAATTTAAAATCTTGAAGTACTGCAAAATGTGAACAAAGACTGTAGATTTTGTATTCTTCAAAGGTTCAGATGATAATGCTTTCTATTGAAATGGGGTGACACACTTGTTGACTTAAATTTCAGGTAGTTATCATGTGGTGACTGACATTAGGGAGAATGGAATAAATAGAAATAAGTGTGCTTGGTTTGTCAGTGTGTGTGGTGTTGTGGAGTGAGAGAGCTTCCTTTCCTTCTGTCTCTCTCGATGTGTCTGTCTGTCTGTCTGTCCGTGCGTCCGTCTGTCCGTCCCTCAGTCCGTCCGTCCGTCTGTCTGTCTGTCTATCTGCATGTCTGTCTGTTTATCTGTCTGTCTGTCTGTCTGTCTGTCTGTCTGTCTGTCTGTCTGTCACTTACAGCAAAGTCAAATAGAACAAGCAGAGAAGTTGATTCTAACCCAAATCCTTCTCTACATAGTAAAAGTATCAGTTATTAAAAAAAAAAGTTATACATACAACGAAATGGTGATGGTAACAATCGTGTTTTATTATCTCCAGCGGGTCATCACGCCACGTGTAACAAATCAGCTGCTGATAACAAATCGTTTCTTTAGACCCTGTGGAAAACGCATGCTGGGTATTGCGAATTAGTAACTTTCAGTATGAGAACCATTTCTCAGAAATAGCTGATAAGATGTAGGGTGCTTTATTCAGTCACTGTCTGGTGTCTGCAAAGGCGCTCACAATCTGATGACCTGGGTTCG
>CM060343.1:33685737-33688237 GCA_030674155.1 Stramonita haemastoma
TAAAACTTTAGCACCTATTCTACCTTGTAGTGAAATATCAAGGCATAATTATGTTTCCCTGTGTCGTTAAATGTGCTTTGAAAATAGTGAAGCTCTCATCCTGACCCATTATTAGGATGCTAAACTTGTCAAATTCTCATTTTGACATTTCCTGCAGTCTATCATTTCAATTTATAATAACTTTTGATAACATGTTCAATTTTCAGTCTGTTTTGCGTATTGCATAGCCATTTCATTGCAAATTATTAGCCTAGCAATAACTAAAAATTGAACTCTTGTGCAATGGGACTCCTTGCATCACAAATACACAGGCTCAATGTTTTTGCCAAAGATCAAATGATGAAATAACAAGACAGGATCAAACACTGCGCAGGCCAGGGTCTTTAGTTAAGGTTGGGGTTTACAACACACTGTATGACTGTTATGTTTCACAGGTAGTAATTACTACGGTATCAGTGAGAGAAGCCAGCCTTTTACTGTGAGAAACCAGGCCCTGACAAATACTCTCAGGATGTCCTGGCCAAATGCACTGTCACTTATTGATGTAAGTTAAGCACTGATGCCCACATTATGGTGTTGTTATGTTGTAAAATATTATGTTATAAAAGCTCTTAACATAATACCCTGCAGTTTCGTTTAGAAAAGAATTTCAAAACTGTATAAGAGATTTTGAATCTGGGCATGAGACTTGATGCCAACTACAATTAACAAACTAGCAGACGACACAAACCAACAAACAGTCAATCAGACAAACCAGCATCAGAAAAAGGAAAACACTCAGGAGAGATAATGCAACACAACTAGCTAAACAACCAGAGAGACAAAAAGCAGCAGACAAAGTAACAAACAGACAAACAAACAAATAGACAAACCATGCCGGAAAAAAAAAACCTAGCACAAATATTAAAGATAGAAAACAAACAATAAAAAAAGGACAACAAACAAGCTAACAAACAGAGGAACCAACAACAAACAAACTAATAGACAAACAAACCAACAACAGACAAACCAACAACAGACAAACCAACAACAGACAAACCAACAACAGACAAACCAACAACAGACAAACCACAACAGACAAACCTACAGTCAGGACTGGAAAGAAGATAAGCATAAGATCTCAGCAGCAGTGTGCCCACTGAAGCAAAACAAAAGATGCAAAAAAGTAAACGAAAACAACAACACCAAAAAACAAGCAAACAAAAAAGTGGGTGGGGTTAAAGAAGGCACACAGAGGGAAGTCTGGGGAACTCCCCTTGGCAATGCCTGTGTCTCTTCAGCCAATCATCAACCAGGGCTTTTTTTTTTTTTAAAGCTGCAGGAGTCCTGTTCTTCCTGATTTGTCAGTGTGTTTGTGATCTCTCTCTCTCTCTCTCCTCGCTCTCTCTCTCTCCCTCTTCTCTCTCTCTCTCTCTCTCCTCTCTCATCTCCTCTCTCCTCTCTCTCTCTCTCCTCTCTCTCTCTCTCTTGTTTATCTTTTGCATCATTATCATCTTTTGTTTGATTTTGTCTCTCCTTGTTTGTACATTTTGTCTTCTCTTGTACTGTTTCACCTTTTGTATCACCATCTTTCCCTCACCTTTCTCTTTTGTCTTGCCCTGCCTTGCCTTGTCCCTCTTGCCCTACACTTTCTGGCATTTCCTTTCTTTTGAACCTTCCTACTGGTCTAATCTTGAGTTAGAGCGCGTCAACAAAACATTTACAGAAAGCGGGCACATTCATAACGTCTAGTTGCATACACAGGTAGCAATGGGAGAGGGCAAGGTGAGAGAGGAAGGAGTGGGTGACAAAGGTGAGGGTAAGAAAGGGGGGGGGGTTCATATGAAAAGAAAGAAGTCGTGCCAGTGACGGGACAGTTTTATAAATAGCTGACAAGTAAACAGGCTGCTTTTATTCAAGGCTTTTGAAAGACTGGTTTTATGACTCACGTAACCAAGCAACTGAGGTGACGTAGATAGGGGTGCCTCAACATATTATTACATTAGACGTATGTTTGCTAGCTGTCCTCTCATATCCTCACCAAACAGCTGACAGTGAAAGCCATTTGCTTACCTGCACAGTCTTTTGTTTACACAAACTGTGAACATCATAGTTTTATCTGCACAAAATCTTCTGTGTACACAAAACTGTAAACACCAAAGGTTCCATATGCACAAAGTATTTTGTTTACACAAAACTGTGGACATCATCAGTTTTATCTGAAAAAAAAAGTTTTTTGTTTACACAAAACTGTGAACTTGATAGATGTTCTCCCACAAGTCTTTTGTTTAGACAAAACTGTAAACATTGTTGGTTATACCTTGACAAAAACTCTGTCATTTGAATAGCACATCGCTGTGTTTGGCCTGTCTGCACTTCTTTATAAAAACAGGTAACAGTGTGTTGTGTACTTGCAAGTCTCATGCAAGATCTTTTCAACTGTGCTGTGTAGTTTTGAATTGTATTGTGTGCTGTTATAGTGTTTGTGTTGCGTTGTGTTACATTATGTTGTTTTGTGTTG
>CM060343.1:33693237-33699991 GCA_030674155.1 Stramonita haemastoma
ATAGAGATGAAGGAAAGAGAGCAAGACCTAAAGGTGACAGAGTGTTTTCAGTGTGCACAGGACCCAGATGTGCATGTCTTTTCTTTGTGTCATGATGATAGAGATCCCCCCACAGTGTTGGTGTCATATGAACAGTGTGGATTGAAGGAGGATGCTCCAGGCAAAGAATTTACAGAGACAGGGGAATGCCTGTACACTAGTAACAATGTGGGCAAAGTGTCCTACAAACGTTATGCTAAAGGAAAGGTTATGTATGTTGGTCCACAGTCAGGCAGGTTTACAACTTTCTGTAAATCACCAACTGCTGCACACTTCAGTCTGAACAACAACCTGTCAGGACAGGCAAACATTCAAAGAGACACAGTGACATCCACAGTCCCATTCAAGACAGAAACCAAAACAGCGTTCACAATCCAGGTGGGCCCTCACCGTGCATTTGACGTGGACAGCACAGAGCAGTATTTTGCTGTGGTGGAGGAAGCCAAAGAGTCCACACCCCAGCGCAGTGTCCATTTGTACCAACGGTCAGTGGAGAAGGCAGTCAGCACGTACACCCCTCCTACAGAAGAGTGCCAGCCCTCAGATGTCTGCTTTTACACACTGGGCGGGGAGAACGTACTTCTGGTTACAGACGAGGGAACTGATTCTATCCACGTTGTCAAAATCAGTGGAGACACTTTGCACTTTGCTGGGTACCTGAGTGCTGGTTGTGCCTCCCTTGTTCAACCCACAGCAATAACGGTGGATGTGGATGACCGCCTGTGGGTTGCTTGCAGGGGAGGGAGTGTTTTGAAGATGGAAAGGATTGGCTGATTTTGTGTGTGTGTGTATGTGTGTGTGTGTGTGTGTGTGTGTGTGTGTGTGTGTGTGTGTGTGTGTGTGTTGTTTGTGTGTGTGTGTTTTGTGTGTGTGTGTGTGTGTGTGTGTGTGTGTGTGTGTGTGTATGTGTGTGTGTGAGTGTGTGTGTGTGTGTGTGTGTGTGTGTGTGTGTGTGTGTGTGTGTGTGTGTGTGTGTGTGTGTGTGTGTGTGCGTCTATGTGTGTGGGGGGTTGCATGTGTGTCTGTGTGTGTGTGTGTGTGTGTGTGTTTTTTGTATGTGTGTGTTTGTGTGTATGTCATTTATTTCTTTTTTATATATAACGAGGATAATGACATTAACACCCATCTGCTTGTTTACATCCAGTCCTATTGTGTATTCAGTTTTTTTTTAATTCTTTACATTTGTTTCAACGGGCATAAAACGGCCTACTCTTATGAAAAGCAGAAAGTTATTTAATTTATGTCTAAGATGTTTTGCATACCTTAGCACAGCACATGGTCTCCAAGTTTATATTCTCATCTGAAGAACTTGTGGGACAGCCAATTTATTTTTATGTTTTCTTTTTTTTCTTTATATCGAGAACAATGAAATAAACACCCATGTGGTTTTTTTTCACCCAGCCCCCTTTTGTATGCTGTTTTGTAGATCTTGTCATCTGTTCCCTCGGACACACAATGGCTTATTCTTAAGTGAAGCAGAATTTAAGGTATGCCCATGATGTTCTGTGTGCTTTCACACACAGGGTCTTGGTTTATAGTCTCATCGTAAGGACTTTTGGGGAGAGTAGAGTCAGCACCGATGTTAACTCCAGGGGAAAAATCCACTCAAAGTGGTATCGAACCCGGATGGTCAGGGGGTCAAATTGCCAGGGCAATGTTCTGACCAATAGGCTATCCCGTACCCTCTCTTCCCCAACCCCCCTGTGATGTGGTGTGTGTGTGTGTGTGTTGTGTGTGTGTGTGTGTGTGTGTGTGTGTGTGTGTGTGTGTGTGTGTGTGTGTGTGTGTGCCTGTGTGTGTGTGTATGTCAGTGTGTGTGTGTGTGTGTGTGTGTGTGTGTGTGTGTGTGTGTGTGTGTGTGTGTGTGTGTGTGTGTCAGTGTGTGGTGTGTGTGTGTGTGTGTGGTGTGTGTGTGTGTGTGTGTGTGTGTGTGTGTGTGTATGCATACATGGGGGCTCGCAGGCAGGCATGCATGCGTAAACATGTGTGTGTAAGTGTATCAGAAATCCAATGCTAGTTCTTCTGGCATGTTTGCTGGCATGTGTTACAGTGGATATAAAAATGCCCCCGTCTGATACAGCAATGCTGAAACTATTTTCAACACATTGATTGCTTTGCGTGTGGGATTATCTTCAGCGTGTAAAGTGCTTGAAGTGAGAGTATAAAGTTTACTTGTTAAAAAAAGGTTTTTCGTGTGTAACATTTATAACATGAAGCAAAGAGTGTGAAGAGGAAGAAAAGATGCTCTGTGCCATATTCCATGCTCTGTCTTTGTCTCTTTGCCTCTCTCTGAGTGTGTGCATCTGTCTGTCTATTTCTCTTTGGCTCTGTCTGGCTGGCTGGCTGACTGTCTGGCTGTCCGTCCGTCCGTCTGTCTGTCTGTCTGTCTGTCTGTCTGTCTGTCTGTCTGTCTGTCTGTCTGTCTGTCTGTCTGTCTGTCTGTCTGTCTGTCTGTCTCTCTCTCTCTCTCTCTCTCTCTCTCTCTCTCTCTCTCTCTCTCTCTCTCTCTCTCTCTCTCTCTCTCTCTCTCTCTCTCTCTCTCTCTCTCTCTCTCCTCTCTCTCCTCTCTCTCTCTCTCTCTCTCTACCCTATCTTCTTCCCATGGCAGATTGTTTTATTTACATACGGTTTTTGGCTGCATTATAATCATTAATGGATATGTTTATACATATGTAAAGAAGTTTATATATACACAATATGTAATAACAAGCATATACCAGATGTAATAGTTGCTCTAGACTATATGCGATAGTGCTCTGTTTTTAGTTTACTTAATTATAATCAGAACAACCACGATATTGCAGTTGATTTACTGTGATTTTGGTTTATATTTAGGTCATGTAAGGTAACTAATGAAGGATGCTTACAGGTTTGAATTATATGTCAGATTAGATGCATATCAGTAGTAAGTTAGAGTGTGCATGTGTCTGTAGTGACACGGACTGTGTGAATTGTATCACTGACATCAATAAAGTCATTCACGTGGGATATGTTCAAAGATTCTAAAATTAATGAAAACGTTCTTGCTGTGACACCTTCCTTTTCAAATACTCCTGAATGGGAAATGAATAAGCCAATATTTGACATATATGACACAAATCTTTCAAAAAGCAATTCACCAAACATTCTCGCCAGCTTAGTGAATTCTCACATTGACACTCACTATTCAGACCACTTAAGAATATACACAGATGGATCAAAACTTGATAATGAACATGTAGGTGCGGCTTTTGTTATTCCAGCTTTTAATATTGAGAAAAAATATCATATTACTAGTTGCGTTTCTATTTTCACTGCAGAGCTCTTTGCAATATTGATGGCTCTCAGTTACCTTGTCTCATTATCCCAGACATATCTAAAGACTGTACTGTGCGTTGATTCTAAGTCTGTGTTGTGTGCCTTGAATTCCTTTAACCAAAATACTCGACTGGAAATGATTACTGAAATTAGACATGTTATTCATCTACTATCCTTGAAAGGTACTGCTGTTACTTTATGTTGGGTGCCTTCTCACTGTGGGATTTTTGCTAATGAATGGGTGGATAGAGCTGCACGACAAGGAGCACGTGATGTTGAAGGATCACTTTCAGTTAATATCCTGCTTGACTTGCGAGAGGGTTATGATCTTTTAAAGTGTATATTGCATAATAAGGCAAATAAAAGATTGCAAAATTGTAACTGTTTTTACACTAAAAATTGCCTAAATATGTCAGATGTACAAAAAATTAGACCTCTTTATGCAAAACCATCTATGTCTGTTTTCAGACATATCTCAAGTTTGGTTTATAGATTCCGTTTAAATGCTCTTCGCACTAAAAATTGTAAGAACATACTGTGCATGTGTGAAGAACAAATTAGTGTTAGACATATGCTTACCTGTTGTCCTATAATTAAAGAAATAATTTCTAGTTCGCTGAAAGATCCGCTCCTTTTAGAATCATCTGTAACGCTTAAAAGCATCCTAAACAATGATATACTTCTCTGTCAAATTTCTCAATGCCTCCTACAAAGCCCAGTTGGTATCTTCCTGTGATTGTTCATTCTGTTTTAAGGATTATCCTTAATGTCTTGTTCTGTATACCTCTCCAGTTACCCTTGTTCAATTTTTTCCCTATTTTGTGCACGTATTTACATTATCTTCATTATCTTGTGTAAACATATCCAAAGTTCAATTTTTTCTGCATGTTATAGTTCCATTGTTAGTTAATTGCAGAGTTCTGTTCTACTGTTATCATTTACTGGTTGTAGATTTTTTTTTTCCATAGTCCAACATCATACTAACAGTTAAATTATTTTCCCCCTCAGTACTCCTTAGCATTTTGTTTTATATGCTATTATATTTGCAACACACACACGCTCGCACGCATGAACGCAAGCTTGCACACTCACATATAAACTCAAGCTCACACACACACACACACACATACACACACACACACACACACACACACACACACACACACACACACACACACACACACACACCACCACACACACACACACTCACACACACACACACACACACAAACACACACTCATACACAAACACACACACATACACACACACACACACACACTCTCAACACACACACACACACACACACACACACACACACACACACCACACACACACACACACACACACACACACACACCACACACACACACACACACACACACACACACACACACACACACACACACACACACACACACACCACACACACACACACTGATTCACCTTCCACACACACACACACCACACACACACACACACACACACACCACACACACACACACACACACACTCACAAACACACACGCACGCACCAGCAACAACGCACGCACGCACATACACACTCACAACACACACACAACACCACACACACACACTCACACATGTCTGATATCACTATTTAGTGGAAGGACGTTAAACTGAAGAACTACACGGACTGTGACGGTGAGGGGGAGGGGCAGCTTCAGCAAAGTGACAGTCCTGCTATGGCCTGCCTGGTCAGTGGGAATATCAGCATCATGGCTGAATTGTATTCAGTGTTTGACCTTGTTTTTGTTCTGAAAAGACTGCTGGATAATACAAATTTCTAAGTTTTTTAAAAATTCTTTTCTTTTTTGTATTTCCACATAGTATCTTGTTTGTTTGTTATAGTTCTGTTTATTACTTGCACTTAGTATTCTCCTTTTGTGCTGAGTAATTAAAACTATGTTGTGGGTTTTGCCTAGGTGATGTGAATACAGAAAGTAGAATGGGAGCAAGATGTATAAAGTGTCTTTTAATGTTGTGTAAGATGCTGCCGTATATTCTGATGTACACTTTGTACTTGCAGCTAAGCAGTGCTGTAAAGAAAGACTTTGAAGAAGAAGAAGTACATCAATATGAAGGAAGCAAGACAAAAAAAATGTGTTTCTGAACAAACCCTATAATACCACGTCTGTCCATGTAGAACCAAACCATGGTGAAGGACTGTTTGACTGGCGGAGTGGATAATGTCCCAGCCTTCTGATACTGATGGTGCTGGAGTCACTGGTCATGGGTTTGAGTCTTGACTGCCCCTGACTGGTTAACAATTAGGATTTTTGCTGTTCCTAGTCAGCTAATATGCAGACCTGCTATGTCCTGTTCTTTTTTTCTGTATACATACTTGCAGACAAACAAGTAGCTACATCAAATATTCCATAGTTTATTACACAGCACAGGGAGCTGTGGAACCAAAGAAATACCCAGCATGCTCCCAAGACTTCAGAAGTGTGTTGTATTATACATATTTCATTCCTGGTCAATCATCTGCCCAGTGTATTCCATCACAGCTGTGGTGAAGTGTATATGGATGTTTCACAAGCCCGTGTGTGTTCTGTAAAAACCTGAACTATAAAAATGAAAACCTGAAACAGTACTGCACCTGTGAACAAGGACTGTAGACACTGTGTTATATCACTTCCAGTCACAGCAGATTTCTCTGCGTGACATTTTTGCTGCTCTCCCTGAAAGAGCGTTTCGCCACAGGAGCAGCGCCACCTTTTTCTGTCTGCAAATGTATTGGTTTCATATCAGAGGGGCTTTTTTGTACTGAGTTTTGCCAGAGACATATATATTGTTGTAGGTTCTTTTACGTGTGCTGAATAATTTGTGTAATACACGAGACATCGATTTATTGTCTTATCTGAAAGACTAGCACCCTGACCACCACTTATGGTCAAATTTATGAGGGAAATTTTCGGACGCAAACGAGCATCGAAGCACTGCCCATTTTGTGACCCAGACTGCTCGTTTTCTAGGCAGGTGCATTACTCTAGACCATGCATCCCCTGTACATTGTATTTGTGAATGATTCAGATGATGGTGTTTTCCATTGGAATGAGGTGACTGACTTGGTGACGGAAATGTCAGGTGATTATCCTGTGGTGACTGACATTGGGGAGAATGGAATAAAGAGACAGAAGTGTTCTTGGTTTGTCAGTGTGTGTGGTGTTCTGGCGTGAGATAACTTCTTCTGTCTACCCTTTTGCTCTGTCTGTCTGTCTGTCTGTCTGTCTGTCTGTCTGTCTGTCTGTCTGTCTGTCTGTCTGTCTGTCTGTCTGTCTGTCTGTCTGTCTGTCTCTCTCTCTCTCTCTCTCTCTCTCTCTCTCTCTCTCTCTCTTCTCTCTCTCTCTCTCTCTCTCTCTCCTCTCTCTTCTCTCTCTCTCTCTCTCTCTCTTC
>CM060343.1:33700091-33702591 GCA_030674155.1 Stramonita haemastoma
GGGGTATTTTGGTTTTTGCAGGGAAGTGGTTTGCTTTTGGAGTGGTTTGCTTTTGGAGTGATGTTGTGCGCTGGGAATGAGTTTGTTTTCCTTTTGCGAGGGGGTTTTTAAAAGGGAGGTGGGGGGCATGTTGTTTTTGGTTTTGTTGTTTTTTTATTTGGGGTTTTATTTCCCTTTAAATGATTTTTTAAAGCCATACTTTTTTTCCTTTTGCTTTTTTATGTGTTTTAAAAAAATAAAAAGTTATTTGTTTGGAAAAATAAAGTGTTTTTTTTTGAAACCCCCTGAGTTCCTTTTTTTTTTTAAAAATGGCCGGTGGGGGTTTTTTCAACTGTTTTGTTTTGATGCCCATTTTTTTGGGGCATAATTGTCAATAACAAAAATTTGCTTTTGGCATTTTTCTTTTGGTAATTTACAAAATTTGTTTTTGGGGACAGTGATTTTTGTTTTTGGGCGTGACGTGATTTTTTTTGCTTTTGGGCAGTGACAGTAAAAGATTGTTTTGGCAGTGTGTTTGCTTTTGGCGTGACAGTGAGTTTGCTTTAGGCGTGGCGTGAGTTTGCTTTTGGCGTGGCAGGGTTTTCCCTTTTGGCATGGCAGTGATTTTTCCTTTTTGGCACGGGAGTGGTTTCCTTTTGGCATGGCAGGAGTTGTTTTGGCAGGACAGTGGGATGGTTTTTTGGCAGTGACGTGGGGAATGGTTTTGGAGTGCGGGGATGGCTTTTGGAGATGACAGTGGGAGGCTTTTGGCGTGACAGTGGGTTGGTTTTTGGCAAGGGGACCTGGGGATGGCTTTTGGCAGTGACGTGGGATGGCTTTTTTGGGCAGTGACAAACACCCATCAGGGGGGGAACCCCCAGATTGTGCCTGAACTGGCACTTCCGAAGTTATGCCCAGCCAGAAAAGCAACCTAACGGGGGGCACCCCTGTTGACAAAAAAACACAGTGTAAAAGTGTGTTGCCATGTACCCTCCGAACAATTCCTGGCAGTCCTACTAGCTGGCTACGCAAGCACTGAAACTCTGGAGGGTTTTATAAGTGCTGTTTTTCCCCCCCCAAAAAAAGATTTTTGGGTGGACTATAAGGGCGGAACTGTGGCGAACGCATAAAGACCTTTTGGGACACTTTTTAAAAATTTTTGTTTCCTAAAAAAGGGCAAGTTTTGTAGGGGTATGAAAAAATTTAACAAAATACTCACAGGGGGGGTGGATGTAAAATAAGCACGATGTTTTTCCCATAACCCTTGGATTAAAGGAATATTATTTATATATATTTTTTTTTTTTTTTTTTTTTTTATTTTTTTTTTTTTTTTTTTTTTTTTATTTTTTATTTTCTATTTAAAAATATTTCTATCTATAATCTTATTTTATTTTTAAATTTATTTTTAAAATAATAATGTTGTTGTAATATAGATAGATAATTTAGAATAAAAATAATTATGTATAATAATAATAATAATAATAATAATAGATAAAAAACAAATAAAACAAAATCATGAGGTAACAAAGCCACGTGTAGGGTGTAAGGGTGTTGGCAAATCGTGTTCTAGCAAGTGTTTACAAACACGGGATTTTACCTTCCCTGTTTCTCTGCAGCGGCAAGCTGGTTTCAGAATGTTTCAACCGGGACGAAGTTTGCAGCAAGCGGCGGCAGCCCCCCCGCCATGTCTTGATGATAAAGGGGAAATTTGTTGGGGGACTGTCAGAAAACCTTGATTATCTTTGGGTAAGCAAGGTCAGACCCCTTTTATCATACGGGATCAACGGGTCAACAAATATAATTATCTTGGATAATAACAAGTTCAAAAATTGTTTTTAAAATGGGATAAACGAGGTCGAACCTTGATTTCTTGGAGATCACGAGGTAGAAAATTTTGATTTTTATATACGTTAAAAAGGATACACATCTTTATCTATGGGGATTAGCAAGTTCCACTTCTATTATTCATTATGGAGATCAGCAAGGTTGACACCTTGGATTAGCAAGGTTAAAAATATTTAACCATATGGAGACTAGCAAGTTCTGACCCTCTATAATCATCGGAGATCGAAAGTCAGACCCTCTATTTATATGTGATGGGGGGGTTTAAATTTAAATTTTTCTCCCATGTGAACGGAGGCGCAATCGCAGTGTCGTTTTTTTTTTTAGGCACACCCGGAATTGTCGTGCTCGATTCCTTGGGTTGTGGGCGAAAACTCTCCTTGCATGCGCTTCGCCTTCCGGTGTTGTATTTATTGCAAAACCTCTTTTTAGAGGTCCTTTTAAAACTGTAGCTGTCCCGTTTTCCCCGTTTTTGTGGAGATGGGCATTATATGCCCGTTGTTCAACATATGGGATTGCGCTCAAAACCCTTGTTATCTTATGTGCAAGTTCTGCCCACAAAATGCGTCATTTTCCCCCCACTTTCGCTCCTTTAAGTCTGTTTTCCCCAAACCCCAGCCCACCCCCTGCTGGTGTATTATAGGGAGCTGACCACCATGGATTTGGTTTAAAAGGGGGA
>CM060343.1:33710091-33718411 GCA_030674155.1 Stramonita haemastoma
ACAGAGACAGACAGACAGACACGACAGACAGACAGAGAGACAACAGACAGACAGGACAGCAGAACAGACAGGACAGGACAGACAGAGACAGACAGACAGACAGACAGACAGACAGACAGAAGACACAGAGAGAGAGAGAGAGGAGAGAGAGAGAGAGAGAGAGAGAGAGAGGAGATGAGAGAGAGAGAGAGAGAGAGAGAGAGAGGAGAGAGAGAGAGAGAGAGAGAGGAAGAGAGAGAGAGAGAGAGGAGAGGAGAGGAGAGAGAGTTATCATATAATTTTCTTTATTTTTTTTTTCTACATTATTTTCAGAGCAAGGATCACAAAGAACCCCCTGGCAAAAACCAAACATGAACATCTCTACCACTGGTGCTGATGGACTCACGAACAACAACACATTTTGGATGCAGGTCAGGACTTACCCCGAATACCAGGCAGCAAAGACGATCTGGAAAATTTACCCTGCAGTCCTGGTTGTGGTGGGAGGCTTTGGAAACATCGCCTCAGTCTGCATCATGCGGCGAATCAAAGACCAGAACTCATCTCAGCATACTACTTTTATAGCTCTGGCCATTTCAGATTTAAGTTTCCTGTTGTCAACCGCTGCTTATCAATGGATATGGCACGTTTTCCATATAGATTTGCAGGTTCTGCATCCAGTACTGTGTAAACTTATAAACTGGTTGGTCTATGTCACCAGTACTATCTCTGCCTGGCTGGTGACCTGTGTCACAGTACAGAGAACGATGGCGGTTCTGTGGCCACACAGGATGAGGGTGATGTGCACTGTGCGAAGAACGTGGATTTTTTTTTGCAATCATCACTGTCATTTCCTGTGTCATGAATGTTCATATACTTGTGGGATTTGACCTAATCTTTACAGACGCTGAACAGTATTGTTATACCAATGATGAACCGTATAAGTATTTCTTTGAGTTTGTGTACCAGTGGTTGCATGGAGGCCTGTTTTCTGTCATCCCCTTTGTCTGTCAGTTTATCTGTGACATCATATTGTCTGTCACTCTGATCAAAGCAGTTTCTTCAGCATCCATTGCTACACGAGTGGAATCTAATGCAAACTCTGCACAAAACACGGACAGCCGTAAGAACATGTCTTACAGGTTGACCGTCATGGTTCTGGTCATATCCATAACTTTTCTGATTTTTTCTACACCGATTGTCGTGTATATTAACTTGCTTTCCTATCTAGGTCCTGAGCTAGAACAAGACCCTCATAAAATGGCAGTGTCAAATCTCATACGAGCACTAGCCTTTCAGTTATGGTACACCAACAGTGCCA
The DNA here is from genome assembly GCA_030674155.1 of Stramonita haemastoma. Taxonomy (NCBI): domain Eukaryota; kingdom Metazoa; phylum Mollusca; class Gastropoda; order Neogastropoda; family Muricidae; genus Stramonita; species Stramonita haemastoma. The sequence continues at coordinate 33,711,392 of CM060343.1, forward strand.
TCAACTTTTTTCTCTACTGTCTCACTGGAACCAAATTCAGAAGGGAGTTTCTTAACTGGGTTTCCTGTGGTGTGAAAGGTTTCCTTTGCTCAACCAACTGTTCACGAGAAAGCTGCAGAGGGCATCAAAGAAATGAGACAGGAGGCATCATGGCAATAGTACAATTTCCATATGACCTTGCCTTTCATCTTCAGCTTACCTCCAGACTCTCTCTGTCTCTGTCTCTCTCTCTTTCTGCCTCTCTGTCTCTGCCTCACTCTGCTTCCCTCTGTCTCTCTGTCTCTGTCTGTCTGTCTGTCTGTCTGTCTGTCTGTCTGTCTGTCTCTGTCTGTCTGTCTGTCTGTCTGTCTGTCTGTCTGTCTGTCTGTCTGTCTGTCTGTCTGTCTGTCTGTCTGTCTGTCTGTCTGTCTGTCTGTCTCTCTCTCTCTCTTTTTTTTTTTTTTTTTTTTTTTTTTTTTTTTTTTTTTTTTTTTTTTTTTTTTTTTTTTTTTTTTTTTTTTTTTTTTTTTTTTTTTTTTTTTTTTTTTTTTTTTTTTTTTTTTTTTTTTTTTTTTTTTTTTTTTTTTTTTTTTTTTTTTTTTTTTTTTTTTTTTTTTTTTTTTTTTTTTTTTTTTTTTTTTTTTTTTTTTTTTTTTTTTTTTTTTTTTTTTTTTTTTTTTTTTTTTTTTTTTTTTTTTTTTTTTTTTTTTTTTTTTTTTTTTTTTTTTTTTTTTTTTTTAGATTTGTTGTTTAAAATCTTACTAATCACTGATGCGTCACTGCAGAGGTTAACTCTGAATCTGTAGTAGGAAATTCCTTGCTGTCCCCTATTGTGTTGTCATATAAGAAAATTACTTTTCTTGGTTTCCCTCCCAGCTAACTAGCTATCTGCCTATCCAGACTGACCGAAGATTGTCACTTCGTTCTACTTTCACTTTCACTTTCACCTGTCCCGTAGTCCCGCGGACCTTGGGGGCACCACTGAAGATTTTTCAACCAGCCTCCTCCACTCCTCTTGGTCCTCCGCCCTCCGTAGTAGATTGTCCCACTCAAGGCCTGTCTGCTCTCTTATGTTGTCTTCCCATCGTTTCCTCTGTCTGCCTCTTCGTCTCCTTCCCTTTTTTTTCGACACAGAACTGTAATCCCCATTAATTCTAACCTTTCAACATGGATAAAAAACTAGTTTTGATTTTTCTTTAATGTCTACTCTTCTAGAAGATTTATTTATTCTGGAAAAGCATGACATACAGAAAAGTTGTCTTTACCTGCAAACAATAACAATATAGTATTTTCACTTCCCCCCACTCAAACACGCAATGGTGGCCCTCAATTCACAAAATCAATGTAAATCTCAATGCTGCTTAACCTTAGCTTGGGGAAATCAAGTGCTCTGATCACCTAGCTACACCGGTCTCCTAACAACAACATGATGAAACTAATACCAGCTCCGAAATACAACAACATGATGTGCATATCAACCAAATAGTAACAACACGATGACACTAATACCACCACCAAAACACAACAACACGATGTGCATATCAACCAAATATTAACAACACAATGAAATTAATACCACCACCAAAAACACAACAACACGCTGTGCATATCAACCAAACATAAACTATTGATCCTCACCCGGAAATATTAAATGGGTACACTCCAGCACCCAGGGTAAATCAATGGACATCAGCTCACTGGCCCTCAAGGACAACACAGGATGTAGAGAAACTGGAAACCCTCCACCAGGACTATTCCTCCCTCCTATCCAATCAGGTTGCTTAGAGCCCCGCCGACATCGCAGGCCATAAAAATGGGACTGTCACCTCGTCATATTTTAAAACTCATAGTAAAAACTGTGCGACTATCTATCTATCTATCTATCTATCTATCTATCTATCTATCTATCTATCTATCTATCTATCTATCTATCTATCGATCGATCGATCGATCGATCTATCTATCTATCTATCTATCTATCTATCTATCTATCTATCTATCTATCTATTTATCTATCTATCTATCTATCTATCTATCTATCTATCTATCTATAGATAGATAGATAGATAGATAGATAGATATCTATATCCATATATATATACACCCACACCCACACCCACACATATATATATATATATATATATATATAAAATATATATATATAATATATAGTTTAAGACGGGGTATAAAGCCAACTTGGCTGTCCTTGCTTGTATCAACGCCCTGGTCAACCATAAGGGTCAGCCCAAGACAGCCACCGCGTCGTGGGAAAGCAGAAATAAGGACACAATAGGACAACTAGCAGCCAAGGCAGGAACAGCAACTCGTCTCTTCTCACACTCGACACCCAAGCCAAGCCTTGCTTCCCCTTATTCCGTCACAGGCCTCAGCCAATAGCACAGCTCATTCACAGCTGTCAGTCCCCCTCCCCCCCCCCACCCCCCCCCCCCCCCCCTTTCAGCTCCTGAGCTGCTACCCCTTCCATCCCAACTGACTTAAGTATAGCCGTAAACTGACCACACTGACTTGGTACAGGGACTGAGATCATTTTAACACTGGGTTCTTGATCCTTCAACTTCAACAAAGAGAACAAGATGTCTCTATGTCAGCCTTGATTGCCAGTTTGAGAGCAGAAGCAGCGCTCTCTGTTCCCGCTAAAGAGTGAGTTTCATCTCAAACTTGTTCCTTCATCAATTTCTACAATTGTGATATGTTTTGGGATGGCCCGAGGTGCTGAGGTGGGAGAACTTGTGAGAGCGTGGGACCTCCGACTTTCTGGCTCGCGGCTGCATGTCCTGATATCAGAGCAATCTGGAAAGGACTAGGCTATAATCTGACTGAAACTGCAAAAAAAAAAAAACAAAAAAAAAACTGTTCCCGCTATCATCATGTTGTCTGACGTGAAATGGACGCATACAGCAGTGTGATGCGAGCTAGATGCCTTCATTAAACAGACAGACGCTATGATTCTGTAATAAAAGAGAACTGCATCTTAGTATAGTGTGTTGGATTTCAATAATTCGCTATGCAACTTTTTTCAAAGTATACGTTGGTGAAAATAATATACCACTCTCACTCACTCTCACTCACTCTACTCTACTTTTGTTTTGTTTGTTTTTGTTTTTTAATTACTTCTTACTTATTATCGATTTTCTGGTTTCATTTTGTTTTGTTTTTATTATAATGATCATTTGATTCTTTATTATTAATTTTGGTTCACTGTATTGCGCCATTGTTATTCTATTATATCTTCTGTCCTTACATCTTGTTTTCTGATTATTACGGTCTTGTTTTTTTAGCCTTCTTGTTTGGTTTATTATTGTTGTTAGTTGGAGGTGTTCTTAAACTGATGTAGTCCCTGATTAGGGCGGGGACTGGATGTAAAAAAACACATGAGTGCTTATCTATTATCCATTAAAATAAAAGACTTTGATTTGATTTGATCTATCCCGTAGTACCGCGGACCGTGGGGGCACCACTGAAGATTTTGCAACCAGCTTCCTCCACTTCTCACGGTCTTCCGCCCTCCGTAGCAGATCGCTCCACCCAAGGCCTGTCCACTCTCTGATGTTGTCTTCGTATCGTTTCCTCTTTGTCTCCCTCCTTTTACTAATACTTGTAAGACTGTTGTTCTGATACAGTCCATCGTAAGTTGCGACGAACAACATTACCCCCCCCCCCCCCCCCCCCCCCCCCCCCTGTAAAAAACAACAACACAAAACAACATATCTTTAACCAATGTAAGTTTAATATAATGCACTACTTCAGCATTTTAGAAGCTCTTCATACATTTTTGTCAACTTTCTGACTTCAGTTCCAAGTTGTGACGAAGTGCGCCAACGCACTTTGTCACAACTTTCTAGCACCAAATACATGCAATGGCAAAAATTCTTAGAATATAAAAGAAATTATAGTTAAGTTGATTTGTAAAAATAAAACACATAATAAAAAAACAAACAAACAAACAAACTGTGAATCTCCAGCTAGCTATTACTTTTTTTGCTGTTTGACTTTACTTCCAAACTGCAACAAAGTGTACTCTTCATCATCTAACACTTTGCAATGATAAAGCTACTTAGTATAAAAACGTGCTCCTTCCAATCGCAGTGCATACGTTTGTTTTTAAGAATCAAGAAGAAAAAATAAACTTGCATGCTGTGCTGTACATTTTTTTTCATTTCTATGACTTGAATTCTAGCAATTCAGACAGGGCGATCGACGCAGTTCGTGGCAGCTTACGACAAACTGCCAAACTGCGTTGCTACGACGAACTGAGTCAGAACAGCCTTGGCGTTTCCATAATTATGTTCGTGTGGCGTGCCTTCACCACTTCAACTTGCCTTTTTTTTTCACTGAAGTCAGGGGCTTATCGCACCATCAGATGATATAAAGGACTCCTGAAAATAATATATGGGCGTCAAAACTTATGAGAATTTGTTTTTTCGAACTCGTGCTAGAAGTTGTACCATGATTATATTGAAAAGGCATCACTTGGAAAGCATAACAAAAAATAAGTCATTCAGTTTTATGCATTGTTGCCTTGGAAATAATCCAATATGGCCACTAAATGTTTCACTTTTCTAAGCTTTCGTGTGTTGTTGTTTTTTTCTACAACAAGTATAAGAAGCCCGTTTGTACAGACATTGTTTTACAATCTGAATTATGAAAACTCACAAAATTAATGGAAATCTGTTCATATGCATCACCGATCTTTAAAAGTTAAAAACAGCACATGATTTTGGCCATTGTCGGATCTGTGTCAACACTTAATAGATAAGGTGTTGTCTTTTTGTGCGGATAAAAAATTATATTGCTTAACTTTCACCAGTTTTTTTTTTTTTTGATGAGTGCATTATTGTTTTCTTACAAAAAAAACTCAGTTAAAAAAGATAAGTTCCCGATGACAAAAAAGCATTTAAAAGGTTAATCGGTGATCTAGGGGGTAAGCGTCTGCCTAGAAAGCGAAAAGCCGGGTCGGAATGTGCGGTGGTTTGAATCCCGTTTGGGCCCATAACCTTTCCCCCCATTCATTAGACAATGAGTGGTGGTCTGGGCGATAGTCTTTCGGATGAGACGATAAACCGAGGTACCGAATGTTACATATCACTATATAAAGTTGGTATCAAAAAAGAAAAGGAAATCCTATGTTAACACGGTGGATTTCTTCGGTTACGAATAAATAAATAAATAAATGAATAAATGAAAAGAATGAATGAATGAATCAATCAATCAATCAATCAATCAATCAATCAATAAATGACTAAAGAATACATGAATAAATAAATGAATACAAAAGAATAATATGCGATGGTGACATGTATACGGTCTCATATCACACTGTTTCAGAGCAGATTTTTTTTTGGGGGGATATATATATATATATGTTTATTATAATGAATGCTATGGCTGAGTGGTTAAACCTGTTTGACTTCAATCCCGTGGGCCCCTGACCTTGTTGGTTTGATTCCCGGTAGCAGCATCTCGTGAATCCAGGGTGGAGAGATTAACAATCTTCTAGGTCAACTTTTATTTCATTTAATTTCTTTTCTTTGTTTGTTTATTCCGTTATATCGCAGATGAGTACGCACATGCTTTTGTGGTCATTTACTTCGTAGTCAGTGAGTGAGAGTTATATTACATTTCACCAATGTACACTTTGAAAAGTTGTATAGAGATTTATAGAAATCAATCAAACTGTGCGAAAAAATCGAAACTGAGTATCAAAGTCATTTGGATGGTACTATAAACCGAGGCCCCGTGTGCGAACGCCCTCAGAACATCTTGTGCACACGTTAAAACCCCGTTCCTCTTTTTGGAAGAGCAGGCCATTGTGTGCTGGTAGGAGTGGATGACAAAATAGTGATAAAAAAAACAGCATGCACACAGGTGCAGTGTTTAGGTACCACCCCTGAGGAAAAAAACGGGGAGTCCCCAGGGGGCAGAGGGCTATAATTATACATACATTATATATATATATATATATATATATATATATATATATATAAATATATATATATATATATATATATATATATATATATATATATATATATATATACATATATATAATGGGTAGGCGCTGCACTTGTGGCGACGCGATCTCCCAGGGGGAGAGCAACCCGAATTTTACGCAGAGAAATCTGCTGTGACATAAAGTGGTATAAAATAAAATAGATAAAACGTGTATTACATGCAAAAGGTCAAGTACGCACGTTGACAATATTTACACAACTGCATACACACGGGGACTGGATGAAAAAGCACATGAGTGCGTATCCCATTATACTCGATATAAAAGGATAACAGAAAGAATAAAACATGATCTACGTAGTAAGGGCATTACAAAAAATATGAGAATACCCAGCATGCATCCTGTAACTTGTCAAGAACGGGCTCCGCCAGATAAAAGTTGACAAAGAGACAACACTGCCTGAAAAAAAGAATTGGTAGAGTGCTTCCACAACTCTTGATGTACTTGGGGAAGAATACATACATTGCCGTTATGCAGAACATGTTATTTTCTAGAAAATGAACCCCAAATGGTTAGTTTTCTAATAGTTCTAAATATGTTCCAAAAGGACCAAGTACGGTGCAAAATCAGAAAATTAATACGTAACACACACACACACACAACCACTCATCACACACACACACAACACACACACACACACAAACACACACACCACACAACACATATATTTATATTATATTATATTTATATATATATTATATATATATATATATATATATATTTATATATATATATACATACATATATATATATATATATATATATATATATATATATATATATATAGATAGATAGATAGATAGATAGATAGATAGATAGATAGATAGATAGATACATAGATACATAGATACATAGATACATATAGATATAGATATAGATATAGATATATATATATATATATATTTATATATATATTATTATATATATATATATATATATATATATATTATATATACATAGGAGAGAGAGAGAGAGAGAGAGATGTGAGAGAGTAGAGAGAGGAGGAGAGA
>CM060343.1:33718511-33746011 GCA_030674155.1 Stramonita haemastoma
GGAGAGAGAGAGAGAGAGAGGAGAGAGAGAGAGAGAGGAGAGGAGAGAAGGGGACAAGGCAGAGGCAAGGCAAGGCAAGGCAAGGCAAGGCAAGGCAAGGCAAGGCAAAATTCTTTTATTCGAGGATAATGGATAAGCACTCATGTGCTTTTTTACATCCAGTCCCCGCCCTTTTCAGGGGAAAAACAATCAAGATAAAAAGATACTAAACAGTAAACTATATGCAGTACCAAACAACATAAAGGAATAAGGACATTATACATAATAAGATAATAAAAATGCACACTTTCAGAAGACGAAAATCAGAAGCCACAATAAAATGATTTTGATTATAAAAGAAAAAGAGAAGCGTTAATAGATAAAGAGCAACCAAAGGAACATAATGAAATAAACACTTAGCAACCAAGAAAAGTTTTTCTCCTTCCGCTTCCATCTCTTACCTGTCCCTGCCTTTCAACATCCACCTGCCAAAGTGCTTAACGTTTGTAGGTGTGTGTGCGTGCGGGCTTGCTGCGTGCATGCATGCGTGCGTGTGTGTGTATATTTGAATTTGTTAAAACTGTAAATTGTTGTTGACTGCGTGTTGTGTAGGTCGAATGAAAGCGCTTTGATTTGTTTTTTACAAGAGATAGCGCTATACAAATGCCATGTATTATTATTATTATTATTATTTATTATTACTTGAGGTGGTAGGTTTTTTGTTTTTTTTCTTAAAAAAAAAATTTAGTCATAGAAAAATAAAGAATGATACAAGTCAAACAATCATATCATGTGACAATATTATCCTTTCTTTTACATTCATACTTCATATAAAAAAGAAGAAACAAAAGCAAACAGTAAAGTTAAAACAGAAAAAAAGAAGAACAAAAACATCAAAAACTTGAGGTAGGACCTATCAACAACAACGACAACAAAAAGTCATGCAAATCATAATATTTTAATACAAGGGGAGACGACAAATAAAAACAATTATCCACCCCCCCTCCCCACACACACACAACACCCAAACACACTCACCACACACACACACACACACACAAAAGTTCGCGCTCATGTCATCAATAAACTTCATTTTAAAGGAAGTATATGCCTAATTTTAATCAAGTCATGTAACGGAACACAAAAGGAATCCATCCGCTGTAAGGCATATATATTAAAACATACATACTCTAATACCTGAATCTTATGATTATGTATTCATGGTCATAAAAATCACGTTCATAACCATTTTGTAATCATAATGAACATAATTATTCAGCTTACTTGAGAATTAAAAAAATATACAAAATCAACTGCATTCAACACGTGATTATTAAATAGTACAAAAAGTGAATAAAGTATTTCTCAATATGGATGATAACATGTTTAGGCAACAAGAGAGAGAGAGAGAGAGAGAGAGAGGAGAGAGGAGAGAGAGAGAGAGAGAGAGAGAAGAGAGGAGAGAGAGAGAGGAGGGATGAGAGAGAGGGGAGAGAGAGAGAGAGAGAGGAGAGAGAGAGGAGAGGAGAGAGAGAGAGAGAGAGAGAGTACACAATACATTTTTAGCCAGGTAGTGTTGCGCACAATTTTCAACTGACCAATAATACCATCACTTAACACTCCCTATCTTTTACTTATGCATATATAGAGAATATATCATATGATAAACGTGACATGAAAATAAAATATTAAAAAAATTCTCTTTGAAATCAGTTACAAGTGCACAAAGATAAGATACATATAAAAATATTTTAACACACACACACACACACACACACACACACACACACACACCACACACACACACACACACACACACAGAAGAAGAGAGAGAAAGGGGAAGAATTATATATATCCAACAGGATGAGTACTGGTTCATTAGTTTTGATGCATCAAGTGCATTAGGTGATTTTTGAAGGTCAACAATGATTGGTGCTGTTTAATTGAATCGGGAAGGGAGTTCCACAGTATAGGGCCTGAGTATAGTAAACTGGACTTGAACAAGTCTATTCTTGCGATTGGGATACTTGGCTTTTCAGTATTTCTGGAACGATTCATTGGGAACTTATCTCTTAAGGATGTGGGGACAGCTCCTACCATTATCTTAAACATCAGGATGCCCTTGTTATATTTTAGTCTTTGTTGTAGGGGGAGAATACTTAACTGAGTATAATCCACGTCAAGTAATGTTGTTTTCTTCAGGAGGATAAGTTTGAGAGCACGTTTATACAGACTTGATAAGGGTTTCATAGTGTTTGCACTGGTAGAATCCCATAGGGTTGAGGCATAGTCTATTGAGGATTGTATATAAGCTTGAAAGAATAATTTCCTTGAATGGTAGTCAAGGAAGTGCTTAATTTTAGTCAACTGGTATACTCTTTGGGACAAGAGAGAGAGAGAGAGAGAGAGAGAGGAGGAGAGAGAGAGAGAGAGAGAGAGAGAGAGAGAGAGAGGAGGAGAGAGAGAGAGAGAGAGAGAGAGAGAGAGAGAGAAGAGAGAGAGAGAGTTATCATATAATTTTCTTTAATTTCTTTTTTTTTTTACATTATTTTCAGAGCAAGGATCACAAAGAACCCCCTGGCAAAAACCAAACATGAACATCTCTACCACTGGTGCTGATGGACTCACGAACAACAACACATTTTGGATGATGGTCAGGACTTATCCCGAATACCAGGCAGCAAAGACGATCTGGAAAATTTACCCTGCAGTCCTTCTTGTTATGGGAGGCTTTGGAAACATCGCTTCAGTTTGCGTCATGCGGCGTATGAAGGATCATAACTCATCTCAGCATACTACTTTTATAGCTCTGGCCATTTCAGATTTAAGTTTCCTGTTGTCAACCGCTGCTTATCAATGGATATGGCACGTTTTCCATATAGATTTGCAGGTTCTGCATCCAGCACTGTGTAAACTTATAAACTGGTTGGTCTATGTCACCAGTACTATATCTGCCTGGCTCGTGACCTGTGTCACAGTACAGAGAACGATGGCGGTTCTGTGGCCACACAGGATGAGGGTGATGTGCACTGTGCGAAGAACGTGGATTTTTATTGCAATCATCACTGTCATTTCCTGTGTCATGAATGTTCATGTACTTGTGGGATTTGACCTAATCTTTACAGACGCTGAACAGTATTGTTATACCAATGATGGTCCGTATATGTATTTCTTTGAGTTTGTGTACCAGTGGTTGCATGGAGGCCTGTTTTCTGTCATCCCCTTTGTCTGCCAGTTTATCTGTGATATCATTTTGTCTGTCACTCTGATCAAAGCAGTTTCTTCAGCATCCATTGCTACACGAGTGGAATCTAATGCTGGTTCTGCACAAAACTCGGACAGCCGTAAGAACATGTCTTACAGGTTGACCGTCATGGTTTGGTCATATCCATAACTTTTCTGATTTTTTCTACACCGTTTTGTCGTGTATATTAACTTGCTTTCCTATCTAGGTCCTGAGCTAGAACAAGACCCTCATAAAATGGCAGTGTCAAATCTCATACGAGCACTAGCCTTTCAGTTATGGTACACCAACAGTGCCATCAGCTTTTTTCTCTACTGTCTCACTGGAACCAAATTCAGAAGGGAGTTTCTTAACTGGGTTTCCTGTGGTGTGAAAGGTTCCTCTGCTCAACCAACTGTTCACGAGAAAGCTGCAGAGGCATCAAAGAAATGAGACAGGAGGCATCATGGCAATAGTACAATTTCCATTATGACCTTGCCTTTCATCTTCAGCTTACCTCCAGACTCTCTCTGTCTCTGTCTCTCTCTCTTTCTGCCTCTCTGTCTCTGCCTCACTCTGCTTCCCTCTGTCTCTCTGTCTCTGTCTGTCTGTCTGTCTGTCTGTCTGTCTGTCTGTCTGTCTCTGTCTGTCTGTCTGTCTGTCTGTCTGTCTGTCTGTCTGTCTGTCTGTCTTCTCTCTCTCTCTCTCTCTCTCTCTCTCTTCTCTCTCTCTCTCTCTCTCTCTCTCTCTCTCTCTCTCTCTCTCTCTCTCTCTCTCTCTCTCTCTCTCATATACACATTTTCAAAACTTTGGAAACACATGAATAAACACGAAATCCCCCATAGAGATATTAACAACTCACTTCACTCTAATCAGTCCAGATTCAAACAAAAATCCCTCTTGTCATATCGCATTTGCTAGTCGATGGACAATTGTTTATAACAAATAAAAGTCAGTAACTTTTTTTTTCTACAGTATTAGATGTAAGTAAAAATATATATACCATTGACCACACTCTCCTCATTAGAAGGCTAGACATGCACATTATCTCAAATTATAGTAGACTACCACGCCATCCTTTGGTTGTGTTCAGAGCTATCACACTTTTTAAAGGGATTGCCCATATTCCCTCCCCCCCCCCCCCCAATCCCATGCTTACTAACTTTTGACAACACAGAACGCAAACGGGAGGGTTTAGATTTTGTTATTCTGAAAAATGCCCAGCCACTCACTCACTCACTCACTCACTCATTCACTCACTCACTCACTCACTCACTCACTCACTCAATCAACCAATCAATCAATCAATCAATCAATCAATCAACCAATCAATAAATCTCTTTCACTCATCACTCACACACTAAATCAATCAATCACTTAATCCATTGAACTAGCTCGGGGAAAGCGAGTGTGTTGACCACTGAGCTATCCCCGTCCCCACTCTGTTACCTTTTTTTTCACGTTCAATCAACCATTCAATCAACTAACCATTTAATCACTCGATCACTCCATAGGTAGTATCATCAGTGGCGACTCCACTCCCCTCAAAAGTCCTTTGGATGAGAGTATAAACTGAAGTCCTGTGCGCGAGAATGCACACATAACATCTTGCATACACGTTAAAAGCCTGTTCCGAATTTTGAAAGAGTAGGTTATTGTGTACAGGTGGGAAAAGATGACAAAATGTATAACACTGCGTACATACGGGGAGTGGATGTACATAATTGTTTATTTTATAATCATCGAGATTTGTTGTTTAAAATCTTACTAATCACTGATGCGTCACTGCAGAGGTTAACTCTGAATCTGTAGTAGGAAATTCCTTGCTGTCCCCTATTGTGTTGTCATATAAGAAAATTACTTTTCTTGGTTTCCCTCCCAGCTAACTAGCTATCTGCCTATCCAGACTGACCGAAGATTGTCACTTCGTTCTACTTTTACTTTCACTTTCACCTGTCCCGTAGTCCCGCGGACCTTGGGGGCACCACTGAAGATTTTTCAACCAGCCTCCTCCACTCCTCTTGGTCCTCCGCCCTCCGTAGTAGATTGTCCCACTCAAGGCCTGTCTGCTCTCTTATGTTGTCTTCCCATCGTTTCCTCTGTCTGCCTCTTCGTCTCCTTCCCTTTTTTTTTCGACACAGAACTGTAATCCCCATTAATTCTAACCTTTCAACATGGATAAAAACTAGTTTTGATTTTTCTTTAATGTCTACTCTTCTAGAAGATTTATTTATTCTGGAAAAGCATGACATACAGAAAAGTTGTCTTTACCTGCAAACAATAACTATATAGTATTTTCACTTCCCCCCACTCAAACACGCAATGGTGGCCCTCAATTCACAAAATCAATGTAAACCTCAATGCTGCTTAACCTTAGCTTGGGGAAATCAAGTGCTCTGATCATCTAGCTACACCGGTCTCCAAACAACAACATGATGAAACTAATACCAGCTCCGAAATACAACAACATGATGTGCATATCAACCAAATAGTAACAACACGATGACACTAATACCACCACCAAAACACAACAACACGATGTGCATATGAACCAAATATTAACAACACAATGAAATTAATACCACCACCAAAACACAACAACACGCTGTGCATATTAACCAAACATAAACTATTGATCCTCACCCGGAAACATTAAATGGGTACACTCCAGCACCCAGGGTAAATCAATGGACATCAGCTCACTGGCCCTCAAGGACAACACAGGATGTAGAGAAACTGGAAACCCTCCACCAGGACTATTCCTCCCTCCAATCCAATCAGGTTGCTTAGAGCCCCGCCCACATCGCAGGCCATAAAAATGGGACTGTCACCTAGTCATATTTTAAAACTCATAGTAAAACTGTGCGACTATCTATCTATCTATCTATCTAATCTATCTATCTATCTATCTATCTATCTATCTATCTATCTATCTATCTATCTATCTATCTATCTATCTATCTATCTATATCTATATCTATATCCATATCCATATCTATATATAAACACCCACACCCACACCCACACCCCCACACCCCCACACACACACACACATATATATATATATATATAATATATATATATATATATATATATATATTATATATATATATATTATAGTTTAAGACGGGGAATAAAGCCAACTTGACTGTCCTTGCTTGTATCAACGCCCTGGTCAGCCATAAGGATCAGCCCAAGACGGCCACCGCGTCGTGGGAAAGCAGAAATAAGGACACAATAGGACAACTAGCAGCCAAGGCAGGAACAGCAACTCGTCTCTTCTCACACTCGACACCCAAGCCAAGCCTTGCTTCCCCTTATTCCGTCACAGGCCTCAGCCAATAGCACAGCTCATTCACAGCTGTCAGTCCCCCTCCCCCCCCCCCCCCCCCCTTTCAGCTCCTGAGCGGCTACCCCTTCCATCCCAACTGACTTAAGTATAGCCGTAAACTGACCACACTGACTTGGTACAGGGACTGAGATCATTTTAACACTGGGTTCTTGATCCTTCAACTTCAACAAAGAGAACAAGATGTCTCTATGTCAGCCTTGATTGCCAGTTTGAGAGCAGAAGCAGCGCTCTCTGTTCCCGCTAAAGAGTGAGTTTCATCTCAACTTGTTGCTTCATCAATTTCTACAATTGTGATATGTTTTGGGATGGCCCGAGGTGCTGAGGTGGGAGAACTTGTGAGAGCGTGGGACCTCCGACTTTCTGGCTCCAGGCTGCATGTCCTGATATCAGAGCAATCTGGAAAGGACTAGGCTATAATCTGACTGAAACTGCAAAAAAAAAACCACATGTTCCCGCTATCATCGGGTTGTCTGACGTGAAATGGACGCATACAGCAGTGTGATGCGAGCTAGATGCCTTCATTAAACAGACAGACGCTATGATTCTGTAATAAAAGAGAACTGCATCTTAGTATAGTGTGTTGGTTTTCAATAATTCGCTATGCAACTTTTTTCAAAGTATACGTTGGTGAAAATAATATACCACTCTCACTCACTCTACTCTACTTTTGTTTTGTTTGTTTTTGTTTTTTTAATTACTTCTTACTTATTATCGATTTTCTGGTTTCACTTTGTTTTGTTTTCTATTATAATGATCATTTGATTCTTTATTATTAATTTTGGTTCACTGTATTGCGCCATTGTTATTCTATTATATCTTCTGTCCTAACATCTTGTTTTCTGATTATTACCGGTCTTGTTTTTTTAGCCTTCTTGTTTGGTTTATCATTGTTGTTAGTTGGAGGTGTTCTGAAACTGATGTAATCCCTGATTAGGGCGGGACTGGATGTAAAAAAGCACTTGGGTGCTTATCTATTATCCTTAAAATAACAGACTTTGATTTGATTTGATCTATCCCGTAGTACCGCGGACCGTGGGGGCACCACTGAAGATTTTGCAACCAGCTTCCTCCACTTCTCACGGTCTTCCACCCTCCGTAGCAGATCGCTCCACCCAAGGCCTGTCCACTCTCTGATGTTGTCTTCGTATCGTTTCCTCTTTGTCTCCCTCTTTTTACTAATACTTGTAAGACTGTTGTTCTGACACAGTCCATCGTAAGTTGCGACGAACAACATTACCCCCCCCCCCCTGTAAAAACAACAACAACAACATATCTTTAACCAATGTAAGTTTAATATAATGCACTACTTCAGCATTTTAGAAGCTCTTCATACATTTTTGTCAACTTTCTGACTTCAGTTCCAAGTTGTGACGAAGTGCGCCAACGCACTTTGTCACAACTTTCTAGCACCAAATACATGCAATGGCAAAAATTCTTAGAATATAAAGAAATTATAGTAAAGTTGATTTGTAAAAAAACAACAACCACATAATAAATAAACAAACAAAAAAATTGTGAATCTCCAGCTAGCTATTACTTTTTTATGCTGTTTGACTTTACTTCCAAACTGCAACAAAGTGTACTCTTCATCATTTAACACTTTGCAATGATAAAGCTACTTAGTATAAAATGTGCTCCTTCCAATCGCTGTGCATACGTTTGTTTTTAAGAATCCAAAAAAAAAAAAAAAAAACTTGCATGCCGTCCTGTACATGTTTTCATATATACGACTTTTATTCTAGCAATTCAGAAAGGGGGATCGACGCAGTTCGTCGCAGCTTACGACAAACTGCCAAACTGCGTTGCTACGACGAACTGAGTCAGAACAGCCTTGGCGATTCCATATGTTCGTGTGACGTACCCGCACCACTTTAACTTGCCTTTTTTTTCACTGAAGTCAGGGGCTCATCGCACCATCAGACGATATAAAGAACTCCTGAAAATAATATAATGGGGTCGAAACTTATGAGATTTTGTTTTTTCGAACTCGTGTTAGAAGTTGTACCATGATTATAATGAAATGGCATCACTTGGAAAGCATAACAAAAAATAAGTCATTCAGTTTTATGCATTGTTGCCTTGGAAATAATCCAATATGACCACTAAATGTTTTAGTTTTCTAAGCTCTGTTAAGAAGTATAAGAGTTCCGTTTCTACAGACATGCTTTACAACCTGAATTTTGAAAACTCACAAATAGAAATCTGTTCATATGCATCACCGATCTTTAAAAGTTAAAAACAGCACATGATTTTGGCCATTGTCAGATCTGTGTCAACACTTAATAGATAAGGTGTCATTTTGTGCGGATAGGAATTACATGTACATTGCTTAACTTTCACGACTTTTTTTTCTTTTGATGAGTGCATTATTGTTTTCTTACAAAAACACTCAGTTAAAAGATAAATTCCCGATGACAAAAAAGCATTTAAAAGGCTGATCGGTGATCTAGGGGGTAGGCGTCTGCCTAGACAGCGAAAAGCCCGGGTCGGAGTGTGCGGTGGTTTGAATCCAGTTTGGGCCCACAACTTTTCCACCATTCATTAGACCATGAGTGGTGGTCTGGGCGATAGTCTTTCGGATGAGACGATAAACCGAGGTACCGAATGTTACATATCACTATACAAAGTTGGTATTAAAAAAGAAAAGGAAATCCTTTGTTAACACGGTGCATTTCTTCGGTTACGAATAAATAAATAAATAAATAAATGAATAAATGAATGAATGAATGAATCAATCAATCAATCAATCAATCAATCAATAAATGACTAAAAAATACATGAATAAATAAATAAATGAATACACAAGAATAATATGCGATGGTGACTTGTATACGGTCTCATATCACACTGTTTCAGAGCAATTTTTTTTTTTCAGGATAATTTTTCTTATTATGATGAATGCTATGGCTGAGTGGCTAAACCAGTTTGACTTCAATCCCGTGGGTCCCTGACGTTGTTGGTTTGATTCCCGGTAGCAGCATCTCGTGAATCCAGGTTGGGGAGATTAACAATCTTCTAGGTCAACTTTCATTTCATTTCATTTTTTTTTGTTTATTCTTTTATAACGTAGCCGCCGCTGTGGCCTAGTGGTTAGGGCATTGTACTCGTAATCTAAAGGTTGCGGGTTCGATCCCAGCTATTCCGCTATGGCGTTGTGCCCTTGGAAAAGGCACTTTACGGCTATTTTCTCACCCCACCCAGGTGTAAAAGGGGTACCAACCTTGTGTTGGGGGTTAATCCTGCGATAGACTGGCGTCCTATCCAGGGGGGAGTCTATGACTCTCAGTCGCTTAACGCCACAGAAACCGGGATAAGCACCGGCCTGATGAGCCTTATGGCTCGGGACAGACTTTAACTTTAACTTTAACTTTTATAACGTAGATAAGTACGCACATGCTTTTGTCGTCATTTACTTCGTAGACAGTGAGTGAGAGTTATATAACATGTCGCCAATGTATACTTTGAAAAGTTGTAAAGAGAATTATTGACATCAAACACACTGTGCGAAAAAATCGAACTGAGTATCAAAATCATTTGGATGGGACTATAAACCGAGGCCCCGTGTGCGAACGCCCTCAGAACATCTTGCACACATGTTTAAACCCCGTTCCTCCTTTTTGGAAGAGAAGGCCATTGTGTGCTGGTAGGAGTGGATGACAAAACAGTAATAAAAAGTAGCATGCACACAGGTGCAGTGTTTAGGCACCATCCCTGAGGAAAAAAAAAAAAAAACGGGGAGTTGGAGTTCCCAGGCCGGCTCGGGGCTGTTTATATATATATATATATATATATATATAGAGAGAGAGGAGAGGAGAGAGAGAGAGAGAGAGAGGAGAGAGAGAGAGAGAGAGAGAGAGAGAGAGAGAGAGAGAGAGAGAGAGAGAGAGAGAGAGAGAGAGAGAGAGATAAATATATATATAAACAGCCCCGAGCCCCGAGCCGGCCTGGGAACTCCAACTCCCCCTTTATATATTATATATATATATATATATATATATATATATATATATATATATATATATATAATGGGTAGGCGCTGCACTTGTGGCGACGTGCTCTCCCTGGGGAGAGCAACCCGAAATTTACGCAGAGAAATCTGCTGTGACATAAAGTAATAGCCGTAAAGTGCCTTTTCCAAGGGCACAACACCATAGCCGAAAGCTGGGATCGAACCCGAAACCTTTAGATTACGAGTCCAGCACCCTAACCACTAGACTACTGCGGCAGCTCCGGATAGAGAGAGCAGGATGAATTTCACAGAGAGAAATATGCCATGACTGAAAGTGGCATAAAATACATAGAAACTTTAATTTTTTCAATAAATAAATAAACCACCAAGACTACTAGCTAAAGCAACAGTTTGACCAGGGCCAAGGGAAACAACCTTTCACATTATTAGATGGTGGTGGAGTTCGTTCCCTTCTCTCGTTCCGTGGTAGCTTTTTAATTAGAAAATTAAACTAGACCTGCTTAGGAGGTTGAAGTATAATTGAAATTATTACGAGTTTATTGTGGAGGAAGGAGAAGTCACGTTGAGTATTGGCACGCAGAGCATGGCAGGCAATGTTCAGAGCTGTATAGCCACTAGACTCACGTTATCAGGGAGGGTCTGAATAATTGATTATTATCACAAGTTCGTACTGGGAGGGACGTAACTCCTCCTTCCTCCACAGTTGACTGTAATAGTTTCAATTAAACTTCAACCTTCTAATGTAGGTCTAGTTTAATTTTCTAACTATCACTCGCCTATTGCTCCTGGAATGGAAGCTATGTTGAGACTTTAGAGAAAAGTAAAGATAGTAGCACTGATCGCACACAGGCACAACGAAAGCAGTTAGAGCTGTTGTGTCAAGTGCCACACACAGGTGGATAGGATCGCACACAGGCGAGTACAGAGTTTCGAACACAGGCAGTTATTATCGCACACAGGCGAAACACAAATCGGTGCAGTAGCAAAACAAATGCAACACAAACAGTATGATTTACTAGTCTCTTCAACTGCCAGAGAACATCAATGTACAGTTCATTTACAAAGCATATTATTTCCGATCAAAATAATAATCAGTCATCAATAAACTAGCAAAAAATGTTGTACTCACCTGGAACTTTTTGTGTGTATTTAACCACTAATTACTCACATACAGCTATACATCACCACACATCTATTTTAGTTATGTTATGTAGAGGGACAGGTCTATACGTCTCCTGCCTGCGAATGCCAGCCTCCAATTGCCTGTGATGCTCTACACGCCAATACTCAACGTAGCTTCCCTTCCAGGAGCAATAGGCGAGGGATAATATGCTTCTAACCATTAACACTTAGCGAAGTCTACTTTTGTGAGTATGCGGAAAACTGTCCGGGCATTGCAAGAGCCTAGGAGAACAAAGAAGTAAACAGGAACAGAACAAAAAACAACAAACAAAGAACACAGAAGAGCAGGAGAGCAAAGAAGAGCAAAGATAAACAAAGAAGAGCAAAGACCACAACAGAGCAGTGGAAAAAAGAAAAGCAAAGATAAGCAAAGTAGAACAAAGCTAATGGATCGGTGGTCTAGGTAAGGTGGTAACCGCCTTGCAGAGAAAGCAAAAAGTCTAGGTCCGAGTGTTCGGTGGTTCGTACCCCGTTTGGGCCCAAAACTTTTTTCCCCATCCATTAGACCCTGAGTGGTGGTCTGGGCGCTAGTCTTTCGGATGAGACAATAAACCGAGGCCCCGTGTGTTACACACCACGATTTACGCACGTAAATGAACCCACGGCAACAAGGGGTTTGACACTGGCAACATTATGTAGGAAAAAGCCACTCTGATAGGGAAACAAATATAGCTGCATGCAAGAAAAAGACAAAAAAAGGGTAGGTGCTGCACTTGTGTGGACGTGCTCTCCCCAGGGAGAGCAGCTCGAATTTTACACAGAGAAATTTGCTGTTACATAAAATGGTACAAAATACAAGATACCGCTGCGTGAAATAGGCTGACAGGAACAAAGAAGAACAGAGAAGAACAGAGAAGAACAGAGAAGAACAGAAAAGAACAGAGAAGAACAGAGAAGAACAGAGAAGAACACACACGAAGAAAGAAGAACAAAGAATGACAAATAAGAACAGAGAAGAACAGAGAAGAACACAAACAAAGAAAGAAGAACAAAGAACAACAAATAAGAACAGAGAAGAACAAAGAAGAGGCAATGCACCTGCCTAGAAGGCAGAACCTCCGGGTCGGAAATGTGAGATGGTTTGAATACCGCTTGGGCCCAAAACTATTCCCCAATCCATTAGACCATTAGAAGCGGTCTGGGTGTTAGTCTTTGGAATGAGACGAGAGACCGAGGTTTCTTGTGCTATTTATCATTACTTAGCACACTTAAAATAACCCCAAAGTCCTTCGGATGAGACTATAAACCGAGACCCCGTGTGTGAACGCACACAGAACATCTTGCGCACACGTTAAATCCTGTTCCACTTTTCTTAAGAGCAGGCCATCGTGTGCAGGTGGGAACAGATGACATTTACAAAACTGCATACACACGGGAACTGGATGTAAAAAAAAAGGCACAAGAGTGCTAGTCACAATATCTTCGATATAAAAGAATAAAGTTTTTTTTATAAAAGAATAAACTAAATGAATAAATAACCCACGGCAACAAGAGGGTTGTCCCTGTTAAAGTTCTGTAGAAAAAAAAGCCACTCTGATAGGGAAACAAATACAGTTGCAGACAGGGAAAAAAAATGGGTGGCGCTGCTCTTGTGGCAGCCCGAATGTTACGCAAAGAAATATACTGTGACGTAAAGTGGTATAAAATAGATCAATAAATAATACGTAGATAAAGAAATAAAGACATAAAGAAAGAAAGACAGTAAGTAAGAAAGAAAAAAAAAACAACTAGATAAAAAAACAAGTGCATAATAAATATATAAATGAACACAAAAATTAATTAATTAATCAATAAACCAATATATGAATAGATATTTTCAACTGTTGTTTTGGTTCTAAACACAATGGCACTGCGTTACTGTAAGGATGTGCTTTCTGTGTGACTATTGCCTTTAATGCACAGATAAAGAATGTCCTAGAATGGGGAAAAAACAAGCATTATCCAAAACAAGAAAAGAGACAAAACCCTATCTGGCTATGAACTACAAAAAAAGGGTAGGGGGGGAGACATTTTGAAATCGGAAGGGTAAGTACCATAGAACAAACCAAAGGGAATGAACCAGCGCACACATTCTTATTTAAAGAGGTTGTTTCCCTTCGACCACAACCCTTGTTCACATCATAGCTGTAGACAATGATGATAATGGTAACTTTGATGGGGATGGTGGATGCATGATGACTTTGATGAAAATAATGATGATAATGAAACATGTAAAAAGTATTCCGGCTGAGATGATAACCCTGCATGAAACATGTATATAGCACACTAAAAGAACCTGGCAAGAAGAGGGTTGTCGCTGGTTAATTCTGTCGAAAAAAAAAGCATTCTGTCAGAAAAACCATTGTGGTTGAAAAACAAAATTAGTGTACACATGCATGCAGAAAAAAACACATTACTATATTGTTTGCATACATGAAAACAAAAAGAAATAACATACACACTATACATGCATAAAGCATAAGCAAAAAAATATACACATGCATACAAAAAAAAAGAAAATTATTGATATACACATGTATACAGAAAAAGAAAAAAAAAGCAAATTAATATATACACATGCATACAGAAAACGAAAACACAAAAACAAAAATTAACAAAAGATGGCACTGCTCTTGAGGTGATAGTTCTCCCTGGAGAGAGCAGCCTAAAGAATATACAGCCATGATCACTTAAAAAGACAATCAGAGAAATGGTGTGTGTGTGTGTGTGTGTGTGTGTGTGTGTTTTGTGTGTGTGTGGTAGTAGTAGTAGTAATAGTAGTAGTAGTAGTAGTAGTAGTAGTAGTATAGTAGTAGTAGTAGTAGCAGCAGTAGCAGTAGTAGTAGTAGTAGTAGTAGTAGTAGTAGTAGTAGTAGTAGTAGTAGTAGTAGTAGTAGTAGAAGTAGTAGTAGTAGTAGTAGTAGTAGTAGTAGTAGTATAGTAGTAGTAGTAGTAGTAGTAGTAGTAGTAGTAGTAGTAGTAGTTTACCACACACGGCATTATCAAACAGAACAGTAATCTCCATACAGTGCAGAGTTTTCTATTTTGCTGTGAGAAAGTTGACCGTAAACCAGCCGCCATGGTGCCCTGCTTGCTGGTCTCGTAATCTAAAGGTTGCGGGTTCGATCCCAGCTTTCAGCTTTGGCGTTGTGCCCTTGGAAAAGGCACTTTACGGCTATTTTTCTCACCCCACCCAGGTGTAAAAGGGGTACCAACCTTGTGTTGGGGGTTAACCCTGCGATAGACTGGCATCCTATTCAGGGGGAGTCTATGACTCTCAGTCGCTTAACGCCACAGAAACCGGGATAAGCGCCGGCCTGATGAGCCTTAGGCTCGGGACAGACTAACTATGGTGCCCTGCTTAGCACTGTGACCTACGAACTGGAAGGCGGCGGGTTCGAATCCCATGAACGGGGACGTGATATAGCCTAGTGGTCAGAGTATTGCGCTCGCAATTTGACGACCCCGGGTTCGATTCCCGGTCGTGGGGATTTTTCCTCTGGAGTTAACATTCGTGCTGACTCCACTCTCCCCAAAAGTCTTTAGGATGAGGCCCCGTGTGCAAACGCACGCAGAACATCTTGCGCACACGTTAAATCCTGTTCCACTTTTCGTAAGAGTAGGCTATCGTGTGCCGGTGGGAACAGATGACATTTACAAAACTGTATACAAACAGGGACTATATGTAAAAAAAAAAGCTTATGATTGCTTGTTCCATTATTCTCGATATTAAAGAATAAATAAATGAATGAATAAATAAATAAATGAATAAATAAATAAATAAATTAGAATAAATAAATAAATAAATAAATAAATAAATAAATAAATAAGAGTCACACACATTTTTTTTTCTGGACTCCATTTTTCTTCCTGCCAAGAGTGAGTGTGCTATGTGTTCATAGGAAAGAGTGGGAAGTGAGATAGGCAGGGATGGAGGGAGGGAGGGTGACTTGGGATGGGTCTCTCACGTGATTAGAGTGGGGGTGAGGGAGAGGGGAGGGGAGGGAGGTAGGGAAAGCAGGGGGAGAGGAGAGGAGGCAAGGCAAGGCAAGGCAAGGCAAGGCAAGGCAAGGCAAAGTATTTTATTCGAGGACAATAGATAAGCACTCGTGTGCTTTTTTACATCCAGTCCCCGCCCTTTTCAGGGATACATCAAGTTGAAAAGATACTAAACAATGAAACTTTACGCAGTACCAAGCAACACACAAGAATAAGGACACTATATATGGTAAGGTAATAAAAATGCACTCGTTCAAAAGACAAAATCAGAAGTCACAATAAAAAGATTTTGACTATGAAAGAAAAGAAAAGTGTTAATAGGTAAGGAGCAAACAAGAGAACAAGATGAAATAAACAACTGAAAACATCAATCCACCACCATCTGTCAAAAGTTATACATGTAATATAAATCATACATTTGGATTAAAAAATATATATAAAAATGGGGGGGGGATTTAACTAATATCCTTATTGGAGGGGGGGTGAGAGATACTACCAATAAAAACTAAAACTAAAATAAAATAAAAATTAATAAGATAAAAAGAAAGAAGAAGAAGAAGAAAAAAAAAAGTAACGTTAAACATCCTAGATGTTTCAAAAAGAATAGAGAGAGAGAGAGAGAGAGAGAGAGAGAGAGAGAGAGAGAGAGAGAGAGAGAGAGAGAGAGAGAGAGAGAGAGAGAGAGAGAGAGAGAGAGAGAGAGAGAGAGAGAGAGAGGACGGGGGGGGGGGGGGAGAGATCACTAACTAGTGACACACAAATCAAATTCAACATAGCTATAAAAATGAATCTACACATTGTAGATAAAATACTCATAGTTTATATATATTGTAATGATCAATCTCTGTAAAATAGCCAATGCATTCACAAAAATGAATAACTACACAGTATATTTAAAAAGCACATACTAACTAAACTTAAAACATTGAGATATTAAGACAACATTTATCAAACTCTATAATAGTTAACTTTCAGAATAAAGTTGAAAACATGAGATATGAATACAGTCTTCATCAAGAGAGAGAGAGAGAGAGGAGAGAGAGAGAGAGAGAGAGAGAGAGAGAGAGAGAGAGAGAGAGAGAGAGAGAGAGAGAGAGAGAGAGAGATGGTGATATATATATATATATATATATATATATATATATATATATATATATATATATATATATATATATAGATAGATAGATAGATAGATAGATAGATAGATATAGATATATATATATATATATATATATATATATATATATTATATATATGTATATATATATATATATATATATATATATATATATATATATATATATATTTTTATATATATATATATATATATATATATTATATATATATATATATATATATATATATATATATACATCCAACAGGATGAGTCTGGCTCAGCATTTTTGATGCATCAAGTGAAATTGAAGGCGAACTTTGAAGGTTGTCAATGATTGGCGCTGTTTAGTTGAATCGGGAAGGGAGTTCCACAGCACAGGGCCTGAGTATAGTAAACTAGACTTGAACAAGTCTATTCTTGGGATTGGGACACTTGGCTTTTCAGTATTTCTGGAACGATTCATTGGGAACTTATCTTTTAAGGATGTGGGGACATCACCTACCATTATCTTAAACATCAGTATGCCTTTGTTATATTTCAGTCTTTGTTGTAGGGGGAGAATACCTAACTGAGTGTAATCCACTTCAAGTAAGGTTGTTTTCTTCAGAAGGATAAGTTTGAGAGCGCGTTTATATAGGCTTAATAATGGTTTCATAGTGTTTGCACTGGCAGAATCCCAGAGGGTTGAAGCATAGTCTATTGAAGATTGTATATAAGCTTGAAAAAATATTTTTTTTTGAATGGTAGTCAAGAAAGTGTTTATTTATAGTTAACTGGTATACTCTTTGGGACAAGTATTTGCATAGATGAGATATGTGGTAGAACCAGCTGAGGTTTTCATCAATTGTCACTCCTAGAACTTTGTGATGAGAGGTTTGTTCGATTGCTTCCTTTCTTATGTGGATTGGAAACTGTTTATGAGGTAGATTTTGTCGCTTTTGTCTGGTGGTGATCAGCATGCATTTTGTTTTTTGGGGATGAATAGACATGTGGTTCAGTTCTATCCATTTGACAAGATCATTACAGCTTTGTTGTAATGTAGTTGCAAGAGAGTCAATGTCGTTATGGCTTGTATGTATGGTTGTGTCATCAGCAAATAGTTCACATTTGGATGAAATATGAAGAGGAAGGTCATTTATGTATAATGAAAAGAGAATTGGTCCTAGTATTGATCCCTGTGGTATTCCATAATGAATGGGTTTTAGATTGGATGTGGATGTAGTTGTTGAGACACACTGTTGTCTGCTTTTAAGATAAGAAGCAAGTAGTTCTAGACTATTTTATGATAGATTATACAGGTCTAGCTTTCTGATGAGAAGTGTGTGGTCAATTGTATCAAATACTTTTTTGAAATCTACAAATAATACTCCACAAAATTTATTTTCCTTAATGTTTGATAGCCAATTGTCTATGAGACTAGTCAGTGCAGTATGGCACGAGTGATTTTGTCTGAATCCTGACTGATTAGGGTGTAGTAGGTTGTTAGTGTCTATATGATGGACTAAGTGTTTATTTATATGTTTTTCCAGGGGTTTTGAAAGGAGGGATATAATGGAGATTGGCCTATAGTTTGAAGGATCTGAAGTGTCACCAGATTTGTAGATGGGGATCACTTTAGCAGTTTTGAAGGCATTGGGGAAATAGTTTTTTTCAAGACATTGATTATATATATATATATATATATATATATATATATATATATATATATATATATATATATATATATATATATATATATATATATATATATATATATATAATAGAGTCTCAGTGATAACTGGAGCTGACAGTTTTAGAATTCTGCTGTCTATTCCATCGAGGCCTCTTGTCCTGGATTGTTTGAGGTGAAGCAGATAACTATAGACCTCAAAAATAGAAATAAATGGTATGTGGAGTTTTGAGGGATTAGGCTTTTCTTGGCAGTAGTGTTTTAGTGTGTTTAGGTTATTGGATTTTGAATTATAATTGCTAACAACGTTAGTAGAAACGTTTATGAAGTGATTGTTGAGTTGTTCAGCAGTAACATCTTTAATTACATTTGATTTGGAATATGATTGTTTGTTTGTTATTTGATTTATGGCCTTCCAAATAATTTTTTAGTTTTGTTTAGAAGATAGTAAATCTTGGAAATATTTCTTTTTTTTCTCGACGTTTTCTGTGAGTTTATGGCGTTTCGTAATGTTTTTGACTCTTCATGATATTTATGCTTTTTTTAAGAGATCTCTAAGATAGCATGCCTCCTCTAGTTCTTTTGTAAGCCAAGGCGGTTTGGGGGCATGTTTGACCCTTCTGGTTTTTAGTGGAGCGTGTTTATTGTAAATTTCAGTGAAAGTTGTTATCCAAAAATCGATAGCCAAGTCTGGATCAGTAATGTTGAATGTTTCTGAGAGCATAGAGTTACTTAGTTCGAGAAGGAAAAGCTGTTCATTGAATTTTGCAAAAGAACGATATGTTAAGGTTTTATGGCCAGGTTTGGGAATTTTTGTTCCTTTTTTTTGACCAAGTAGTAAAGACAGGGTAGTGATCGCTGCAGTTATAGACAGGGACACATGTTTCTATGATGTTTTTAGGATTTGATACGTAGATGTGGTCAATTATTGTGCTTGAATTTGGCATAACTCTCGTGGGTAAACTAACTAGTTGGTGAAGGTTGAATGAATTAGTAATTTGCATCCATGCATTATTTACTTTTGTTACATCAATATTAAAATCACCTAGAAGTATCACTTCCCTGGATTCTAATAGGACTACGTTCATCTATTGCATCAAACTTGTCTATCCAATTTTTTCTTTCTGCTGGATTCCTATAACAGAATCCCATTGCAATAGGTGGTGAACCTTTCATGCAGACTTCAAGCCAGACAGATTCTACATCATAATGTTCTAGATGGATGAGACGCTTAAAGGTTATAGATTCACTAATGTATATGAGGATTCCTGTTTCTTTTTGCTTTTGTGGATACTTTCGTATGATTTTATATCCTGGGATATATAAATCACTACTATTTGTTTTGAAAGTCTTGATTCAGATAGCCCTAGTATGTGAAATGGTTTGCCATGGTTTCTGATAAGTGTTGATATGTCTTCAATTTTATTAATTGCGTGATTTATATTTAATTGGCAGATTCGTAGGCCTTCCTTCGAGGGCCACATGTTGTGTCTTGAATGCATCTGTTTGTGTTGATTTTTGTTTGAAATGTGATAATGTGTCTAAAAACCGGAAAAGGTGAAGATTAATTAGGGATAAATAGGGATAAGGGGGAGTGGGCACTCAATAGGGGGAAGGGTGAAATGTAAGAAGAAAAGAAAAAAAAACTGATTTCTAAGTCACTTAAGGATACACATACAGTGTATATAACTGTATAACCCAATGGAACTAACAATGGTGTGTAGCAAAAGACAAGATAAGAATCAATTTTAGATAGGGTGAATAATGGGGATGGGAGTAGGGCACTGGGGGAATGATGAAATGTAAGGGAAAAAAAAAAAAGATTTCAATAGTTACTCAAAAAATAAAAACTTTATAAAGGGTGAATAATGGGGATGGGAGTAGGGCACTGGGGTAATGATGAGATGTAAGGAAAGAAAGAATGATTTCAATAGTTACTCAAAAGACACAAACAACTAATTTCAATAGTTACTCAAAAGACACAATCATACATGGTAAATATTGTCTAATTGAACAATCAACAATATTGGCAATATAAAGAAGAGGAAAAAAAAGAAAAAAATAATTAATAAAAATAAAAATAGAATAAATAAAATGAAAAATAAAAATAACAAGAGTGTTCTTACACACTTCTGAGGGTGACTTGGTGATAAATTTCACAAGGGTGCCAATTACCACGTCACTCTGCTGTTGGGCAAATCCCTGATGCCCGACTACCAAATCCGTGCACACTTTGTCCAGGAACTGGCAAGGTTCTGCCGCAACGATCAGGAACAATACCACACAGTGCTCACACTCATAATGTTTCTGCTTGCTTGTTCAAGATTTAATGTTGCTTCAACAATGTCTCGGCTTGTGTTGGCAAGATGGCCATACCCGGTGAGTAATTCATACACAGGTGTGTACACACACCAGTCTTTCACTGTCACAGCCTGAAAAAAGCTTTTAGTTAGCACTGGCACAACACTCACAACTGGCACAACACTCACAACTAGAGTTCTGGTCCCTCCCGGGATGCACACTGTAATGTCTTTGATATGCATCTTTCATCTTTCACCATTATAAGTCCGAAAATGCATCAATCCATAAGCTAGCATCAATCAACACTCAGAAGGAACACACAGACAACACACACACACACACACACACACACACACACACACACACACACACACACACACACACACACACACACACACACAGCACTCGCCATGGGGGGGGGGAAGCAAACAACACACACACATACACACACACAAATAGCAGAATGGAATTTCCACAGGAGCCTGAAGAGGCCCAGGCAAACAACATGGTAACAAGAACCAAACACCAGGCCCAGACAAGCCAAGAAGAAGAAGAAAAAAAAAAAATAAAAAAAAAAAAAAAATAAATAAATAAATGTTTTTTAAAAAAATCAGGAACAAATGAAGGGGAAAAAAAATATATATATATAATAAAAAAATATGTATGAAACTAGAGAGAAGAAAGCAAAAACCAAACCAAACAAAAAAAATAAAATAAAAAAATTCAATAAGGAATAAGAGAATCAATTTGGCAGGAAACAAACAAAGAGGAATGAACACAGGTTTCACACTTCCAAAGAGGCGACTTGGTGGGAAGGGGTGTCAATAACAACTCTTTCTCTCTCTCTCTCTCTCTCTCTCTCTCCTCTCTCTCTCTCTCCTCTCTCTCTCTCTCTCTCTCTCTCTCTCTCTCTCTCTCTCTCTCTCTCTCTTGCTAGTTTGTTGTCAATAGACTTTCTAAAGGAAGGGTTATAGAAAGGCCTGTTGGATAGTGGTTAGCAGGACCTCCAGGAGTTTTTGTTTATCCTGTGCCTGATGGCTCCTGGGGTGTCCCCAGGCATTGACTTTTCTGGCTGAAGGAAGGGGTGGGAACTGCTTATGGTAGTCGCCACAGTACTCAGGCATGCCATGCGACAGCCCGAACTTTTTATCGTAATCCCTGAGACGTGGACGGGCTTCGTACTGGGGCACACTGTGCTGCAGGCCGAACTGCTTATTGTAGTGGTGGTGGCATGGAGAGGCTTTGTGCTCGGCACGCTGTCTGCATGCTGAAGGGCCTTAGGTGTTGGGGGAGACCATGGGTCGTTCATAGGATGGGGCTGTCCTTTGATGTTGGCTACAGATCTTTGGATGGACTGTGAGGCCCAAGTCTTGTGCCTCTGGCTGGTGGAGTGGGTTGGAGTGGGGAGCAGAGGTTTTGAGTTTGGTATGCGGTACAAGTTGTTGGTAAGGACCGCAATACCATAGGGACTTGGGTGAAAGGGGTCTAGGTACTTGTATAGGGACTTCTTGGGCCCCACTTTCAGTCTGAAAAGAGGAGGTGTGGTTGATAAAACTCACCCCCTCTTCAGCACAGACTTTGGAGAGGCTGGTGTTAGAGTCCCTCACGGATTTGGAGGAATGGTGTCGGCCATATGGAGGGAGGATTGAAGAGGCTTTTATGATAGCCTGGGGGAAAAACCTGGCCTAGTCCTCTGATTACATGTTGCCATGTAGCACAATCAACTGGGCCACTTTGTAAGCAGCTGTTGATGCCTACATGGAAGGTGACACCTGTGATGTGTGCAGAAGGAGGAAGGGTGGATAGCCACTTCAGCAGGTGTTGGACCGTCAGGCTGGCACAGACAGGTTTCTCGCTGGTCTGCCATGGGGAGAAGTTCTGTCTCCAACTGCATTTAGGACAGAGTCACCAATAAGTAGCTCTTGGCTGGCAGTGGGGACAGACTTTCTCAGCAGTGCTTCTAAAGGTGTTGGGGGAGGGGTGGTGGAGGGGGTGCCTTGGAGTTGACAGTGGGAACTGAACTTTTTGTACTTTTATCTTTTGGAAGTGAGGAAGGGGTTGGTGGAGGGGGTGGTTTGGGTTTGGGTTTTGGTCAGGATCAAGGGGTGAAAACTTGTTATTAATGGGGATTGTGGGGATCATTTCTTCATCTATTGGAGTATCTGATATGTCAGAGAGGGAGTCACTTAAGAAAAATTTTGGAAGTGGTTGTTAGGGTTTTTTTTATGAGTCTTTGGAGTGGAAGTGACTGTATGGTTGTTGGAGTAGGATTGTAGGTATGATGTAGTAGTTGATGGCAGGGCTTTCTTTAATTGATTGATTTCTTTTTTAATGTGTTTTTGCCAGTTGTCGAAGGCAGAGAGGCTTTTGGCTTGACTGTCAACTGTTTTCTGTAATTGAGTGTTTTGCTGAGTAAGGTCAGCAAAGGTTGACTTCAGTATTTGTTCGGTGGCTTTTATGTGGTTTTTTGTTTGGACTGTGCTGTCTTTGCTGGTGCTGGCTGTTATCTCTATCTGTTGGTGTAAGTGTTTGTTCTCTGTCTGTAAGGCATCGACCTGTGCTTTGAGGGCAGTGATTGTGGAGATGGCTGCAGACAGCTGGCAGTGAACTTGTGTGAGTGTGGGTAGGGCTGATGTGGCCAAGCTGTGGAGGCTAGGTGGATATTTTTTGTGGATGTTGTCACTATATGGAGAGTCAGCTGGAGGGGTAGAAGAGAGCTGGGGTTGCTCGGCAGATGATTCAGTGGGGATGGCAGTGGGTATGGATGGGGTTGTGTCATCCAGGGGGTGGGATAGGGGGGTTGTGTCAATACACAGAGAGTCAGTTGGAGGGGCAGAGGAGAGCTGGGGTTGCTGGGGAGATGGTTCAATGGGAATGGCATCAGCTGAACACTGAGAAAGTGGGCTTGGAAGTGGGGAGGAAGGAGGGGAAGAATGAGGAGACGGCACAGACAACCGATTGTCTCCTGGCAACATGGTGGGAGAACTGTCCACTACTGGGGGGAGGGTAATGTCAGGTGAAGGTGCAGTGATGGCTAACAAAGTTCAAGGCACAGACAGATACACAGGGGAGGAAGAGGGATCAGTGCGATTTGCATCACCAGCACAATCACAAATACTATTTACTATTTTCTTTAAAATGTCAAATTCTGTCTCCAACCATTCCTGTCACATATTTCCTTGTATCAATATGGTCCCTGTCGAGTGAAAATATTGTGATTGTCAGTAGTTTTGTATCGTCAAGGAAAAGCTGCAGGAATGTTTTGAAAAGTTGTGGTGGAAGTGAGGCTGAGTAAATGTCTATATCTGGTATTATATCTTTTGATTGTGTTGAGTCTTGCCATGTGGTTGTTGCAGTGTGGGACTTAAGAGTGTCTATATATCTGTTGTGCAGCACTGTTCTCCATGTAGGTAGGTGTTTGGGAGCTGCTACGAATTTTACTTGATGACTGTCTTTAGTGAATTGAATGTTTTCTAATGACAAATAATGTTTTGCACTTTCTGATCTTGTTGTTGGTCGCATTGTGGAAGGTGTGTTGGAGGTAGTACAGAATCACATCACAGATTTATAAAAGAAAAGAAAAGAAAAAAAAAAAGGTCACGGCAGTAGAACAAAAATTAAAGAAGTCACGGCAGTGCAAAGAAGGAGAGCCACCAACCAGCCCTCATTTGGAGGGAAGGTTTGATGTGGCCCTCACATAGATTCAGTCTAGCTCATGTTCACATTACCTATTTTGCTTTCAATCGATTTACATACCTGTAAAATGCATATGATACACGAATTTTACAGCAGTTGACACTCATTCACATACTGGGTGCGAACAGCCACTTCACATGATCACTTCACATCACCACTTCGACACTTTAACACAGGAGCAGGTGAGGAGGGGGGGGGGGGGGGGGGGGGGGCTCAACTGCTGACAAGAACTAAGGACTAAGGACAGTAATACCTCAATACCCAAGACTCAATACTCAATACTCAAGACTCAAATACTCAAGACGCAAGACGCAATACTTAACATGCCAGACTCAAGACTCAAGACACTCAAGACTCAAGACTCAATACTCAAGACTCAAGACTCAATACTCAAGACTCAAGACTCAAGACTCAAACGCAAGACGTAATACTTAACATGCCAGACTCAAGACTCAAGACACTCAAGACTCAATACTCACTACTCAAGACTCACTACTCAAGACTCAAGAGACTCAAGACTCAATACGCAAGACTCAATACTCAATACTCAAGACTCACTACTTAAGACTCAAGAGACTCAAGACTCAATACGCAAGACTCAATACTCAAGACTCAATACTCAAGACTGCAGACTCCAGACGCAAGACGCAAGACGCAAGACGCAATACGTCAGACTCAATACTCAATACTCAAGACTCAAGACTCAAAAATACTTGAATGTCCCAAGAAGAGAAAATTTAGAGTGACATTTTAAAAGCCAATAAAATTCTCAGCATGCATTATCAATTAGTACAGACTAAGAAGTAACAGGATAGGCTAGAAGAACGAGGCCTAACCGCCGTAGCAGCTCAGCTACTGAGCCAGGGGTATTTTTGGATCAGACTATATTGAGGTTCCGGTGCAGATGCATGCAGAACTTCGCAACATACGTCAAAAGTCTGTTCTGCGTTTTGTTAGAGTAGGCCATTGTGTGCTGGTGGAAAAGGGATCACAAATTTTACAAAAATGCGTGCACACGGGGACTGATATAAAAGAAAGAAAGAAAGAAAGAAAGAAAGAAAGAAAGAAAGAAAGAAAGAAAGAAAGAAAGAAAGAACAAAGAAAGAAAGAAAGAAGAAAGAAAGAAAGAAAGAAAGAAAGAAAGAAAGAAAGAAAAGAATAGAACGAATGAACGAGAGAAAAGTAATGAGAAAAAAAAGAAAAGAAAGAAAGAAAAGAAAGAAAGAAAAAAAGAAAAGAAAGAAAAAAGAACGAATGAACGAAAAGTAATGACGAAAAGAAACGAAAAGAAAGAAAGAAAGAAAGAAAGAAAGAGAAAGAAAGAAAGAAAGAAAAAAAGAAAAAAAGAAAAAGAAAGAAAAAAGAAGAAAAAAAGAAAAAGAAAAGAAAGAAAGAAGAAAGAAAAAGAAAGAAGAATGAACGAATGAACGAAAAGTAATGACGAAAAAAAACGAAAAGAAAGAAAGAACATAAGAAAAGAAAGAACGGAAAAGAAAGAACTAAAAGAACCGAAAATGAAAGAAAGAAAGAAAGAAAGAAGAAAGAAAGAAAGAAAGAAAGAAAGAAAGAAAGAAAGAAAAAGAAAAGAAAGAAAGAAAGAAAGAAAGAAAGAAAGAAAAAGAAACAAAGAAAGAGGAGAAAGAGAAAGAAAAAAAAGAAAGAAAAGAAAGAAAGAAAGAAAGAAAAAGAAGAAAGAAAGAAAGAAGAAAGAAAGAAAAAAGAAAAGAAAAAGAAAACAAAAAGTGAAATGATTATGCTAGGCCTACCTAACCTGAAGGCCATAGTTGAGTTAAGGCCTGCAGTAGGCCAATAGGGGAGAGAAAGACCACAGATGAACAGGTGTGTCACTAGAAAAGGTGAGGGAAGGAGGGGGGCTGGTGTAGGAGATGACAAAAGAGAGGGGGGAAGAAAAGGTGTGAGTGGGGATGGAAGGGGGAGCTCATCCACTTAGAAATGCAGTAGGCTAGGCTAGTAATGCAGGAACATTTTTATAGTAGGCTAGGCTATACTAGTAGTGCAGGAACATTTTATAGTAGGCTAGGCTAGTAGTGCAGGAACATTTTATAGTAGGCTAGGCTATACTAGTAGTGCAGGAACATTTTATAGTAGGCTATACTAGTTAGTGCAGGAACATTTTATAGTAGGGCTAGGCTAGTAGTGCAGGAACATTTTATAGTAGGCTAGGCTAGTAGTGCAGGAACAGTTTATAGTAGGCTATATAGTAGTGCAGGAACATTTTATAGTAGGCTAGGCTAGTAGTGCAGGAACATTTTATAGTAGGCTAGGCTAGTAGTGCAGGAACATTTTATAGTAGGCTAGGCTAGTAGTGCAGGAACATTTTATAGTAGGCTAGGCTAGTAGTGCAGGAACATTTTATAGTAGGCTAGGCTAGTAGTGCAGGAACATTTTATAGTAGGCTAGGCTAGTAGTGCAGGAACATTTTATAGTAGGCTAGGCTAGTAGTGCAGGAACATTTTATAGTAGGCTAGGCTAGTAGTGCAGGAACATTTTATAGTAGACTAGGCTAGTAGTGCAGGAACATTTTATAGTAGGCTAGGCTAGTAGTGCAGGAACATTTTATAGTAGGCTAGGCTAGTAGTGCAGGAACAATTTATAGTAGGCTAGGCTATACTAGTAGTGCAGGAACATTTTTATAGTAGGCTAGGCTAGTAGTGCAGGAACATTTTATAGTAGGCTAGGCTAGTAGTGCAGGAACATTTTATAGTAGGCTAGGCTAGTAGTGCAGGAACATTTTATAGTAGGCTAGGCTAGTAGTGCAGGAACATTTTATAGTAGGCTAGGCTAGTAGTGCAGGAACATTTTATAGTAGGCTAGGCTAGTAGTGCAGGAACATTTTATAGTAGGCCAGGCTATACTAGTAGTGCAGGAACATTTTATAGTAGGCCAGGCTATACTAGTAGTGCAGGAACATTTTATAGTAGGCTAGGCTAGTAGTGCAGGAATATTTTATAGTAGGCTAGGCTAGTGGTGCAGGAACATTTTATAGTAGGCCAGGCTATACTAGTAGTGCAG
>CM060343.1:33763511-33765140 GCA_030674155.1 Stramonita haemastoma
CTGAACACTGAAATTGTTTAATGTACATCGGCCTTAGGCCACAATACAAAAGAGTGGTGGGCATTGAGTGTGTGCATATGACATAGGTGTTATAAACATATTACCATCAACGTATATGTATAAGAAATATTGTATGAGTAATAATAAAGCAAGAAAGTTATATAAGCCATTTCTTAACCGTTAATTACGGAACAATTCACACGTATCGTAAACGACACTGTTGTAGATGTATTATTCATCAATACAAATATCAATTTCTAGAAAGTTATCCTATTTCTTCTATTGGTTGCATGAAAGATAAAACGTGATAAACTGTATCTATCAGTAGGTACAGTGGCTTTGAGTAGTACATAGAAAGGAAGTCCTTTGGAATCTTTAAGAAACTTAGTTCTTAAGTCTTCATAGATAGGGCAATTCAGTATAAAGTGTTCTTCATTTTCTATTTGATCTTTACAAACAGGGCATTGCTTAACTTCGTTTAAACTATTATACCGCTGTGTATTATTGTTCAATGGTAGAACATTAAATCGAACTTGCGTAACTGCAACTCGAAAACAATATGTATCCATTTCGGTTATATACTTTTCTTTTTCAAAAATAGTTTTAAAGTTTCTATAACCATCATATCGCTCACGGTCTCTAATGGTGCCTGCCCATTCCTGAGCAAACCAATCTACAAGTCTTTGTTTAAAGGGACGCAAGAACATTTGTATGTCTCCTACACCTTGGTTTAACCAAACGATATTATACCCAGTAATACATAATATTTCCCTGATTTTAGAGACCCAACATTGTTTACCTTTTTTATCTAATTCTAACAACATATGATAAACTTTATATGGTAATCTTTCAAAATTCATGTGTAGTAGTTTAAACAAAAATCTTATGCGTGCAACATATGTATTTACATACAGTGGGTACCTGCCAAGATCTCCATAAACCATCTTATTTGGTGTCCTGGCAGGCACACCTATATATATATATATATAGAGAGAGAGAGAGAGAGAGAGAGAGAGAGAGAGAGGAGAGAGAGAGAGAGAGAGAGAGAGAGAGAGAGAGAGAGGAGAGAGAGAGAGAGAGAATGACAATGACAATGACAATGACAATAATTTATTAAAAAAAGGCCATGGCCCCATTTGAAGGGCTGTACATCACTGATATTTGTTGTACATTCCACACTAATGTCATACACCTAAACAAACAAAAAAACCACACAAAAAATATGCATAACAATTTTTCAGTTTAGAGCAAAATTATGACATCATCGTTTCTCTTCGTTTGAATGACTTTAAAAAGGGGAACAGAGCAACAATTCTTATAGTGTTTTCATTGGTAGAGGACCCAAAAATGTAACTAATCGGGAAAAAGTGCTTTGGGCTTTTTATAAAACTTAGATGGGATGTATTGTTTCCTGAAATCCTTTAAGAAAAGGCCAAAAAGAAAACAAAATGTACTTCATCTTCTCTATTTAATTTAAAACATGGGACACGTCATAATCTTGTCATTTTTCTTGTATCTCTGATTATGAAACCCTTATATCTTGACCCCCCAAAACGAAACTTGGTTAATACACATCTTACAAACTTATTCATATTTACTCTAAATATGTTTCAATAAAATGATTTGTTT
>CM060343.1:33765240-33772740 GCA_030674155.1 Stramonita haemastoma
CGTAAAGATGATTTTAAACCAAATTGAGAATTCCTCCCCGCATTTCAATGCCCACCTGCCCCAGGGGTATATCAAAACGAAAACACACAAACAAAAATACATAAAAAAAACAAAAAAAAAAAAGGGAAAAACCCGAAAAAAGAAAATTAAATAAAAAAATAACCAAAAACAAAAAAAATTTTAAAAAAACCAAGAAAACAAAAACCAAGACAACACAAACCAACAACTAAATACACAAAAAAAGCGCAACGCACCACCACCACGCCCCGACACACCCCCAACAAACACACACAACACACACACACACACCCCACACACACAAAACCCAAACACCAACAACTTTAAAACCCATCCCCAGACAATCCCACATTTACATCCTGCAAATAGCCCCAAGGGGCAACCATGTCACGTTTTTTTTCACCACAGAAAGATGTGATGCTTCAAAACATGAACATTGGGGGGGGTCTACCCTTGGGGTGTGAAAAAACTGTCGGGCCATTGCCAAGCTGGGGGAAAACAGAGAAAAAGAAAGAAGAAAAAGAAGACAAAAGGGAACAAAAAAAAAAAGGAAGAACACCACCTCCTACCCCCCCCCCTCCCAAACACACACAGACACACATAGACACACATAGACACACACACACACACACACACACACACACACACACACACACACACACACACACACACACACACACACACACACAAACACACACACAGAAACAGACTGCACACTAACCTCCAACAGTGCTGCCCTACAGGAGAACATCAGAAACACAGCACAGAGACACCACAGGCCGATGTTTACATGGGCGTCCTATACGTCATTTTAAACCAAAATGACGACAAACAACAAACTCGTCAAGATGACGTTAAAGACAATTGACGAAATCTCTGCACCGCATATTCAATGCCCACCTGCCACCACGGTATATCAACAACTGAAAACACACAAACAGAAAAATACAGTAAAACAAAACAGTAAACAAAAAACAGATGGCAAAGTCCGAAAAAGAGAAAATAAATAAACAATAACCTGAGAAAACAAAACTAAGATTTAAGAACCAAGTAATCAAATAACAAACAAAGAGCAAACACAAACCAACAACTAAATACACAGAAATGCATGCAGCACGCACTCACACACACACAGACACACAGACACACAGACACACAGACACACACACAGACACACACACACACACACACACACACACACACACACACACACACACACAACATATAACGTATCACACCAGACAATCTCAGCATTTCACATCCTGCAAATAGCACCAAGAAGGCAACGCATGTCACCGTTCTTTTCACCACAGAAAGATGTGATGCTTCTAAACATGAACATTTGGCGGGGTCTACTCTTGAGGGTGTGCAAAAAGCTGTCTGGCCATTGCCAGAGCTGAGGAGAACAGAGAAGAAGAAAGAAGAATAAAGAAGAGCAAAGAGGAACAGAGAAGAAGAAAGAAGAAGAGAGAAGAGCAAAAAAGGAACAAAGAAGAAGGGAAAAGAACACAGAACAAACAAGAACAGAGAAGACACTAGTAGTAGTAGTAGTAGTAGTAGTAGTAGTAGTAGTAGCAGTAGTAGTAGTAGTAGTAGTAGTAGTAGTAGTATAGTAGTAGTAGTAGCAGTAGTAGTAGTAGCAGTAGTAGTAGTAGTAGTAGTAGTAGTAGTAGTAGTAGTAGTAGTAGTAGTAGTAGTAGTAGTAGCAGCAGCAGCAGTAGCAGTAGTAGCAGTAGTAGTAGTAGTAGTAGTAGTAGCAGTAGTAGTAGTAGTAGTAGTAGTAGTAGTAGTAGTAGTAGTAGATAGTAGTAGTAGTAGTAGCAGTAGTAGCAGCAGCAGCAGCAGTAGCAGCAGTAGTAGTAGTAGTAGTAGTAGTAGCAGCAGCGCAGCAGCAGCAGCAGCAGCAGCAGCAGCAGCAGTAGTAGTAGTATCAGTAGTAGCAGCAGCAGCAGCAGCAGCAGCAGCAGCAGCAGCAGTAGTAGTAGTAGTAGTAGTAGTAGTAGTAGTAGTAGTAGTAGTAGTAGTAGTAGTAGTAGTAGTAGTAGTAGTAGGCATCCATCAGTCTCAGAAGACAATGTAGCTGCGCTCTAGTCTTTAGAGCGCAAAGCCTGGGTAAGTAAGTATGGAGGGCAAGCTGTTACCCATGCAGCAGACTCCCTCACTCCATGCCACTGGAATAATCCATTGAAAAGGTAATGACCAAAACGAATTGTCCCAGTGCCGTCGCAGGAGCCGCCAGTACGTTGCCATATATAGCAACAGAGAAGATAATCCTGTGTGAAATAGGTGAGGGGAAAAAAAGAAGAACAAAGAAGAACAAGAAATGACAAAGAAGAACAAAACAGAACATAGAAGAAAAGATAAGAACAAAGAAGAATCGAGAAGAACGGAAAAGAATCATAATTAGAAAGAAAAAAAATCAAAGAAGAAGAAAGCAGAACAAAGAAGAATACTGAAGTATGAAAAAAAAAGAAAAAAGAAAAAAAGAACAGAGAAGAAAACAGAAGATAGGACGGAGAAAAACAGAGAAGAACCAAGAAAAACAGAGATGAAAAAAGAAGAATAGAGAAGAAAAAAGAACAAAAAGAACAGAGAAAAAGAAAAAAAAAGAACAAAGAAGATATAAAAAGAACACAGATGAACAAAGCACAAGAAAGAAGAACGAAAAAGAACAGGAGAAGAACAAAGAAGTGAAAAAAAACAGAGAAGAGCAAAGAAGAACGAAACAAAACA
The DNA here is from genome assembly GCA_030674155.1 of Stramonita haemastoma. Lineage (NCBI taxonomy): Eukaryota > Metazoa > Mollusca > Gastropoda > Neogastropoda > Muricidae > Stramonita > Stramonita haemastoma. The sequence continues at coordinate 33,767,992 of CM060343.1, forward strand.
GAGAAGAACAATAAAGAACAAGGAAGAAAAGAGAAGAACAAAGATGAATTAAAAAAAAAACACAGAAGAGCAAAGCAGAGGAAATGCACATGCATACAAAGAGAAAAGTCAGGGTGGGAAGTGTGCGGTGGTTTAAATCCCACTTGGGCCAGAACCTTTTCCCTCATTCACTAGGGCATGATGAGAGTTGACCCGAGCAAAATCCTCTGTAGCAAACAGCCACTGTGTAGAAAACAAATTAACACAGTTGCAGAGAGGAAACAGAAAAAAAAAAGATGGACAGCCCTGCACTTGTGGCAACACGCACTCCCTGGGCAAGGGTGCCCGAATTTCAAGGAGAGAAAAAAATGATGTGATATAAAATGGTATACAATGAACAAATCAATGAATATTTTTAATCGTTTTTTTATTCTAAAGGCAATGGCATGTCTCTCTATTTCTTTATCTAATTATTTCATACCAAGGATAATAGAATAAGCACTCGTGTTTTTTTACATCCGGGCCACGTGTGTATGCAGTTTTGTAAATGTCATCTATTCCCACCGGCTCACGATGGAATACTCTTACGTAAATCGGAACAGGATTTAACATGTGCACAAGATGCTCTGCGTGCGTTTGCACACGGGGCCTCGGTTTATAGTTTATAGTCTCATCCAAAGGACCTTTGGGGAGAGTGCAGTGTCGAGCGTGTAGTGTCGGGCGTGTAGTGCAGTGTCGAGCGTGTAGTGCAGAGTCGAGCGTGTAGTGCAGTGTCGAGCGTGTAGTGCAGTGTCCAGCGTGTAGTGCAGTGTCCAGCGTGGTTACCAGCTGCCAGCTGCGTGGGTGACCATTTGTGCGCCTTGGCTTCAGTACAACCCCTGTTCACCCAGCTGTAAATGGGTACTTAACCTCTTTAGGGTCAGGGAAGGTAAAGCAGCCAAAGAAAGGAGATGGCGCGCCCAATGCTGGTCCTGATGAGTCCTCGCACCCTTACCACCGCCTAGATTATGAGACACCTTTACCTTTACTACCTTAATGTACAGACTTTTAAAACACTCTGTGAACGAGAAAATACAGACCCTATCCAAAACAAGAACAGAGACAAATCCCCACCTAGCTGTTCTTTTTTTTTTTAATGGCTTTTTTTTTTCTCTTTTTTTTCTCTTTTTTTCTTTTTTTGGGAGGGGGAGACATTTTGAAATTGATTTTTGAGCAGCCTTTTAAAGGAGGAAGTAGAGTCAGCGTGTCTTATTCAGAGGGAAGTGCATTCCAGAGAGTGAGACTTACCTGAGAGAATGAGCGCTTGCCGTGCTGTTTTTTTTTTTTTTTTACTTTGGGAACTCCAAGATTCTACTGTCAGAGGTAGTAGTGACCTAGTAGGCCTATAGGGGAGGAAAATCAAGGCTGAACAGGTGTGTCACTAGAAGAGGGGAGGGAAGGATGTGGGGGGGGGGGGGTGGAGATGACAAGAGAAAGAGGAAGAAAAGGGGTGGGTGGGTGGGGGAGGGGGGCTCACATATTAGAAAGGTAAGAACTAGGCTAACCAGAGTAGATGGGTAAAAAAGGAGAGGAGGGGGGGGGGGGGGTGAAGGTTACTAGCTGACGTAATGCAAAGCGTGTGTGGGAGAAGTAGAAAATGGGGAAAAAAACAATAGGGGGAAGGGGTGGGGGGGTACATGGATAGGTGGATTGGTCACGTGACTAGACGCCACTTGGGGGAAGTGGAGAAGAAAAGAAAGAAGGAGGTGGGAAGGGGTGTATGGGAGGGGGGGGGGGCAGTAGGGATCCTTGGTGACTTGAAGCAGTAGGCCTAGCAGTCAGGTCCACGATTCACAGGCATACAGGAATAAGGAAATGACAAGGGGGTGATTAGCTGGATCTTGGAGTTGAGTGAGATATTTTTTTTATCTCCAGATGGTGTTCAGTTTTTGACAGTGCTGTTGTCTGCAATCCTGCATACTACCTCTGGCTTGGACCCCTTGTCTGATACAACGGCTTCAAATACTTAGTTTGAACTGTTTTAACATCTAGTATAATGTTATATAATGATATATATATATATATATTATTATTTTATCACCCACTGAATCTTGTAAAGTTGAGGTAGAAAAGAATTGAGGAATGATCAGAATGCAGTTTAACAGTGACAGAAACAGTTTTGGCCAGATTAGGTACAACACTGGTGAGCAGCCAGTCTAAACTACGACTGGGTCTGTGCATTGTTTCGTTTGACCAGTTGGGAAAGAAAGTGCTTTAGAGAAAGAAAAAAGACACTTTACATCTGGAAAAGACTGGCTGTAGAAATGGAAGTTGAACACGCCGAGAATGTAAGCTTAGTGGGAGAGAGAGGCTGTAACGGTCGAGGAGGGACTGACATTCTTGATGGAAAAGAGAAGGTCTCAGATTGTTCTTTGGACTAGGGGTGGATGGTAAAGACAGTGGACAGTAATAGTAGAGTGGCCAGGTAGGTTGAGGTTGAGGTCGCAAACCTGAAGGCCTCGTGAGAACAGGGAAGGTTGTTACAGAAAAAAAGAGCTGTTGTTTTATTTAAAGATCAGATTTTCAGTTTTTCCACTGTGCACCTAGGGAGTGATACAATCAACTCATAGGCCAAAGAGCACTGAAGTGGAAATCTTTGCTCTCCTATTGCTATTTATTAGATGGCCATGGCTTGAGCATGCATACTTCTCCTCTCCCCCCCTCTCTCTCTCTCTCTCTCTCTCTCTCTCTCTCTCTCTCTCTCTCTCTCTCTCTCTCTCTCTCTCTCTCTCTCTCTCTTCCTCTCTCTCTCTCTCTCTCTCTCTCTCTCTCTCTCTCTCTCTCTCTCTCTCTCTCTCTTCCTTCTTGAGACTTTAAACCGAGGCCCCGTGTGCGAACGCTGCAGAACATCTTGCGTACACGTTAATCCTTCCGCTTTTCGTAAATAGCCATCGTGTGCCGGTGAACAGTGACAGATATTTTACAAAACTGCATACACACGGGGACCGGATGAAAAAAAGCACATGATTGCTTATTCTCTTAGTCCTCATATAATAGATAATATCACTCTAATACTTCTCTCTCTCTCTCTCCTCTCTCTCCTCTTCTCTCTCTCTCTCTCTCTCTCTCTCTCTCTCTCTCTCTCTTCACTTCTTCTCTCTTCTCTCTCTTTCTCTCTCTCTCTCATCTCTCTATCTCTTCTTCTCTCTTGCAGTCTTATGTCTTTTCTTGCTGTTCTCCTTACGGACTTGTTGTCTCTTATTAAGAAAGAGCTGGTTGCGATATGTCTTCTTTAGTTTGCCCTATCTACTTTTAATGTAATGTCATGCAATCAGTATGTCATGATAGTGAGTTGCTTCAACAATTGTAACCATTTTTGGGATGGCCCAGGTGCTGAAGTAGGAGAACTTGTCCGAAGCGTGGGCCTCGACTTTCGGCTTCTGACCACAGTCCTGATATCAGAGAAATCTGGAAAGGACTTCCTGATCTTCTTCTTATTTCTCATGACCGAATGGTCGTGAGGAGACATGAGAGACGATTCTGCAGCCAGCCGCCGCCATCCAGCCCTGTCCTCCGCCTTCTGAATGAGTGTTTGACTGTCCAGGCTTTTTTTCGTTTCAGTAGAATTATAGTCCTTTCCATCAAAGCTGATAATCAGGACTTGCAGCCGCAAACCTTGATGTCGGAGTCCCACGCTCCCGCAAGCTCTCCCACCCAGCACCTCGGGCCACCCCAAAAATGTTACAATTTGCAGAAATTGTATGAAGCAACGAGATGAGACGAAACTCACGACTGTCCAGGCGGGTCCACTACTTATGTTATCCATCCAGCTTTTGGTTTGTCTGCCTCCTAAAACTAAAACCTAAAACTGTCTGCCTCCTAAAACTAAAACCTAAAACTGTCTGCCTCCTAAAACAAAAACAAAACTGACTGTTTAAAACTAAAACCTAAAAGGGTCTGTCGTCTAACTAGGGAAACTAAAACTGATAGTGTTGTGCTTAGATGGACGATGTCGTGTGTGTGTGTGTGTGTGTGTGGTGTGTGTGTGCTGGTTGGTGGTGCTGTGTGTTGGTGTGTGTGTGTGTGTGTGTGTGGTGTGTGTGTGTTGTGTGTTGGGGGGGGGTGTTGTGCTGTGTGTGGTGTGTGTGCTTGGTGTGTGTGTGTGTGTGTGTGGTGTGTGTGTGTGTGTGTGTGTGTGTGTGGTGGTGGTGTGTGTGTGTGTGTGTTGGTGTGTTGTGTCCTTTTTTTGTTTACATAGATTAAAAACTATGTTGTTTGTGTGTTCTAGTATGCTTTTGAAGGTTTGTTTTCTTCTTTTTCTTACAGATCTTTCTTCACGGGGGGGAGCGGAGATGTGGTTCAGAAAAGGAAAGACTTTATTAAATATGGTTTGTTGCCGAATCAAAAACTCAATGTTCAAAACATGATGCATGTCTGATTTGTGCACAGACATACACACCAAAAGTTTGTGTTATTTGTTTATCTAGTTATTTGTTTGCTTATTTATTTATATAAATACTTATTGATTATTTATTTATTTATTTTTCCATTTGAGGTATTCTAATCTTTCTTTCGAGCGTACTAGTATAGATACTAAATACCCATGTGCCTTTTTTACACCCAGTTTCCGTGTGTAGCCAGTATTGTAAATTGTGTCATCCGTTCCCACAGCACGCAACGTGGTATACGTCCTACTCTCTTAATTAGCGGAGGGATTTTAACGTACTGCAGAATTTTCTGTGTACGTTCGCACAGGGACCTCGGTCTACAGTCTTATTGGAAGGACTTTTG
>CM060343.1:33777740-33780240 GCA_030674155.1 Stramonita haemastoma
GAAAGAAAGAAAGAAAGAAAGAAAGAAAGAAAGAAAGAAAGAAAGAAAGAAAGGAGGGAAGAAAGAATGAACGAAAAAGTAATGATGAAAAAAAACGAAAAGAAAGAAAGAACATAAGAAAGAAAGAACGAAAAAAAAAAGAACTAAAGAAACCGAAATGAAAGAAAGAAAGAAAGAAAGAAAGAAAGAAAGAAAGAAAGAAAGAAAGAAAGAAAAAAAGAAAGACAGAAAAAAAGAAAGAAAGAAAGAAAGAAAGAAAGAAAGAAAAAAAGAAAGAAAGAAAGAAAACAAAGAAAGAGAGAAAGAGAAAGGAAGAAAGAAAGAAAAAAGAAAAGAAAAAGAAAACAAAAAGTGAAATGATTATGCTAGGCCTACCTAACCTGAAGCCATAGTTGAGTTAAGGCCTGCAGTAGGCCTATAGGGGAGAGAAAGACCAAGGATGAACAGGTGTGTCACTAGCAAAGGTGAGGGAAGGAGGGGGGCGGGTGTAGGAGATGACAAGAGAGAGGGGGGAAGACAAGGTGTGAGTGGGGATGGAAGGGGGAGCTCATCCACTTAGAAATGCAGTAGGCTAGGCTAGTAATGCAGGAACATTTTATAGTAGGCTAGGCTATACTAGTAGTGCAGGAACATTTTATAGTAGGCTAGGCTAGTAGTGCAGGAACATTTTATAGTAGGCTAGGCTAGTAGTGCAGGAACATTTTATAGTAGGCTATACTAGTAGTGCAGGAACATTTTATAGTAGGCTAGGCTATACTAGTAGTGCAGGAACATTTTATAGTAGGCCAGGCTATACTAGTAGTGCAGGAACATTTTATAGTAGGCTAGGCTAGTAGTGCAGGAACATTTTATAGTAGGCTAGGCTAGTAGTGCAGGAACATTTTATAGTAGGCTAGGTTAGTAGTGCAGGAACATTTTATAGTAGGCTAGGCTAGTAGTGCAGGAACATTTTATAGTAGGCTAGGCTATACTAGTAGTGCAGGAACATTTTATAGTAGGCTAGGCTAGTAGTGCAGGAACATTTATAGTAGGCTAGGCTAGTAGTGCAGGAACATTTTATAGTAGGCTAGGCTATACTAGTAGTGCAGGAACATTTTATAGTAGGCTAGGCTATACTAGTAGTGCAGGAACATTTTATAGTAGGCTAGGCTAGTAGTGCAGGAACATTTTATAGTAGGCTAGGCTATACTAGTAGTGCAGGAACATTTTATAGTAGGCTAGGCTAGTAGTGCAGGAACATTTTATAGTAGGCCAGGCTATACTAGTAGTGCAGGAACATTTTATAGTAGGCTAGGCTATACTAGTAGTGCAGGAACATTTTATAGTAGGCTAGGCTAGTAGTGCAGGAACATTTTATAGTAGGCCAGGCTATACTAGTAGTGCAGGAACATTTTATAGTAGGCTAGGCTAGTAGTGCAGGAACATTTTATAGTAGGCTAGGCTAGTAGTGCAGGAACATTTTATAGTAGGCCAGGCTATACTAGTAGTGCAGGAACATTTTATAGTAGGCTAGGCTAGTAGTGCAGGAACATTTTATAGTAGGCTAGGCTAGTAGTGCAGGAACATTTTATAGTAGGCTAGGCTAGTAGTGCAGGAACATTTTATAGTAGGCTAGGCTAGTAGTGCAGGAACATTTTATAGTAGGCTAGGCTATACTAGTAGTGCAGGAACATTTTATAGTAGGCTAGGCTATACTAGTAGTGCAGGAACATTTTATAGTAGGCTAGGCTAGTAGTGCAGGAACATTTTATAGTAGGCCAGGCTATACTAGTAGTGCAGGAACATTTTATAGTAGGCTAGGCTAGTAGTGCAGGAACATTTTATAGTAGGCTAGGCTAGTAGTGCAGGAACATTTTATAGTAGGCTAGGCTAGTAGTGCAGGAACATTTTATAGTAGGCTAGGCTAGTAGTGCAGGAACATTTTATAGTAGGCTAGGCTATACTAGTAGTGCAGGAACATTTTATAGTAGGCTAGGCTAGTAGTGCAGGAACATTTTATAGTAGGCTAAGCTTGTAGTGCAGGAACATTTTATAGTAGGCTAGGCTAGTAGTGCAGGAACATTTTATAGTAGGCTAGGCTAGTAGTGCAGGAACATTTTATAGTAGGCTAGGCTAGTAGTGCAGGAACATTTTATAGTAGGCTATACTAGTAGTGCAGGAACATTTTATAGTAGGCTAGGCTAGTAGTGCAGGAACATTTTATAGTAGGCTAGGCTATACTAGTAGTGCAGGAACATTTTATAGTAGGCTAGGCTAGTAGTGCAGGAACATTTTATAGTAGGCTTAGGCTAGTAGTGCAGGAACATTTTATAGTAGGCTAGGCTAGTAGTGCAGGAACATTTTATAGTAGGCTAGGCTATACTTGTAGTGCAGGAACATTTTATAGTAGGCTAGGCTACACTAGTAGTGCAGGAACATTTTATAGTAGGCTAGGCTATACTAGTAGTGCAGGAACATTTTATAGTAGGCTAGGCTATACTAGTAGTGCAGGAACATTTTA